>CM072819.1:30181503-30623320 GCA_036937905.1 Salvia rosmarinus | reverse complement strand
TTTTGTTTATTTTGCTGCACGCTTTTATTCTTTTGCTTCAGTTTTCAGATAATTTCGCCGCTTATTTTAGAACAAATTTCGATTCTAGTATTCCAATTTATTTTCATTCAGCTTTTCATAGTTCGCTTTATTTCGTAGTTCATTATTTCCTATCTCGCGACATTGTTCATCGTGGAATCTTACGGTTTTATCTATCTAATTCAGCTTTATGCTTATTTATTTATTTATTTATTGCTCGAGTAATTTAATTAGCGTAGCTAAATCAGACGATCCTGTGGTTCAGATGTCTCGACTAGATTTATATTATCCTGCTGACACTGCTTTACGTCCCATTCATTTATTTATGATTCTCGCTTTAATTTCATGTGTTGTTATTCAATATTAATGCACATGCTAGTTATGTGATTGATGTCCCGATAATTAATCATAATGGATATTCAATATATAATACGCTTTTTCAGACCAAGGAGATAGTAACCGTGTTGTAATTAGCTTACTTCTACTGAGACCCGACGGAGATAGATTTTAGTGCCAACCTACTATTATAGGTCATTATGGCGAAACTATAGTTACCTTAGATCCTTCATATGCGATTAAATTGCAAATGATAGGTTAATCGTGAACTTAAGTTAAGTACATCCTGTGGTCATTTTATATCTGCTTTTATTCCTATCTTTATTTTGAGTCTATTTTATTATTATATCTCTTGATATTTTGTCGATAATAATCAAGATTGTGTTAATTATTCACGTGTCATCGAGTCGCAGCCCCCGGATACGATATATATTCACGTTTTAATATCAATTTATTTGGTAGAAATTTAGCGATTAGTAAACCAATATATTTAATAATTCTCGTCAATAGGGATCTAATTCAACATCAGTCTACCACTAACGCCCACCTTCCTAATCTGATGCAAGCGGCATTAACATTCTTTCCGCTATATCGCTTCAACCTCGTACGACCAAGAACCAAACATATAACACCCATGGTCCAGAAATGGTACTTCGAATGATTATGCTTCAATAGTACCTCAAAATCATAGAGTAGCATCCACGTAAATCGCAAAAGCATCCAAATCATCAACTAAAGCTCAAACCCCACCCATCTTCGTGCATCACAATAAAACACCACGGCATAAAGCACTAGAACATGTGCAATAAGGTATAAATGGTAACTCGGGTTATATCACAGTGTAACCTATCATAATAGTTCTGCACCGCCATCTATCTGCAACCACAAAAATCATATAGACTTCACAAAGGTCGCAAGTCATACTCATCGATGTATCAAATGAAGACGACCCAAACCGCAGCTACCACAAGCACATAATCTCTAATAGAAAACAACGATCCTTTCATTAATATAAAAACATCTCTTTCGAGCTCTATCCGACTCGAAACAACATGGTGTATAAACCATAGACTTATTCCCCCATAATTCTACAGTAACACCAAACATCCTTCTAAGAATCTATCAAGTAATGGTTTAACCACCAACTTCAAATAACCTTCTCTTAACATAATCTAAATACTCAACTCTATAATAAGTAGATCACCGAATGTACATTAATGGTTTCGTCTCAAAATATATGATCCTTTTTAAACAATAAATAATATAAGAATAATTAATCAATAAACAATACATGAGAAGAAGTAATTTAAACCATAAACAATAAATGATATTATAAGTCTTAATCACTTTAAACCAGAATAGTTAATCGATAATAATAAATAGAATAAAATGAAACAATAAACAATAATTGATTTAATTATTCATATTCAAATATTCATTTGCACTAAGATAAAACATATGAATTAATTAACATTTAATAATTACTATATTCATCATAATCGAAAAGACGTCATTTCAAAACTAAGATAACTTATTGATAATTATTGATTACACTAAAATTATCGCTACAATTAAGAAAAAATAGCAATCTAATCAAAGTCTAATTAAATAATTCAAGTCTCAACTATAAATAATTAAAGTCTCTTACAATAAATTAAACAAATCGAATCAAACACAATCAATACATGAATCAAACTCAACTCAAACAATCAAATACAAATACAATATTCAAATAGTTTCATAATCTGATGAAATAATATAATTAAAAGGACTTATCTAATATAATCTAAACAATAATAAATGATACCATCGAATTATCCAATAATATAAATAGTTTAATTATCAAACTAATTAAGTTAATAATAAACTAATTATCTAAACGAACTAATAATAACATCTAACAAATTCAATTATCTAAACGAATTATCCAATAATTTAAACAATTTATCCAATAATTATAAATAACTAATAATAAACGAATGATATCATCTAAATTCAATTATTCTAAACAAATTATCCAATAATTAAAACGATTATCCAATTAGTAGGCAAACACTCGACTATAAATAGTTTAATTATTCAAACGAATTAAACTAGTAATAAACAAATTATTAAACGATAAACTAATAATATTGTCCAATTATCTAAATGAATTAATTGGACAATTTATCCAATAATTATAAAAACTAATAATAAAACTAATGATACCACCTAACAATGCCTAATTATCTAAACAAATTATTCAATAATTTAAACGAATTATCCAATAATTATAAATAGCAAACAACATTCTAATTATTAATAGTTTAATTATCTAAAGGAATTAAAATAATATAAATGAATTATCTATATAATTATCTGAATTAAATGATAATAATATGTTTCCAATTATCTAAACAAATTATCCACAATTTATCCAATAATTAATTAATAACTAATAATAAACTAATGATACCATCTAATAATAGTCCAATTATCTAAACAAATTATTCAATAATTATAAATAGCAAAACAACATTCTAATTATAAATAATTTAATTATCTAAACTAATTAAACTAATAATAAACAAATCGAATTATCTAAACTAATTAAACTAATAATAACATCTAACTAAATCTAAACTAATAATAAATGAATTATCTAAACAAATTATCTAAACTAATAATAACATTTACAAATTCAAATCTAAACGAATTATCTAGTAATTTAAACGAAGTTATCCAATAATTATAAATAACTAATAATAAACGAATTATACCATATAACAACAAAACAATTATCTAAAAATTATCCAATAATTTAAACGAATTATCCAATAATAGAATCAACATTCCAATTAACAAAACAAAATTAACTAAACAAGACAAAATTAACGAAACAATAACAATAAATAGTCGATTTAAACAATAATAAATATGAACAAAATTAACAATAATAAATCTAAACAAAGTATATACCGATCGAATTTTTCAGAAAATTACGACCGGTTTTATAGAAATCTAATTGTTTGCTTTATAAATAATTTTCAATAATTTTATCCATTTTTCACCTAAATCAAAATTTAATCACCTAAATACAAATTCAATAACTTACTTGTTGAAACATAGTTGGATCTGATTCAAAAAAAATTTGAAAATTTTGAATATAAACCGATGCTAAAACGAAAGGAAAATTTGAGAATGAAGAGTAATGCTAAAATCGAAAGCTTCTGATATATGTTGGATGAGTTGCAGTATAAATAGGGAGAGAAATTTAATTAGTGTGGTCAAAAGATTCTTTCTTTGTTTTTAGAATTCAATGCCTTTCTCTTTTTCATGTTTTGCTTTTCATGCTTTTGCTTTTTCAGGTTTTGCTTTTCAGAATGAGATTCCTCTTGTTTTTTTCGAATCTATAATATTTTAATGTAATGGATATATTCTACATGTTTTTATGAGATTGAATATATACGATATATATGTTATCGATTTGGGTAATTTAATTTCCTCTCTTGCTTTAATTTACTTTTAATAAAAGTTTAATAAATCTTAATGAGAGATTAATGAACTCTATTTGCTTGTAAAAAAAATATTAATAAGAGGATTTCGTATGCTAGTTGGTGAAATTGTTTTTGTGTGTGTGATTATATTTTTTAAGCTTTGTTATGTGTGATTGGTTTTCAGGTACTGGTGGCTGTGCTTTTCCAGCTACTTCAAGGTAATACTCCCATCGTTCCTTCTTAGTTTTCTTCTTGGAACATCCCATAATTTCCTTTCTATTTCATTTATGATAATTATTATTTTATTTACTTTTAATAATATTCTTTATTTATACTTTTTACCATTTATTATCCATCACTATTTCTCCTTTTTACCATCAACAATCCACTTATTTACACCATTTACTATCCAAGGTTCACAATTAACTAATTTAATACTACACTAATATATGATCTTTATTCCATTTATAAAAAACTTAACAACTTTTGTTAAAACACATGCCCAGATTTTCAAAAAAGAATTTGGGAGATGTAGCTAGTAAATGTTTTCTCCTACTTTCTGACATAAATAACTTTGGAATATGAATGATAATATAATATTTTATTTCCATATGTATTTTATTCCATTAAAGTATATATATATATATATATGTTCGTATATTTAAGGTTTAGCAAAAGTGTCGTGCATGGCAAAATGAGACATTAATCACGTAACTCCTCACCAAATAAATAAATTAAATGACGTACGTAGGAAATTTGAATAGACATATTGGTGGAGTACAGACGTCAGTGCGTGTGTTTGTGTTCGTCTGCGTGTCAATTTAAAAGTAAAATTTATAAACCCAAAAAGAAATTAATTGTAGTCACTTATTTTACATACCTCGGTAATTATGTTACATTTGTCTTCCATCGATCTAATTAATGGTTGTAAATTAATTTGTAAAGATTTTGTTTGATAATGCTTTGTACACCTTTCAAAAGTATAATTTCTCAACTACCTCCTATTTAATGTGTACCTTCAAAATTATAATTTCTCAACTACCTCCTATTTAATGTGTACCAAAATAGCAGTGTTACTCCGATCCCACAACGCCAGTTATAGGCATACCCACAATCACAACAACCAATGGTGGCTCGCCTCTTGTAATAATCCCAACGACGGGAGTGTTAGGTGGGGCTAATAATGGTTTGAGACCATCAGGGTTCAACAACAATTTAAGTGTAGGAATAATTTTAGTTCCTAAATACATTATCTTCTGCGCTTACTCTTGATTTTAACTATTTTGGACTTCGATGGATTGAGAAGCTTTCCTATTTACATCATATGGTGAAGATGACTTTAAAATATGATGAATATTTATTTCTATTTAACTAGGGTTAGAGATGGCAATGGATCCTGATCCGATCTAGATCCGTGGATCCAGATCCATTTTTCGCGATCCTGATCTCAAAATTTGGATCCGATGGATCCGGATCCACCCCCATATTTCGGATCGAGATTTATTTTTGAGACCCTGATCCGGCTCGGATCCGACACCAGATCCATTAGTTTATATATATATATATATATATATATATATATATATATATATAATTAAATACTCAATCCCAACTTAAAACTCTTTAATTTCCTTTTCAATTTCTCCCAATTATGTATCGAAGATTCACTACATGGTCGCACCACTTACACATCGAGTTGTTTGTTGTTTTCACCTTATAGAAATTTGAACTAACGCCTTCCAATATGGTGATAATGTAGAAATTCTAAATAATTGTTATAGTATTATTGTGTATTTAGATTATTATGATGTTATCGTGAATTATAATTGATTATAGAATTTATTTTAGAAGTCGAAAACATATGGATCCTGATCCGACCTCGGACCCCGAGATCTTATTGATCCGATTTAATTTTTTGGATCCAATGGATCCGGATCCTGATTGGACATAACCGCATCCGCACATTGCCATTCCTAGCTAGGGTGATGCCATAGTATATATATATATATATATATATATATATATATATATATATATATATATATATATATATATATATATGGGAGGTTAACGTGAGAACCATTTTTATCACGAAACGTGAGAACTAAAAAATGATGAATTCACGGTAAAAGTTGATGAATCCGCTGGGAAAGTTACTGAATCCAAAAAAATAGAATTTTTGTCCCTAATGAGATTCGAACCCGGGTAAAAAAATCTGAATTTTTGAATTCATTAACTTTCTCAATGGATTCATCAACTTTCATAACGAATTCATATGGTTTTTGGTTTTTAGGATAAGAATTATTCTTATTTGAACCAAACTATATACATATATATAGGGAGTGGATCAAATGAGAACCATATCTTTATGAATGATGCATAAGACGTTGAAGATGATGATAAAACGGTATAAAGTTGTGATAACGAAAACTTTCTAAAATTATTTTGTTGTGCAATAATTTTAGAAAGTTTTATGCACAACTTTATACCTGCTTTTGCATTATATTCAACGCCTTATGCAGTCCTCAAGTTCTCAAAAATATGAGCCTCACCTGGATCCAACCCCTATATATATATATATATATATATATATATATATATGGGACCTACATATTCAGGTTATAATATTTTGGCTTTGTGCTTTTCGTGCCTGGCATCTTTAGTCGAAAAAGAAGGTAAAAAGAAAATAAAAAAGATGGGGTCGCTCATTTTCTCCTTTGAATTTTACACTGTATAGTAGCTTTCGCGTAATGTTTGTTGGTAATTCTTGACATCATCTAATGATACGCAATGAATGTACAATCAAGAAACAGATCTAGATCTACAATTAAACATGCGATGAGCCCTATGAACACGTTAGATAGAAAACTTACGATTTGCAACGCCCAAGCTTCCAATGAATCTCGCAAGGTTGTCTTCACAACTATGGTATCCACGTGTATGCAAATCGATGCATGAACAATTCCTCAATATTAATTCAAGCAGAAAGCGAAATCTCGAATGAATCAACGGTAGTTCTCTAAGATTATTTTGTATCTCGACCTAATGAATAAATGTCTCTATTTATATTAAATAGAGCGATCCATTAAAGCCCCAGCTTATATGAGCTTTTATTCTTTAGTTCGCTTTAATTAATTAATAGTCCAACCATTAATTAACTAAAGCTATATATCTAATTTAGCCCATAATCTTTCAATCTCCCACTGGACTAATATTAGATAACTTACCGCACTATGCATACCCTGAACGGATTTAACAATACACTTGATAGTGTGACTCAATAGGCCCCCATTACCGATTTATGATCTAATCAAAGTCCGCACAAAATTTTGGATCGGCAGGCAATGAACTCGATATATGATTGACGTTTACGTGGAAAAGCAAGAAACAAACCTTTGCATGAAGTTTATGTAATATCCTTTCATTCATGACACACTCAATTGAGCATAGGATTTTGCTATGTGTCTATCCCAATAGCTCAACCATTTTTCTCATCTTTATTATAAGACCCATATGATCATATTCAACTACTTTAATCAATATATCTCTTGAATCGCCAACGACTTTATGGTCGAATAATATAGAGAAAATAAGTGCTCACCGAAATTCCAATCGAGGAATGAATCTCATTCTTAGCTCAACTACCATTTTCATTTGTCTCATGACGCACCCAATCTAAGCCGTGTTCTTGCCACCGCAAGCGTTGCCTTGGTCAAAGTACAACACTCAACAAACAAAATGTAATGACCTCAAGTCCAAGGACTATTACATACTCCACACACTAAGAAATCCTAGACATCTAACAAACGATTTAATAGCAGGGTATACCAATACTCTCCAAAGTATTCATGTGTCCATCACGGATATCAAATATCTCGTAGTTGCGAGAACCACTACATTCTCTAAGAATGTGATGCAGACCACATGCTAACCTATGACATATCATCATTATCCCATTCTTGATGATCATTGGTTAGGGCTATTTTAGAATTATACTATATCATTGATGTCTCACAAGAAAATGATGATAATTTAAGGAACATATAAGAGAATAACGACAAACATCAAAATAATTATTCCATTAAATGCACAAAACCCATAGATAAAACATTATCTTCGACAGATCAAAAGTAAGTATGTCTCAACAAATGAGTTTCTAAAACATACAAACTTTAAACTCCCACTAAATCAAAGCCAATTTCCTACATGTCTAACACCCAAGCTCTCAAAATGTTTGTTGTGTTTTTCATACACAACGGCTTGGTAAAAGGATCGACTAAGTTGTCAAGGTACTCTTTCTAATTTTACATGCCCTCATTTCTATTATTTCTCTAATCGATGATATCGCTTCGAACATGCTTGTTTCATTTGTGGCTCTTGGTTCCTTTGCTTGCGTGACCGCACCAATATTGTCACGTAACAATGGTATCGGACATTGCACTTGAACAACATCCATTCTTTCACAACTCCAACAGGCAACCGCCTTTTTAGCCTTCGGATGCAGCAATATACTCGGCTTCGGTGGTGGAGTCAATAGTAGTAGTCTGTTTGGAACTGTTCCAACTCACTGCTCCACCATAGAGGATGAAAACGTATCCAGATTGAGACTTATAATCGTCATGGTTTGTTTGGAAGCTAGCATCAGTGTACCCAGTCACTGATAGCTCTGGCTGCCCACCATAGACTAAGAAGTATTCTTTAGTCCTTCTAAGATACTTAAGTATAGTCTTAGCTTTTCAATGTTCCTCACCGGATTTCTTCGAAATCGCCCATTATGTTTAGCGCATAGCCACATCCGCCTAGTGCATATCATGGCATACATGATTGATCCTATAGCTGAAGCATATGGAATCCTTTTCATGCAAGCAACTTCTTTGTCATTAGAATGACAATCATTATTAGACAACTTGATGCCATGTCCCATAGGAAGAAATCCTTTCTTAAAATTTCCATTGAGAAACGCCGTAGCAATTTGTCTATGTAAGTGGATTGTGACAGCCCCAACAATCTATTAGGTCTATCCCGATAGATCTTGATCCCAAGGATGTAGGAGGCCTCACCGAGATCCTTCATCATAAAGGATTTAGACAGCCAGTCTTTCACGGAATGGACTTCTTTAGCCTACATACTGCATTCAGCCTCTCTTTGGACACAAAACTTTCAGGCTGTGTCATAAAGACATCACCTTCTAGTTCTCCATTGAGAAACGCGGTTTTGACATCCATTTGCCAAATATCAAAATTGTAGTACGCAACTATCGTAAGTAATATCCTAATGGACTTGATTTTTGAATCGGTGAAAAGGTCTCGTTATAGTCAATGCCTTCACGCCGACTATAACCCTTTCACACCAACCTAGCCTTGTGGGTTCAGATTTTACCATCCGCATCTCTTCTTTTGAAGATCCATTTGCGACCTATTAGGTAAGCCCCATCGGTAAGTCATCAACTAGTTCCCGGACTAGATTGAAATACATCGAGTTCATTTCGATATTAAAGCTCGAGCCACATCTTTGAATCGGTGCTACCACCGCTCAAGATAGGTCTTAGGTTCATCATCATCCGACTTGACTTCATCATCTTGGTTCTCAACCATTAGATTCAGTCTTTGAGGTGCACGACGAGTCCTCTGTGGCCTATTGAGTCGGGTTGTTTGCGCAGGTTCATGCTGTTCATTTTGAACGTGAGTAGGCTCATCCGTGTTGATTTCATCAACATTTTGGAGATTCTCAAGAATTTCCTCATGAATTTCTTGAGGTGGAGGTGACACAATTATTGTGTCATCTTGTATTTGATGAGTCTCATTGTCTTGAGGTTTTGGCCCTCTAAGAGTCATTTCCCATCCCAATAGATCATCAAATACTCCCACTGAATTCTTGTTCACACCATTGAACAATCTTTCGTCCTCCTGTATTGTTTTGTGGTTCTCGAATTTCTTCAAGATTCACCTCGTTGTGACCTTGTTCCTGGAAACATAGGAGTCTTCAAGAAACGTCACATTCCTAGAAATGATCACCTTGTGATCTCCAGTGAGTAGAATTCATATCCTCTAGTTTCCTTAGATATCCCACAAGATAACATTTCACTTTTCGATTCTAACTTATCACCAAGATTTTCTTAACAAAAGCATGACAACCCCAGTCCATAAATAGTTAAGATTTGCTCTTTTCCCATACCAAATCTCATATGGTATTTTCTCGATCGATTTAGAAGGAACTCTATTCAAAATACGAGCAATGGTAAGTAAGGCATGGCCCCAAATGAATAAAGGGAGACTAGCGAAACTCGTCATGGATCGAACCATGTCTAATAAGGTTCGATTTCTTCTCCTGATACACCATTCAATTGTGGTGTTCCCGGAAGAGTCCATCGATCGGATTCCATGTGATTTCAAGTAATCAAGAAATTTCGGCTTAAGTATTCCCTCCCCGATCCGATCAAGATTCTTGATACTTTACCAAGTTGTTTCGACTCTAACTTAAACTCTTTGAACTTATCAAGAGCTTCGATTTGTGTTTCATCGATACACATACCAAAACCTCGAATAATCATCGTAAAAGTAATGGCACGAATATCCACCTTTGCTTGAGTTAGAAACGGTCCACACACATCCGAGTTGATCAACTTTAGCAATTCTTCGCACGTAACCCTTCCCGTAAAATGGTTTCTTAGTCATTTTCCTTTGAGACATGATTCAAGCAAGATATGATTCAAATCAAATGGTGTGAGATAATCTAATTTTCTCAACCTTGCTATCATTTTCTCATTAATACGACCAAGTCTACAATGCCAAAGATAAGTAGCATTATTCGTATTACTTAGCTTAGGTCGTTTGTTTCGTACATTGAGAATATCTCGCTTACATTCAAGCATATATAAACCATTCGAAGAAAGGCATTTCCATAAGACACTCCATTAAGAGAAAACGAGCATCATCGCTTTCCAAATGGAAGGAAAACCCTTCAATGTCTAACATAGGAATGGAAATAATATTCTTTGAAATAGCGGAACGAAATAACAATTATGTAAATCTAGTCTATAACCCGAATGAAGATCCAATCTATAAGTCCCCACGCTGCTCAAGAAGAACTCTTGCTCCATTTCCCACGCGTAGGTCAACCTCCCCAAGATTCACCTTCCTGCTGTTACTAAGCCCATTCACATTATTACAAATGTGTGAGCCACAGCCGGTATCTAATACCCAAGAATGTGAATCATTTATGACATATTTATCTCAACGACAAACATACCTGAGCTACCACATTGCACCTTGTGCCTCGAATTTTGCGCGCCTCTTCCGGTGTCCCTCTCATGAAGCGTGCACTGAGAGATCTCGAGTATCTCATACTCCAAGGTTTGTGCCTCGAGGCAAACAAACTATTCAGTGATGAATCATTTCATAGGATAGCATGCATTCATGTTGCTTTGGAGTTTCAAACTCATAAAGTCAACATAATGCACCGAGCCGACATAAGATCCTCAACGTGTTTCATATGAGCAACCTCACAAACGAGGCATATTCAGAGAACGCCATCGGGATGATCATCGATTGGTTTGTCCAAGACATACTCAATCTTATCCATCCTTAATACCAAGCGCAGTAACGAGCTAATCCGGATAGTTTGAACCAAGACAAATTTGTTTCCATCAAACATTTATATAACATAGCGGACATCGTGAATCGAACGAAAAATAAAGAAATAGCAAATTAGAACAAAGTAAACACAGATCACAATCGTATCACTAATCAAACAAGTGGTTTATCAGATTGATTAGCTCCCACTAATTTTAACATACATTGCACCCCAAATGTAAAATACGGATTTATAATAAATATAAATGTAGTAGTCCAAGATCCAAGTCAATGTTATTGTAGCCTCTGCGGGCGGATGACTACAAATAATATCACCAAGATGCCTCAAAGCCAATTGCGCCGATAGTTTTGCATTGATTAAGTCTCAGATAATCGCAAGGCCTCTGCGGTGATGACCACAATAATGACACTTGGTGGTTTGAATCAATGCAACAAAAGTCCGCAATTTCGGTTTATTAATCCAATTAATATGTGTCCACTAATTATCTTGATCACGAGGGCAATACAAAATAATTAAGCAAGTCAACCCCATCACACGATGCTAACCATATATCTATGAGTGGTCTTGGCCTTGTCGATTTGGGAGTAAACACGGGTGTAAAAATCTTGGACGAAAAGGTTATCGCCTCAAACAATTATGATGGACTACACGCTTTGTTTCAATAAACAAGACATGTATTTAGAGGGGATAAAACATGTGATATTAATTGTTTATTTAATATCCAATATTAAATTCAAAACAATTACTGGGTGCCGCCTACCCAGACATAAAATGCGGACCACATATATTGGGCGTCGCCTACCCAAACATAGTTACACGGACTACAAGTATTGAGCGCCGCCTACCCAAATATAAAAGTGGTCTCTAACTACTATAGTTTAAATATAAGCATAAAATCAAATAGCATGCTTATCACAGAACAACAGCAAATAGGGCTCAACGAATAAATTCATTAATCTAATTAATAATTTAATTCTCTAATTAAAAGTGGATTTAGGCATTTATATTAATTCCAAATTAATATAAATATCCATTTAGCATTATTATTTCTAAAACAATAATCAAAGATTTATTAATCTAATTAATAAATCAATTCTTTAATTTATGGACATAAGTAAATTATATTAATTCTAAATTAATATAAATCAAACTTTATACTATTATTTCAAAATAATAATAAAATCAAAATTTATTAATCTAATTAATAAATTAATGTCCAAAATCATGATTAGATTTATTAATTCTAAATTAATAAAATTAATCCATGTACATTAGTAAATTATATTAATTCTAAATTAATATAAAATTAAACTTTATATTATTATTTTAAAAATAATAAGAAAGTTAAAATTTATTAATCTAATTAATAAATTAATTTCAAAATTGTGATTAAACTTATTAATTCTAAATTAATAAATTAAATCCATGTACATAAGTATATTGTATTAATTCTAAATTAATACAAAATGAAATTAATGTTATTATTTCAAAATAATAATATTAAAACAAAATTTATTAATCCAATTAATAAATTAATTTTGTGTAATTGGAAATTCAATTTTATTAATCCTCAATTAATAAAACTGGTTTTTTTTTTATCGTTAATACCAAAGTGGTCGCTACATAAAATAAAACAAAAAACGCCCAAAATCGCCTCAAACTCACGGCCCACTACTACGCCACGGCCCACCATGACGCGGTCCGAAGCTCGCAACCCGCTGCCCATAAGTCGACCCGATCCAAGATCCGACCCGACCCAACTCGCGCAGAAGAACCCAATTCAATTAGGGTTTGTTGTGCGCGAGTCGCCGCCGCCGCCTCCTCCACGCCAACCGCCGATGTCGTTCCCTTACTCGCCGATGACTCGGCGACGCGACGGACGGTCAGCGCGTAGCGGCCACAAGACGCCGCGCAAGACGGAAACCAACGCCGACGACGCGACCCAATAAGGCTCGAAAAACCCACCGCGAGCGACACGACTCACCGGTGCTCGTGGCGACGCAAACCCTTTCCCTACGCCAGATTCTTCCAACGTCGCGATTCCGCCGATGGTGACGACTCCGAGTCGGCGGTGGAATGGCGGTGAAAAGTTTCCGGCGAAAACCAATTACACAAATCAATTTCAGAATTTCGATTTTCAATTTTCGTCTTCGTTTTCTTTTTCCTTTTTTTTTTGATAAAAATAGATTAAAAGAAAAATTCAAACGAAACAGAAAAACGAAAAATTCGAAAACAAAACGAAATTCAAAATTTCGATCAATCCACAATTAATTAGAACACGAATTAATTATAAATCGAGCCCCGGGCTCTGATACCACTGTTGGTAATTCTTGACACCATCTAATGCTACGCATCGGAATTTACAGTCAAGAAACAAATCTAGATCTACAATTAAACATGCGATGAGCCCTATGAACACGTTAGATAGAAAACTTACGATTTGCAACGCTTCCAAGCTTCCAATGAATCCTGCAATGTTGTCTCCACAACTATGGTATCCACGTGTATGCAAACCGACGCATGAACAATTCCTCGATATTAATTCAAGCGGTAGAAACCAAGAAATCTCGAATGAATCAACTGTAGTTTCAAGATTATTTATGTATCTCTCGACCTAATGAATAAATGTCTCTATTCATATTAAATAGAGCAGCCCTAGCCTATATGGGCTTTTATTCTTTAGTATGCTTTAATTAATTAATAATCCAACCATTAATTAAATAAAGCCTATATATCTAATTTAGCCCATAATCTTTTAATGTTGTTGTCACATTTCTTGCAATACATATACATTTCTGTATATATTGCTTAGATTTTGTGTTCTTAAAATTAGATGCATCGTCATTTTAGAATTTTGTTTTGTTACCGTGTACGGTGTAGTTTAGCTAAATATACTCGTCTTCCACATACTTATTACAATCAAATCTATTATTGTATTTATAGTTATTATAAAATATATAAAATGTTATTATAACAGGCCCCGTAGTAATTAGAATTATAATTTTATATCAAAACACAAGAAATTAAATTTGAAGAAAAACTTAAAAGAAATTAATAGGATAAAACATCTTACATGATATTGTCACAAGTAACTATGTACTAATTGAACGTTACAGTTCGAAGATTGCCTTATATTTGAAGTTACTTTTTCATTAAGAAATTACTATATAAACTATGAAGGGAGAGTGTCTACAATAAAACACAAGAGGCGGAGCAGCTCGCCCAACTCCGATTCACGCGCCGCCGTGTATGGCGTAGTAAATCCAAGCAACCACCACTAACGAGTGAGAATGAAAGATTAGATTAATTTTTTTTGTGAGTCTTTGTTTTCTCTCTAATAATTAATCGAGACGACTTTAGCTACAAGTAGCAAGTAATTAATTAAGTCATTCAAGAAAGAAAGCCCAATTTTTTTATACTTTTTTGACGTTGATGGGAACGAACCAGGTCTAATTTAAACACAAATAAAATAAAAATCAAGAAAGAAAAGCCCATGTTTTTATACCAAAGAAATTTACTGATTTTCTCTAACAGTTTTTAACTTATCGTTTTACTACGTAAATAGTTTTAGATCACTTTTGCAAGGAGTAAAAACGCTTATGGTGTCCGTGTATTTGTCTAATAAGATAGTGGTTAATGTCCGGCGCCAAAGATTTTAGGTTCGAATCCAATCATGAATGCGATCTATAAAATTTTGTATTTAATGACAAAAAGAAAAACGCTTATGAGAAATAAATATTTAACATGGACAAAACCGGAAAAACTAATGATTCTATAAAATTCCTCAAAAGATATATTTGAATATAATGAAGAATTGAAGGAGCAATCTATTGTCATACAATTTAACAAGTTTTCTTAGATCCACCATTTTACTGTTCATTGGCACGAATTAGATGATTTAACATAATCTCTTTTATGAAAACTAATGTTTGATTTTTTTTTTCTAATAATATCTTAAGAATTCTCTCTACAATATCTTAGAAGTCTCATTTCCTATGATAAATTCTTTAATTTGGATTTCAATTTTCTAGTAATTTATCTATAGTTAATTTGGGAGCGTTAGATTGATGAAAAATATATATCGCAAAAATCTCACGCACAATATATTTCATAATTTCATCCACAGAAAAAGTGGAAGTTTTCCGACTTTGGCTACTGTAGGACCTTCCTCTCCCCCACGTCTCGTCTCTTTCTACGCGCACACAGCATACACTCACCTGCTTCTCTCTCTCACTCTCACTCTCACTCTCACACACCCACACACTATCTTTCCCTCTCTACATATACACTCACTATACACGTAGTTTGTCGATTGATGCACTACATTTCAACTTCCAATGATTGATTCTGGAGCAGACAATTAAAAACTAGAATTTCGAGGAAAAGGGTCACTCGCCCAACACATTTTGCTTGCTTTCCAACATTTAAGGCCGACCGCATGGTGAGAAAACGCTACCTAAAATCCTTTATTGTGCTTTCTTCAATAATTTTATTTTATTTTATGATTATTGTAGTTTATTTTTTACTTGAGTTGTAGTTTTTGCATTGGAGACTACAGTAAATTTGTGACCGATGTATCGGTTAATAATTTAATTTTTACAGTTTTTAGTTGTTACTATGTTCCTTGAATTTATGGAGGACTGTGCGTATGTGTGTGTGAGAATGGTGCTGCTAAGGGCATATTTTGTGTCTTCTGCTAGTCGAATGCAAATATATGATCGATTATTGCTTGATTAAATCCGATGTCAAATTTAAAATTCTTTTACATATAAACACGTGGGTGTATGTTTTGGTTGCGTGCATAGTAGTGTAAATTAAGCTAATTAAAAAGGTTTAATTGAGTGTGGACTACTAACCTCTACCTAGAAATGGAGAACTAGGTATTTTTCAAAATAATATGGATTTGCCTAAAAGAAACATAAAAAAAATATGGATTTGTAATATTTCACTAAAGATTTACATACATCAACATGGGCGTGTGCGATTATATGATGCATGTTTTATCTGCAAATTTTGGTTGTTGAAAATGTAACTTTAGCATGAATGTTGAAAATGTAATTTTAGCATGAATGTGTATCTACAAGAGGTCACTGCTATTATGCAAGTCGCGAAGCGTTGTTTGAAGCAATTTATATTTGTTTAATTGGAGATGAGCAAAACATATGTATGGTCGTATTCTTCTTAAATGTAAATATTTCATTGCCATGAGCATTTGAGATAGGATCATGAAGAAGTGGGATTCCCTCAGGAGCAAAACTCTTAATTAGTGTCACCTAAATTTTGTAGTTACCTTTTGTTTTCTTCTTCTTGAGGAATCCTAAAATTGATTTGCTTCATTGCTTTTGGGCAATATTATAAAAACAATTTGTTGTTTCTTAGCTTTTTTTCTTTTTTTTTGCTTTGTTGATTTCTAAAGATCTATGATAGTGAACTGTCTCAGGTGCTTGAATATGATGCCACGAAAAAGTCTTTCTGAGGGTGACTGTTGATTTGGTTAGCATTAAGTTCAATCTATAGTCTTTTAGCAAAAGGGCTGCTGTTGCCTATTTAGTTAGGCATCCAATATAGGCAGTTTTTCTGCATATAAATTTATGCAAGGCATTATTTCATCTTTATTTCTCTATTTTTTAAATGGATTAATTTTTTTTATTGCATTTGCTTGTCCTTTATAATGTTACACACACACACACATAATACATATATATATATATATAGGAAGGTTAACGTGAGAACAAAAAAATGATGAATTTATTGTGAAAATTGATGAATCCATTTGGAAAGTTATCGAATCCAAAAATAGAATTTTTCGTCCCTCATGGGATTCGAACCCGGTGAAAAATTTCGAATTTTGGAATTCAGTAACTTTCTCAACGGAATCAGTTGAAAATGTTGAAGTTATCCTATCTAATTCTTTTTATAGATCGTTTTTTTATTGATAAAAAAATAAAAAAACGATCTTATTGTTTACAAAAGAGTTCGTTGTACAATGAAAAAAAGAAGGCTTTTTCTTCTCTTGTGTTAAGTAAAAAAAAGGAATTTGAACTAGAACTAGCGAGAGCCCGTGACTTTGATTCGGGACTCTCGCTAGTTTACACAAAGTGATATTCATATCGTTGTATACTTTTCTATTCCTATTGGTAAATAGTAAGAACCCCATTTTTTATTTAATTAGATGTTAATGTAAATGAACCATAACTATGTTGATTCATCAACTTTCATAGCAAATTCATTTTGTTATTAGTTTTTAGGATAAAAGTGGTTCTCATTTGAACTTAACTCTCTCTCTCTCTATATATATATATATATGACCTATTGCATCATGACGTCAGTGACAATCTGAATTTTCAATCATATATTATCACATGGAGGATTTGACTAACCCAGGACTGGCGATTTCAAATTTAGTGGAATTAGGACATTTAAAATTTCAGTGGAGAAAATGTTTGTTACTTTTCAGTTTGTCTTGTGGCCTATAACCTATTGGGTAGTTGGTTGGGAGCCATAAAACCAATCCTGACTCGACTTTCAAGCTTTGGTAAATCTTTGTCAAATCTAATTAGTATGGCCATGGCAATATGGTAACTTGTGATTATGTGATGATTAAAATAATTGTCATCTCTTTAGGTTGTTGCATTTGGCTTCAAAATGGCTATAATATGCTTGATACTGGATAATAATAATAATCACAACATGATTCCAAAGAAGTTTAAATTCTCTGATTTGATGGCATAGCCATTTCAGTGTCTTTGACTCGCTGATCGCAGTTCTATTATATAATAATTCAGATATCTTACATATCTATATATAGATGGAGAATCTAAAATTAATTCTAATATCTTAGATCTAAGATATCTTATTCTAAATTTTAGGCCTTTGCTTTCTTCATGTACGTTTTTGACTAACCTTGTCAAGCTTTAGATTTCTTTTCCTTTTCTTTCATAGCATCATAAATACTTGCTACCAAAACTGGCATATAGTTATGTCTTGTAAGATATATTTCTTTATTCACCATAAAAAGTGTCTTTAAATCTATTCAGTATGCCAAACAACAATTTTCCAAGAAGAACATGTAAAACTGATAGATATTTTGTTATGCTAATCTTGATGGGCCTTCAGTGTCTGCTGTTATGGACATTTTGGCTCTTTCCATTTCTCTTGTTTCGTTCTATCATATCATGCATGTCTATCAGTGAACCAGGACATGAAACACTAGATGAAACTCCATTTTCTAATAGATGATGGAGCATCTCAATTTAGTTGTCAAGTGATTATACAACTGCCTTATGAACTTGTAGCTAACTAGCTAGCTCTATAGAGCTGGTATAAGTCTCGTGTCCAACTTCAGCGTGCAGGTATACGAGCTTAAAATTGTGAAATGGGAATGATCTCCATCACCTTTGTCCTTTTTGTGCCATATTTCATGCATTGTAAAGTGTTACTATCTGCAGTGTGCAGTCAAGCCATATTTTCATGCTCTTCCTGCTATATTTTGTTCTAGCTTTCTACAAATTTGATTGAAAAAAATATAATATTTATTTGAAATTTATTTTGTAGTCTACTTACAGAAATTAATCACTGGTAAAAAAAGCTGTATGACAATTTTTTGAGGGGGGCTATGTACCTATCATGAGTGTGGATTATATGAGTTGGATAGTTGTTAGACATGGGATTCTGCAATACCAGATTAATTAATTTGATTATCATCAAGGCAAGAGAAAACATATGTCCTAAAGTCACATTTTCCCATCCGCGTTTCGCTCACTTCTGATTTATTGCTTTTATAAATGTTGCCCTTGGTAGTTGTTTCTGGTTTCATGTACTATTTCTCGTATAATAATATGAATTAGAAACCCATTCTGATAGAATGTGGAAGAAAGACTCATTTATAAGGCATGCTATGCGTGTTTTCCCATTTGCAGGAGTTTTGCAATATCTGTGGTGATATTGGGGTTGCTGACGCATTAATAACTTGCAGTCAATGCAAAAGAAATACCGAGCATATGTAAGACCTCTCTCTGTCGCTCACTAAATTTGTCTCTGTTTATGAAATTCTCTTGTGTTGTGTCTTGGTATTTTGGGAGTGAAACAGAAGCAGAGTTCATGGATGTACTTAATGCTGACTAATAATCAGGAAATTATTTGCTTGTTTTTGCTCTACTTGATAACAAATCATCTGTGCTTTCTGCCTGAATTTGAGTTCTTGAATGGTTTTCCCTAAAGTGGACTGTCTTTATTTTGATATCAGGTATTGCATGAGAATTCTTCTTGAGGAGCATGCCAACGATTGGCATTGTGAAGAATGCTCAATGTCAAAGTTGCCCCCGTCTTGTCTGCTTGAAGAATTGAATGAACCGTCAAAAATTAACTCATTGGAAGTATGCAAAGGTGGTGAGCTGTCTGCAGAGAGTACAAAGTTACCAAATGAATCAAGGGTGGGTACGGGTGATTGGGAAAAGATTGTTGCAACTGGGAAGACTAAATATATCAGTGTCAAAGAAGCTATCAATCTCTCATCAGGAGAGAAGCTACCTTTTCTGTCTTCAAGTAATACACGTATCTCAAAATCCCCTCACCGTAAAAGTAGGATGGGTAAATTTGATTCAGCAATCAGGCCTAGAACAGTACTGCCAGATCTCTCATCTCACCAAACTCTTGCTTGGGACCTTTTCGCCACCAAAGCCTCAAGACCTGCCGATGTGGAGATCCGTAAAAGCAATTGCAACAATCAAAACTCACAGGTGCGTAGTCATAGAGAGACTATCTTATATTGCAGGAGAAACAAAGATTAAGCTGCCTTCTTTTCTAGCAATACTAGCTCTTGTTGTTTTCTGGAAAAGCTTGGGGGGAAGGTGAGGTTGTGGATGGTTGATTTACTTTTAAAGATGGCGATTTTGTATGAAACAGGTCTATTTCACTTTTTTACTCCTTGTTATAGTTGAACAAATAATCAATTGTTTCTGAAGTCAGACGATCTGTACAAGCAAACAAGTTTGTATTGATTTTTATTCATGCTCATAGATGGTCTGTTTTATTTTGGCACTTACCCACTCTTCAACTTGACTTATGTGGTAAAGTCATGCTTGGCTTTGCTCCGCATACAATTGGATAAAGTATTTAGCAATTTAATAATTATTCTTGAACTCATTGGATCAAATATTTTAACATTATCAAAAGAAATAATGAGGAAATGTTCTTTTCTTACCCTAGATTAGAGAATGGAGGACATCAAATTAAAATAATAGCCGATTGCTGCAGGTCCAGGGACTCTAGTATCACTAGGTTGCCTGCCAACTAGAATTTTTTCTTGTTCTTTTTTTGGTGAAAGTGCATGCCATGTGAATAACTTGCTTGTGTCACGTCTTTCATGTCTAAAATGCTATGAATTATGGAATTGGTTTGAAAATATATGATTTTATATGCTAATATTCAAGATGGTTTTATCAGCAGGGTTTAGATCACCGAGCAGCCCTCGACCTTCTGAAGCCTTGAAAGATGCACATTTGGTAAAGGAACAGGCAAGTAAAGTTCAATCGCCTGTGACAACAAGAGCAGTGAAGCAGCCATCTTTATCATCAGGGTATACCTCACCAGTTGCCATCTCAGGTAAGAGCAGCATTTCACCCGTTTTGTTCATGATTTAGTGTATTCTTTCTGTCTTACAAGTATATTTATAAGAGTGCTGCATTACATATTAGTAAGAATGTGGTTTCAATTTCAAAAAAATTCAAGGCTTTTCCTTCATCTTCCCAAAAATACCAGACGGCCTTCCTTGACTGTAATATCGGAATGGATAAGCAAGTTCTGCAACTGTCTATTTTTTCATATGGAGTTAATTGTGTTATGGTAGCAGTCATTCCCAAGCTTCAATTCTAGATCATGTCATCTAATTTCGGATCATGTGCCTCACATACAGTTGCTTGCGAGACATGTTACACCTGTCGATAAATTGTTTACATTTGGTTATGACTTTAGAGAAACTGAATTATGTTTCGGTGATGTTTAGTACTAAAATCAGAATTTTAATTTTTAGGTGGTGCTCATAATAATGCTATTGATTGGAACACTTCCGGTGCTGAGAATACAAGTAAAATTCATTTGCTTGATTCTGAGAAATACTTACTGGTCCCTGCTTCGGACGCTCTGTGGAAGTAAGTTTCCTAATCACCAAGTCATACTACCTTAAATATATACTGCTTTCAACATTGTTTATTTATGAACTGTTGCAAATCAGTGAATGTGTGTGATAGAGTAAAAGGATTGAGATAAACAATAAACAAGAAAACAGAAAGAATTTAATTGAAATAAATAATGAACAAGGAAAACAGAGTAGAACCTCCTCTTGCGAGGCCCTACAGCGAGATGATGTCCCAAACTTCTCTTACGAGGCCTACAGCAAAGCTGTTGCTCCAAAAACTAATTGACCAAGAACCCTATTCTATGACACTCTATTTATACTAATAAAATTGACATTTAAAGATAATTATGAAATTATTATAACTATGAAAACTATTTAAGACTTCTACTGGTAATAGACTTCAATTTATACTCCTAATAGACTTCAACTAATAATTAACTATTGCTGATCTTTATTGCTATCAGTGTATGAACATCGTTAAATCACACACTTGCCCTTATTTGAAATGGAACTGATGTTGGGTTTTGAAGTTGATAAAGGGATATAACGGTTGCTTTTACCTAGTGCAGGCATTCTTAACTATCAAGATAAATATTTTCATCTGACCTCATTATATTATGTGAGAAATAGTATTAGCAGCACGAAGAAGATTCAGGTTATAGTGGCTTGATTATTAAAAAGAAAAAGAATAGCACATTTACAATCTATTCTCTGCCCAGTGTCTCTATAGGTTATTAATGGACAAGATTGAGTATGATATCTGGTGAAGCCTTCTTGAAGTAGAAATGGCCTCCTGTCATTTGATTTCTAAGAAAGAAAGTTGTTTCATTAAATTTTATAAAATGAATTCATTTTAAGTTAGTTCTATCCTCTTATAGGTATAGTGGCAAACTTACACAGTTGTAGAAGTGATCACAATCTATGTTGAAATCTCCTTATTCCTGACATTTAGTTTATGTTCACATATCAAATGCATTCGACAACTTTCAGCTTCCTGGATTTTCCTCATTTAGTAAAATCTCTATTTGAATTCTATGATTGTTACCAGTTATGAGATGCCCCTACCACATTGTGATTTGCAATCATGATATGCATTTTTTACACTGTTTATTCTTTACAGTTTCTGCTGCATGAATAATAATTTCTTCACTTTCTGGTTATTAGTGGAAGCTTCGGGATCCTGGGTGATCATGCACAGAAAGAGACAAACTATCTAGTTGAAGCTTATCCTCCATCACGAGTTCGTAAAAAGATCTATGAGTTCTCAAAGCAAATGCCTGATGTGCTTCATTTCAAATTGGTTCCTTTCAAACCATTTTGGAACAATTTATTCGATGAGTATATTCCAGACCGAAGCGACATTGGCCTATATTTCTTTCCCGGAGTTGGAAAGAGGCATGGACTCGTAAATTGCTTTAACTTTCAACTACTGCTGTAGTTTCTGGATATTAACTTATTACTATTGGCAGATCCGAGGAGGATTATATCTTCCTGGTTGATCACGTGATTTCGACGAACTATGCATTAAGGAAACAGATTGCAGATGTTGAACTGTTGGTTTTCAGCTCCAAACTTCTGCATGCCAATTGTCAATGTAAGGTCATTATTTCTCATGTGTTAAGTCATTATTCTTTTACGGATGTTTTGATTTACGTGCATCTAACTAATGCTATCATTAATTTTTATATCGTGTCGTTCGGGATTAGTTGAGCTCATACATGAACATGACACTGATGCAACTTTAGCTGTAACAATTTAGAAATTGAGATTTGTTACCTTCTCTCCGATTTGATGGATTAAGTACCAAGTATAATTAGTTAATGATGAGGACCCTTCATTGTATAAACACCATTCATACTCTTGTAGGAGTGTTTGATTTGATTGATAAGGCTTGATTGATTAAATAATCATACTCTATCACATGTTTCGGTTGATTATTTAATCCTCCTTTATTCTATAATGCAAACTTCCAAAAACACACTCACCAAAATTATTTTTGGTCACTTTTGTTTCGACCATTTGCATTTTTGCTATACCACAAAGCAATTTCGGTATTATATCACATTATAATCATAATCATTCCATTTATCATACACTACGATCGATCAATCCAAATACAAGACTAAATAATCTCATTCTACTCTATCCTATCAATCTTATCTATCCCGTCCATCAAAACAAATGCCCCTGTGTGATTAATTTAGATAATTGATGTGAAATCTTATTATGTTTGTTTCGTTTTGTTTTCTCCTGGCTTTTCATAAGAAGCATTCATGTTTCAGGTTGGGATGGAAAGTACTTTCTGTGGGGAGTATTTCACCGTCTGAAACGAAATATCACAACGTGCACGGACAGCACATCTCTGGAGTCGATGGTGCAACCATCAGATGGCGTGAATCTCGACCAGAGCCAGGTGCACGACTGTGAAGAGGTTGACATGGACATTGACATGATCGGCAGCATCAATGTGGGAAGAATAGATGTTCCTGTTGATAAAGAACCTAAGGCTACTACGGCTTTGCCGGAGTCTGCCCTGCAGGTGGCCTCCGGCCTCAGAATATCTCCGGTTGCCACAATTCCATCAGCAAATGTCAAAATTGAGTCTCATGCTCTCATTCCTCCTGGATTTCAGGAGATATACAGGCTGGGAATCCAGAGTTCATCGCCTCCGTGGGTGGCATTGGGAATCGAGACATAAACTCGGATGATGATCGATCTTTTCTTGGATTTTGGGATCAGAAAATGTACATAAATGGGTTGAGAAATTGGTCGTAGATTTTAAGATGTGAAAGTGTATAAAGCATATCTGCAGCATTTGCTTGAGTTAATTGAGTAGTAGTGGTGAATCGTTGTTATATGAGCCTGGTGTAGAAATTAGACAGGTTAGAGTGCTCACCATCCAAATTTGGTTTTTGGTAAAATCATTTGTTTAATGTGTTAATGGAGAGAATTGCTCCAATTCTTAACATTGCTATATAATTTAATCCATATATTAACATGCTATTTTTTTTTATCCATTTTTAATTAAAATTACAAAAATATCATCCCTAACTCATGGTCAACCATCCTCCTCCTTTCGCTTTTCCGGCCAACCATCTCTCCTTCCCGCCGCGCCAACCCCTTCTCTCCTTTTTCGGCCAACCTCCTCCCTTCCATCTGTTTCCGTGGTCAACCATCCTTCTCCTCTTGCCGGCGGTCAACCCCTTCCTCTTCATTTCTTGGCGGCCAACTCTCCATCCTCCTTCCCATCTGCTTCCGTGACCAACCCGCGGTCAACCTATTTTCCAATGGCCAACCAATTTTCTTTGCAATTTTCGGATTGGCACGGAAAAGGGAGAGGAGGGTTGGCCAGAGAAGAGCGAGGATGGTTGGCACGGAAAGCAGATGGGAAGGGAGGAGGTTGGTCACCAAAAAGAGAGGAGGGGTTGGCCGTCGACGAGGAGGAGGATGGTTCACACGGAAGCAGATGGGAAGGGGAGGAGGGTTGGTCACGGATTTGTCTGCGTGTGAATCCGTGTGATTTTTTATATTTAAGGATAAAATTGTACAAATGGTTAAAATGATAGAACTTAACATATGAGATAAAAATGATAAGAAACTTAACATATTGGTTATATTAGATTTTCGCCTTGTTTAATTGTCTTTCTGCTCCGATTCTTCATTTCTTTCGGCTTTTATGAGTGTTCATCACGATAGTTAGAGATATCAATCGGTCTAACCCGTTTGAGTTCGATCAACCCACTTGGATTGTCGGGTATTTGGTTTGAGTCATTTGAGTTGATATTTTTTGAGTTAAATTTTTACTATAACCTTAAACTTTTGGATTTAGGGCTAATCGGTCAAAGTTAATTGGGCTATAAAGTTTAAGAAAAAGAATTTATATATACTTTTCTTGATAATTATATATTTACAACAAATATTTTGTATTTAAGTATTGGAGTAAAAAGACAAAAGAATAATATGATAACTTTGAATGTTGAACTAAAATATATTATACATGTTCTTTTTAAAAAAATCTTGTATATTTAACTTTCAGAAATAAGTAATGAAGTTTAAAAATTATATAACGAGAAAAATTTAAGTTAATCAGGTTAATTCACTCGATTTTTGTGCCAATTATTCGGGTTCGGGCTATTTTCGGGTCAATCCTAGTAGGTTGTTAGACTATTCGATCGGGTCATTTGGGTTGACATTTTTTTCGAGTTATAAAATTTCATTTCTAACCTTACCTGATTGTCCGTTATTCAAACCAACCCATATATTTCGGGTTAGATTGATATCCACAATGATAGTATTTTATGAATTTTTGTGGGATTACCTCTTTAAGTACCAAAAACGGTTTTGAGTGTGTGTATGTGTTGGTATAGTGGTAAAGTGGTTAATGTCTGAGGTCAAAGGTCTCGGGTTCGAGTCCATCGTCATACCCAGCTTTTAAATTGTATTTAATTGACAAAAAAATAAACAGTTTTGAGTAGTGTGCGAGTGTTGGAGTGGTAGAATGATTAATGCTCGAGACCAGAGGTCATGGGTTCGAGTCCTTTATAATGCGATCTTTAAATTTCTGTATTTAACTATAAAAAAAGAAATGGTTTTGAGTAATTACAAATGGCACTTTTGTAATATATTTCGGCCGCTGCATCTCTATGATATAGATTAACATATTAATGTAAAATATCTATATACAATAGAAAAAATTATATGCGCAATATTAAATAGCATTTGATAATTCTAATTTACAGAAGTGTGTGAAATTTGTAGAAAATATAGAAATCAAATTATCTCTAAAACTTGAGGTTATTATGTTTATATGTTTGTTTTTTGTTTTGAACTAGCAATAGCCTAAATATTCACTAATATACTTGACTACTTCTCATTTTCTTTCCAAAAAATCTCAAAAGACAAAAAAGAACTATGACTTGTTTTTTTTTTTTTTTGATGACTCGTATTTAAAAACATATATACATTTATAATTTATAATTGTAATGATAATATAACATACTAACTGAAAAATTGTGATATATCTCCCAAGTCCCAACTCTCACCACACCACCAGCAGCGGTCGCCGTGGCAAATTACTCCGTCACGAAGCCGACGTATGAGTTGATTCAGCATCTTCTCCCAAATTTCAAAACCTAAGGTAACCCCTCGCTCCATTTCTTTGCTTATTTTGATTTTCAATTGTCACATTTGTAATCATACTTTCGCAATTTTCCTGCTCATTATGGACTTCTGTGCTCTCACTTCTAATAACTTTGTTGTTTTTTAGATTGCTGCATGTGAAAAATTACAACCAAAAAGCAACCTTTACCTGATTCTCAAGATCACGAGCATTTGCCTGTGAAGTTAGTGAAGGATGTTATTGTCTTTACTTCCACTCTTGAAAAATTAACGTGTTTCATTGTGTTCAGACAGCTGGAGTTTATGGTTCTTCAACCATCATACATTTCCTACTCAAAGTTCTTGCCACTGATCAGGCAAACAAAATCTATAAATGAAGGCCTCCAAATCCATGTCCAGCTAGTTAAACTCGGATTATCCCATGATCCTAACCACCGTAATCATTTGATAAATTTCTATTCAAAGTCTAGAGTTTTGCTCATGCTCGCAAACTGCTTGAAGAAAGTCCTGAAACTGATTTGGTTTCTTGGTCCTCGCTGATATCTGGGTATGCCCAGAATGGCCTTGGGGAAAAGACCATTTTGGCCTTTCACGAGATGCAGGCCTTGGGCGTTAAGGGGAACGAGTTCACGTTCCCCAGCGTACTCAAGGCATGTGCAAACACGGGCAGTTTTGTGCTCGGGAAGCAAGTCCATGGAATTGTAGTGGTAAATGTTTTTGTTGCAAATACTTTAGTGCTCATGTATGCTAAATGTGGTAGCATATTAGACTCGAGGAGGTTGTTTGAGGACATCCCGGAGAGAAACGTGGTTTCTTGGAATGCTTTGTTGACATGTATATACTCAAAGCGATCTTTTTGGGAAAGCAATGGGATTGTTTCGGGAAATGATTGTTGGCGGAATTAGGGCTGATGAATATAGTTTGTCGACTGCATTGAATGCTGCCACGGGTCTAGGGGATATCGGTCAAGGGAAGAAGATTCATGGCTATTTGATAAAGCTGGGATACGAGGGTGATCCATTCTCATCGAATGCACTAGTAGACATGTATGCAAAAGGATGAGATCTTGGAGGTGCAATAGTTGTTTTTGGTAATGTGATGGAACCTGATATTGTTTCTTGGAATGCTCTTATTGCCGGTTGTGTATCTCAAGAACATCATGTTTGGGCCTTGGAGTTGTTAGATAGGATGAAAAGGTCAGGGGTGAACCCTAATTCAAGGCTTGTGCAGCATTAGGTACCAAGGAATTGGGTAAACAATTTCACGCCAAATTGATAAAGCTGGAAACAATTAAGGATCCCTTTGTGAGTGTTGGCCTCATTGACATGTATAGTTAGTGTCGTCTGATGAAGAGCGTTATAACTGTTTATCATTTGATGCCGGAAAAGGTATCGGTTGCAACAAATGCATTGATCTTGGAATTCTCACAGAATGGGGAGATAAGGGAAGCTCTTGCCCTATTTCGGGAGATGCATAAGCAATTTATGGAATTTAACCATGCTACTTTACTTGCAGTGCTCAATGCTGTTGCTGACTCGGAGGCTACGAGCATTTGCAAGCAAGTTCACGCGCTTATTATTAAGTCCAGTTACGAAGCTGATAATTTCATTACGAACAGCCTTGTTGACTCATATGGGAAGTGTCGTAAGGTTGATGACGCAGTAGGGTTAGGGTTTTTGAAGAATGCCCGAATATGGATCTACCGTCTTATACATCACTAATGACGGCATATGCCCAATTGGGGCAAGTTGAAGAAGCTTTGAAGCTCTACTTGAAGCTACTTGGAATGAATATCAAGCCGGATTCCTTTGTTTGCAGCTCTCTCCTTAATGCTTGTGCAAATCTATCAGCATACGAGCAGGGGAAGAAAATGTTGGAAATCGTATATATATTTATATATATTATATATGGTCAAGTTGCCAGGAAGCTACTTTGACCAAGATTTTGAGTGACGAACGTTTAATTTTGTAAAATTAAATGGCATAGGATCGATCTACGTTTGAGTAGATGATCGTGGTGTATTCACATTCTCAAACCGATTTCCGGAGTGAGAAATAATGGATCAAAGTTGGTCACTTAAACATGAAGTTATGTGCTTAAGGGGATAAGCATGGATTAATTAATCCTTATCCCACATTGATTAATGTACATACATTAATTGTCTATATAAGTGGTTCATTGAACACTTAGTATAATTGTGCACAAGTGATGGGTTGTAAAACCCACACGCCGCCCGCCGACCGGCCGCCCGGTCCGGTCCGGTTCGGTTCGACCGGCCCGCCCGCCCGGTCCGGTCCGTCCGGTCCGTTTCGTTCCGTGGATCGTGGATTTTGGGCTTGTTCGTGGGCTTATTTCGTGGGCTGGTTCCGTGGCCCATCGCGTATATTTTGGATCAATGTTTGATCGAGCCAAGATGGAGTTGGTCCGAGCCCAACTCGTGTGGCCCAATCCGTTGGGCTGCTGCACTGAAGAGACGTCCGGATACGCCCAATGAACACCGACGCACGCGTTGTCGGATTCGTCAGAATCGCTTGTCGGTAACGTTCGACATGATGGCTCCGCGGAAGCGTGCCCACGTTGTCTCCGAAACCGCCCGTAACCCTCTCGCACTCAATGGGGACATAACTCGTAACACCCGACATCAATGCGGTGTTGACTCAAAGATGCTTCCTACGAGGGACGACGCCTATAAATAGGACATGTCTCCCAAAGATAAACGACTCCATCGCTAATCTGCATTCCAAGATTCCAAAGCACTCGCATACATAGTTCGTGTCCAAGCTCGCCCTCACCTCCGTCCGTCACGGAGCTCGTTGGTTTGGTGTCGCCACCCACGAGACGCTGCGTTTATCTTTGGAGACGATACGCCATAACCGAGAGCACTAAGGCGTATCTCGTCTCATGGAAAGAGGCCTCCTCGACTCGACATTAGTATACGGTTTAGTTTCAATTGTATTTCAATTGCTTTTAAGTTCATTGTTGTTTGATCTCTTACTACATTTACATTTAAGTTGTAATACGCCCTAAGAAGTCTGTACTATTTTGTACACCATTTTTCCAATGGAAAATCCATGTCCATGTCTTGAAATTGGGGTTTATCTCGGACATCTTTTCGGGAATTCACCGTCAACATGTACGCTAAATGTGGAAGCATCGAGGATCTTGGCCGTGCTTTCTCCGAGGTTCCCGAGAGAAGTGTGGTCTCGTGGTCGGCGATGATTGGTGGATTAGCACAACACGGCCGGGTAAAGAGGCCTCGATTTGTTCAATAACATGTTGAGAGACGGTGCAGCCCCAATCATGTGACACTAGTCGATGTCCTCTGCGTGTAATGATGCCGGTCTAGTTGAAGAAGCTCAATGGTACTTCAAGACTATGAAGCGCGATTTGGCATAGAACGAACGCAGAGCACTATGCTTGCACGATTGATGTCCTCGCCGAGTGGTAAGTTGGTGAGCGAAGGACCTCGTTGATAGCATGCCGTTTGAGACTAATGGTAACATTTGGGGCACTTGAGTCGCACGCAATTCATAAGGACGTAGAGCTAGGACAACGTCTGTTGAGATGCTCTATGCTCTTGAACCGAAAAATCGGGCACATACTCTCGGACTAATATATATGCTACAGCGGGATTGTGGGAAGACGTTGTTAAGGTGCGAAAGTTTATGAAAGACCGGAAAGTGAAGAAGGAGCCGGGGGTGAGCTGGATGGAGGTGAAAGATGAGATACACACGTTTGTTGTTGGAGACCGAAGCCATCCAAGAAGTGAAGAGATATACTGAAAGCTCGAGGAACTGGGGCACCGGATGGCGGATGCCGATTATGTTCCTTTGTTGGAGACTAATCTCCATCGTGTCGAAAATAAGGAGAAGGAGTTTCTCCTCGGTACCACATGAGAAGCTCGTTGTGGCTTTTGGATGATAGCGACCCTTGGAGCACGGTTAGAGTGAAGAAGAACCCGGATCTGTTTGGACCGCCATACGTCGTTCAAGTTCATCTCTAAGATAGTGTCAAGAGATCTTCGTTAGAGATGTTAACCGCTTCCACCACTTCTGTGGACGGGTCTTGCTCGTGTGGGGATTATTGGTAGTGTTGATGGAGTCGTGTTAGGGTTCTTACTTTCCTTCTGCACATAACAAGCATGCATTGAAAAGCAAGCATGGTGGAATATGGTGATGATCTCCAGATGAAATTATAAAGAGTGATCCATTTTGTTGAACAAAAGATCTTCTCATATGAATATTGACGATGATATTTGGATGAGTTTATGATGAACAAGGTTAAGGGCTAGTCTCGGACTCGATCATATCCAATTTGGATCATCTCTATTGTCAAAGCTACAAATATATAGTCAAAGCCAATTCTATTGTCATAACTTTTGTTCCAATTTCGTGTAGGCATGCAACACCTTGATAATTGGAACTAGTGCATGTGAAATTCTAGCACATATGCAAGTGAGTGAAATTCTGACCAAAACCGCATGTAGTTACGACTTGACTTCATTCCAGAGTCGAGTTCTATCTGCAATCGCGTGCAGCTAAAACTTTCTCAAATATTGAAATATGTGAGAAAAGATAAAATTTTGGATTTTGCTTAATGGTATTAATATTGAGTCTATTTATAGAGAACTTTAAGCTAGAAGTCTATTTTCTAATAATCAAACATTTAACATACACTTACATTAAGCTACAAACTCATAAACAAAATAAAACAAAATTGGAATACAGTTTTTTAAAACAAACTACAAACATATTGTCATAAATTTTGCTCTAACTTTTCGTAGACATGCAACAGCTTCACTTTTTGCCACCAAAATTTTGGTCGAAACCGCAGGCAATTGCAGCTTCACTTCATTCCAGAGTCATGTTTTGTCTGCAACCGCAAGCGGTTACAATTTTCACTTTTGTTTGAAATATTGAAATAAATTAGAAAAGAGAGAATTTTGAACTTTGCTTAATGATATAAATATTTGACTCTATTTATAGAAAATTTCAAGCTACAAATTCTATATTTTATTAATAATAAAAAAGTTATCAAACGCTTAAATTGAGCTTCAAACTCAATAATAAATAGAGTCACAAAAATGAAATATGATTTTTTAATAAGAAAAACAAGTTACAAATATATTGTCAAAGCCAGTTCCATTGTTATAGTTTATACTACAATTTCCGTAGGCATGCAGTAGCTTAAGAGTTAAACTAGTGCATGTGAGTATGTCAAGTCTATTGTAGGCATCAAATTTTGGCCTAAACTGCGTGCGCTTACAGTTTCACTTCCTTTCAGAGTCAAGTTTGTTTGCAATTTCTTGAGGTTATAGCTTTCACTTTTTTTTCCTCTCAAATATTGGTGAGAAAATGAGAATTTTGGATTTTGCTTAATAATATCAATATGGGATAATGTGCAAATATACTCTTAAATATTTTACAAAAAAAAACCTCTATCATTATATTTAGTGCAATTTCATCCCTAACGTGTTTAAAATTATGCAAATCACCTTGATGACTGATAGAAGGTTCAACTCTATCAAAAAATGGGATAAAGTGCAAATACACTCACACACATTTTGCAAAAGCAAAATACCTCTATCATTATGTTTATACAATTTCATCTTTAACGTGTTTAAAATCGTGCAAATCGCTCTAATGATCGATGAAGGTTTTAACTCCGTTTAAAAATTGATTTTTTCTTATGTAGTGCCCTTTTTTTTGCACCACCACATTTACCCTCAAATTCCTCACAATCTTCGTCTTTCAACACGCCGTATCTCTGTCGTCCTTTCCCCAACGTTTGTCTTCACTTTCTTAACAGTTTCTTGGTGGTTCTTCACATGATTAATGCCAAGATATTGCTAATCATGTGAAAAACTGGTGTCACAAAATTTTGCAGATATTTACCATTTTCTTTGTTCCTAATCAAATCGAGTTATTTTAAATCCAAAAAAATATTGAAGTGGCAACACCCCTCCCACCGGACAAAATTGGATGTCAAAATATTAGTTTGATCAATATGAATCTTACTGAATGTTTTATTATAAAGCTTCTATATATTGTAGTGATTGCTGAAGAGAAAAATGGACGAATATTTCAAAATATTAAAAGACGCATATATAGTTTTTAGATAATATATATAGAGGATGGATCAGGTAAGAATGATTTTTTTATAAAAAATAAAAGTAAATCTAAACCAATGATTTTAGTAAATCAATAGGCAAGATTATTTTTTGTTATGCTATAAATAATAAATATGTGTGCTATAATTTTTTCCGTAGATTTTTTGTCAAGGTTAGATCAATAATTTCATATTATAAAAAATAGTTTTTTTTTCCTTAAATGTATGTAACCCACGATTTTATCTTTAGTTTTAGGGATTTCTTGTAATATATCATTTCACTTATTATTTTAGATAGATTATTTCAATTTCAATATTTAATAGATGCAAATTAATTTATGATTCAAGCTACATAATCTATGGAAAACGAGGTATTAAAATCTATGTATTGATTCATACATGTTTTTAGTTGTTGCATTGGTGAAATATTTTTGTAGCATTTTTAATGTATTCATCTTGCACATACACAAGTAAAAAAATTTATGTATTCATTCATACGTGCTTTTTCGATACTTATTGTATTGGTGGAATATTTTTATAGTATATTTAGTTTATTTATTTTACACATATACTAAAATTTTGTAAATTATTGTCAGCTAATTTGATTCTTTGTTCTGTACATATGTTGTGTTTATTTATTGTTTTTGTTATGTTTGAGTTTTTTTTTTACACATATACATATGTTATGTAGCACATTAATAATATTGCACAAAACCGCTAGATCATTTTGCATATAAATTATTTTTGGTAGAGTTGCATAAATTTTATTTTTGTAGCGTTTTTTATTTACATACTTAGCACAATTATATATCAATCAGTTTGATATTTTTCCATTCTCACATATATATTATTATACTGAATTCTTGTATAACACTTTTAACATAATTTTGTAACATATATATACATGTATGTGACACTCTTTATTTAATTGTAGCATAATTGTATTGTATATGACAAACATGCGAGTTTTAAATGTTATACTACGTTTAAAAATGTTATATGATGCATTATTTATGCTACATAATTGATGTGAAACCGAGATGTACAAGCATGTTTCAATCCCTACAATTAAGGAATATGAATTACGGAAGATGAGAATTTATGTCAAATGATAAGGAATGTGGAAGATGATGATGTAATTTTATTCTATATTCGTTATTATACCAGATATCTAATTTATAAAATATATATAAAAATCGTTAATATATTACATTTAATCTGGACCATTGATTTGGAAAAATATGTGGATGCAATATATTATTATTTATTACACTTATTTTCATTCTCACAGAACCACCTATATATATATATATATATATATATATATATATATATAGAGAGAGAGAGAGAGAGAGAGAGAGAGAGAGAGGATCAAATAGACCCGAGTCCGAGATAGTATAATACTCAATCTCATCCACTCATCTTATAGATCATATGGTTGAGATTTTTCGGATTTTAAGCTTAATTTCTCCGATTTTGCAATAGTAATGGTATATTAGTAATTTGATTTGTTATGTGATTGCGAAAACAAACTATGCATTTAGTTGCATTGAATAATGCATTCAAATAAACAAAAATGCATGCGATTGAACATAATAATGCATGCGGTTGGAAGCTCACGCCAGCCAGGCGCGCCCATGCGTGTGCTCGTGTTTCGCTGCCGCCGCGCGCCGTTGACATGCATTTTACGCTTTGTTAAATGCATTGATATGTTTTGATCAATGCATGGGCGTGCTTTGTTCAATGCATGGACATGCTTTGTTATTTGCATGTTTGTGTTTTGTGGCAAATACAGTTTTATGTTTTGTTCACTACATTGTCATGTTTTGTTCAATGCAGTTTCATGTTTTGTTCAATGCATTTTTATGGTTTTCGACAGCAAATCTCTCATTCATCATTCTATGTCAATTCCGTCGTCTCTTTCCCTGATTACCAGTGAATTCGCTGTGAACCACCGCCATAACCATCATATTTCTCGATTCTTCAATCATTTTTTAAATTTATCTTCTATTTTTTCTCAAAATCCATCAATTTTGTTCTCAAATTTTTTTCTTCTTTTTCTTTCTTTCAAAATCTATTGTTTGTTTATATTGTTGATATTCGTCGGTCTTCATTGCCGTCGCCGGCGCCGTAGTCACGCCGCTGCCGCCGCCGTCTGTTGCCACCAGGAGGAGAAGAAGAAGATCGATTGATTTCTTTCCATTTTCCTCTTGCGAAAATTAAAAAAAAGAAAAGAAAAGAAAATGAGTGCCACATGTAAGCTTGTGGTGCGCCACGTGTTCAAAATGTGGTCTAAATTGGGTACTACATACTATCCGGACCAGGACTACTGAAACTCAACCCTATATATATATATATATATATATATAGAGAGAGAGAGAGAGAGAGAGAGAGAGAGAGAGAGAGAGAGAGAGAGAGATGATGGATCGGTTAGGATTGATTTTTGGATAAGAAATAAGAATAAATCTAAACCATTGATTTTAGTAAATCAATGGACAAGCTTATTTTTTGTGCTACAAATTCTAGCTAGATGTGCTATAATTTTTTTCGAATATTTTCTAACGTTAGATCAGTAATTTACTATTATTAAAAATATAGTTTTTTTTCTTAAATATATGTAACACATGGTTGTAACCTATTTTTAAGGGATTTTTGTTATCTATCCTTTAATTTATTATTTTAGATAGATTATTTCACTTTATATATTTAATATCTCAGAATTTATTTATGATCAAAGCTACAAAAGCCATGGAAAAGCATGTAAAAATATTATTGATTCATATGTGTTTTCAGTTATTGTATTGGTGGAATATTTTGTAGCATTTATAGCATATTCATTTTGCATATCGTAGGTAAAAAAAATTATGTATTCATTCATACGTGCTTAAGTACTTATTACTCGATGAAATATTTTCGTGGCATATTTAGTTTATTCATTTTGCACATATACTAAAATTTCATAAATTATTACCATTAATTTGATTCTTTGTTACGCATACATGTTGTGTTTATTTGTCGCTTTTGTTATGTTTGAGTGTTTTTTTTGCTAGCACATATTCATTAATAATATTGCACGAAAATGTTAGGACGTTTTGCTTATAAATTATTTTTGTAGAGTTGCAAAATTTTTATTTTTTGTAGCACTTTTTATTTACATACTTAACACAATTTTATATCAATTAATTTGATATTTTTTTCATTTTCACATATATATTATTATAGTGAATTGTTGTATAAAACTTTTAACATAATTTTGTGGCATATATATAACATGTATGTGACACTCTTTGTTTAATTGTAGCACAATGGTATATGCAAACATGCGAGTTTTAAATGCTACAATATGTTTAAAAAATGTTATGTGGTGCATTATTTATGCTACATAATTGATGTGAAACTGGAGATGTGCATGCATGTTTTGAATCCATATAATTAAGAGATATGAGCTCTAGAAGATGAATAGTTGCATCGAATGCTAAGGAATGTGAAAAATGATGATGTAATTTTTATTCTATATTCCCTATTATACCCTTATAAGAATTTATAAAAAAATTAAAAATCAATTAATATATTACCTTTAATCCGGACCATTGATTTGTGAAAAATATGCGAATGTGATATATTCTTATTTCTTACATTTAGTTTCATCCTCATTCAATCCTATATTTATATATATTTTGGAGTTAGTGGTAAAAGCTAATTTAATTACTAGTATTAATGTGGTTGGTTGGCCGAAAAAGGTAATTTTATGATTTTTTACCCAACATGGGTTTATTGATATCGACATTTCCTACATTCAAAGTTTTGTGCTTTGACCCAAAAGATTTTGGGCTTTGGCCCAAGAAATGTTTTGGGCTTTGGCCACAACCCTGCATCCCCTAACTCCGTAATGGAAAAGAAAGAGCGCCAAAAAGAAATTAAAGTGAAAGGAAGACTACAAACGTTTCAGTTCCAAGGATTCTCTTACTTACTCTTCCTCCTCTCTGCAAAATTCAAATTTGAGTCGCTATCTCTCATCACAGCGGAGAAAGAAAACAAGAAAAGAGGAAGAAAATGAGTAGATGCAACGATAGTGTTAGCGGTAAAGATCGGCGCGTGGGGTTGATATTTGACGAGCGGATGTAAACACTACTCCCTCATGAAAAGGATCATGTTGAATGCCCTGATCGGATTCGGGTCATCTGGGACCTCCTCCGTTCTTCTGGCCTCGCCAAAGGTCCGTTCCTTCACCCTAATCTCTGTGTGTTTGTGCGTGTGTGATAGATAGAGAGAGAGAGCTCGTGGTTAGTGTAGCTAGAATCTTATTAACCCTTGTTAGCTTACATTTCGCCCCTTCAACTTTTAACTTTTGTTATACTTTGTATTATCGTTGCTGCCTGGTCGCCAGAAAGAGAGTTGTTTTGTTTTGAACCATATTAACCTTTACTTTTTCCAGATGTATTATTTTGAAGGCTAAGGATGCACAAGATAATCATTTAGCATTGGTTCACACCACAAAACATATCAGCTTGATCAAGAGTATTAGTTCCGGAAACTCTCAATCAAAGAGGAAAAGAATTGCTGGAAAATTTGACTCTATATATTTCAATGAGGGCTCAACTGAAGCTGCTTGTATTGCTGCTGGTTCTGTCATAGAGGTATGGCTCTTTAGATTGATAATGCTATCTCATTTTCTACAACTATGAGCATTTTCTACTTTAGGCTGCAGAAAAAGTTGCTAAAGGGGAAATTGATTCGGCCTTTGCTATTGTGAGGCCTCCTGGTCATCATGCAGAGGAAGGTGAACCAATGGGCTTTTGCCTTTATAACAATGTTGCTATTGCCTCAAGTTATCTACTTAATGAAAGAGTGAGTATTAGTTTCTGTCATCGTTATATATGAGGGTTCAGTGCCTGTTATTGAACTTATATGACTACTTTTCATACTGTAGCGAGAATTGGAGATCAACAAAATCCTAATAGTTGATTGGGATGTACATCATGGAAATGGTACTCAAAAGATGTTCTACAAAGATCCTCGAGTACTTGTCTTCTCAGTGCATAGGTACATAAAATTTTTATTTATGATAACCGATTCTCTTAGAATGTGAACTTATTGCCTCTTTTGGATGATCAATTGCCCCAATTTAACCAAGTTATGTAGTTTGCCTATTGTAGATATTTATTTCCCTATAATGGGAACCCCATTAAAGAGGCTTTCAAATCCTTAAATGTGATACTGACTCTTAGTATTGTTCTTGATATTGTTCCTTGCCATGTTGGTGACTTGGTGGATTTTATTCTTTTCTTCTTCTCTCTATTAGATATGATTCTGGCACTTTCTATCCAACTGGTCATGATGGCTCGTATATCATGACCGGGAAGGCCCGTGCTGGTCACAACATTAATGTCCCTTGGGAGCAGGGCCAGTGTGGAGATGCCGACTACCTTGCTGTTTGGGAGCATATATTGATCCCTGTTGCTAAGGCATTCGATCCCGACATGATAATCATCTCTGCCGGATTTGATGCAGGTAAGCTGATTTTCTAATGAACTTAGTAGCTCATTTTCTGAGTTCACTGTACTTAATGAAATTCATACACTGATTCCGGCCTCTGAAGCCTTGCTATTACAGAAATTGTTTCTTTACGTGGGATTTTCCAAACGTCCTTTTTCTCATCTTTATAATTATCACACAACACATGCGCTTTTACACACTTTTCTGGCTTATGGATTGAACTGTTGTTTATCAATTATATGCCTTAAAAATAATGACTACAGAGATTTTTCCATACAATCGAAAAGAAAAAAGAGAATAAAAATATGTGCACACATAATTAGATTCGCTCTAGAATCACAAAGATGTGGATTTGCGTTCTTTGTTTGTGCAATTGATGTGATGTTGTGTGCTTTTGTCATTTCATTTTTGGCCCTATTCAAACTGAAATTTCACAGTGCAATCTAGCTTATTCATAAATGAAGGTATATTTACAAGTTAGTTTTTGTGGTGTTGATTTTGAACAGCCATAGGCGATCCTTTGGGGGAATGTTGTGTTAGTCCAAATGGGTACTCAATTATGCTCAAGAAGGTTAGTACTTGAAACAGTTTGTTGTCTGATTTGCTTTCCTATGATTACATAGCTGTTCGGTATCTCTTATTTCTTCACCGTGCCTGGCTATGAATTAAGATAATACTCATATTTTTATCTAATTAGTCTTGCGTAAATCGTAATTACATATGATGCTTGATGTAGTTGATGGAGTTTGCTGGAGGAAAGATTGTTATGGCACTTGAAGGAGGATACAATCTGAACTCAACAGCATGTTCTACACGGGCATGTGTTGAAGTATTGCTACGCGACAAGCCCTCTAATGTGGTGCCGGAGGCTCGCCCTTTTGCTTCTACATGGCGCGTGATACAAGAGGTAACTCGTAAAAGTGAAAGCTTTCAACTAGTTCGATTGATGTACTTCATGATATAATAAGTCAGTAATTTCATATGGTTTTCTGTTTAGGTATGCCGAGAACTGAGCACGTACTGGCCAGTACTTGCACTGTCCGAATCAGATCCAGCGACCTGTCCCCAAGTTTTGAAGAAAGGTCCCCAAAAGAAAAGGCATTCTGACGCTCAAGGCCCTTCTTCTGAGCCGACCGCCAATAAATCTTGGCATTCCCTTTCGCCTGTCATCCAGAAGGGCTCTGACAAGGAGAAAAGTAAGAAAAAGAGTGATGGCTCCCAAATAAAGATTCAGCTGTCGGGGAACGTCACTAAACTGACTCCAGCTGAGTGTTCGGCCTTGCTGCGTGCTATCCCCAACTCAGAAGGCGTCACAATGCCTCTGGAACTAGGCGCTGAGCAGCTGATGGATGGGATGTCTTTCTCCCTCGTTGAGGTTACTATTTTTGCTTGTCTTTAAGTTACCTCCATAGTACCTACTATTGCTCATGATTTGTTCTCTCCTTTCCAGCACATGATTCTTCATTCAGAGATGATGAAGAGCGTTGAGGAAAAAGATGCCGTGCTGAAAGAGCTGGAGTCGAAGCTGAAAGAAAAGGATGCTGAATTGATGAAAGCCACGGCAGATCTAAACAAAGCCACGGAGCTGATTGCCAAGTTTGAGGCTGAAAACCAGAAGCAGATCGCCAAGCTGGAGGCTGAAAACCAGAAGCAGATCGCCAAGCTGGAGGCTGAAACCGGAGCTGCGGCAGCGTTTGGCAGACATGGCCCGATCATGGAGCAATGCTGAGAAAGAGAAGGAGCTGCTGCTGACGAATGCACGCCACAACGAGCGCAAGGCCCGAGCCGAGGCCAGAGAAGCGGGGATTAAGTTCTACCGTGAGAGGGTACTCATGACCTCCGCTGGACAGGGCTTTCTGAAGGAGCTGCATGAAGGTCTCATCGCCGCCTATCTCCAGAGCGCTCAATACTTGCATGACGTGGGCAAGTGCATCCGGCATTACGTCGAGGCGGGTGTCAGAGGAGCCTGCGAGCATCTGGGGGTGGCTGACCGCATCGGGAAAGTAGATGTCAACGAGATAGTTGGTTCTCTTTCTACGTACACTCCTCCCGGCTTCACGGGAGACGAAAATCTCCCCTTGGACCACCCGTGGTGGCTGCCCGTGATGCGGGAAGCAGTGACCGAACTGGCTAACGAGAGCCCATTTGATCCTGAAATGCCTCCGGCGGAGCACATTATTTACGACGTCCTTCCGGTGCCATCAGCTCTCCCGAAACAGAGGCGCAGGAGAAGAGAGGCCCATAAGTAATGATGTAAATAGACTACCCGTTTTTGAATATCAATGGATTTCCTTTCCTTTCCTGTTAAGTGTATATAGTAGCACTTGCTACAAAGATAATTCTCATTTTTGTGGTGCAAATGAGACTGCAGTACTAACAAATACACTAAGAGGAGATATTTCTATGGTATGCTTCCTGTTGATCAGACATTAACCTTCTAAGATTCTTCAATAATGTTTGAATTTTGGGCCGGCAAGAAATGTGGGTGCCTTCGGATGTCTAAAATAAGGGGTAGTCTCTTGTATCTAAAACCCAACATACAATGAAAACGCATAATAGAATTTCATTAAATTCGGCACTTAGTGTCTAAAAGACATTTTTGTGTATATAGTATTGATCAGTGATGTTATGGGTCTTGACATAAATGATGATGTTTGAGTTTTGATCCATCAAAATGTGTGACACAAAACACATGCATTTTTTCACCCCTATTTGTGAATGCCTTCACCGGGGAGCCGTGCCAAATGTGGCACCCCCGTCGAAGTAGATACCGGGACATTAGTTTGGATCAATAAGAAATTAAGAATGTGATTTTTTTTGGAATGTTTTATTGGAAGTTGTCTACCAAATAATTTATGTACATTGTTTGGATTGCAAATAAAAAAAATTGGTTGGTAATCTCTAAATAATTCAAATCTTAAAAGCACACTTTCATATCTTGTTTTAAATTTTAGATAAAAAATTTGGAGTTGGTGCCTTGGTGGTATTAGGGATGAAAATGGGTGGGGGTATTCACTCATTACATATTTTTCAAGTTCAAACATTTTTAATATTTAGTTATTCATACCCGTCTCAAACCTTTATGGTAATACCCCTTAAATACCCATATGACCCATTAATTTATGAACTATCAAAATAATCAATTATGAGTTATTATAATAATTGGGTTTTCAACCCAATAGAAAGTTGAAAACTATAAGTAAATATTAATAAAAAATGTTAGAAATAATGAAAGATAAAAAAATGCATTTCAAGTATGTCGTATACTCAAAATAATATACCTTTAATATGCCGTATACTCAAAATAATATTATAAATCTTCAAAACAAACATATAGATGATATTTTAACTTCTCAATTCTTCTGTCAAACTTTTCATGTAATCTTTGGTGACTACATTAGAAAAAAAACTATAACGAACAAATAAATATTAATAGAAATATTAAAAAATTATAATATTGTAACTTTATATGAACGGATTCAGGTAGCGGTGTAGGCATCGATTTATGGAATTAAATATATATATATATATATATATATATATATATATAATTATATTGATTTATGGTATAATCAAAAGTTACCATATGACAAAATCTACATAAAAGGAAATAAATCAAGAATATCATGCCCTAGCACAAGATCTATGGGCTTAAGCCTAAAAGCCCATTCTAAACTTCCTAAATTAAGTTTTCCTACAACTATAAATATGGGGTTTAGGAGGCTCATAAACACACAAAATTAATTGAAGAGTTCAAGCATTTGAGGAATTCTCTACAAAGTCTCCAAGAAGCTTGAAGTCTTCTTCAACATTCGCGCGTTTGCAAATCACCACGTTCTTCGCCAAGATCATCCTCCAAATCAAATCAAAGATGGCGTTCAATTCGAAATATGGTGAATACCTCCGCATTGGTGCTCAAACTTGAAGATCTTCAAACGTTCTTCAACATATCAACCCAAATCCGACAGCCGATCTGAAAACAAGGCCAAGGTCCTTCAGATCAACATCATCAAGTCCAAACTTTAAGTTCAAGGAGATCAAGGAATCACATCCCCTCCAAACAACTCGAAGAACATCAAGATCGTTCAACAAATCAAATCGAAGAGAAGAATTGAAGTGAAGTGAAGTGAAGTAAAGGAAGACGAAGATTTGAATAGCTCAAGACACTCGAATAATCCTCTGCGAAGCATTCTCCGACATTCAAAGTCTTCTTCAAGCATTCAAGGCGTTCTTCGTGCAAATCACCATGTTCTTCGCCAAGATCATCCTCCAAATCAAATCAAAGATAACATTCAATTCGGAAAAAAGGTGAAAGCCCTCCGCATTGGCGCTCAAACTTGAAGATCTTCAAACGTTCTTCAACATATCAACCCAAATCCGACAGTCGATCTGAAAACAAGGCCAAGGTCCTTCAGATCAACATCGTCAAATCCAAACTTCAAGTTCAAGGAGACCAAGGAATCATATCCCCTCCAAACAACTCGAAGAACATTCAAGATCGTTCAAGAATCCACATCGAAGAGAAGAATCAGAGGATAAATAGAAGATTGAATCCACACAAATGTATCAAATCCAAATCAAATTGATTTTGTATACAATTTTGTATTTATAAAATTTAAATACAAAAATTTGTGTTACAAATTTTGGCACGCCCGGTGGGACATCTCTACCTCCCATCTCTACTCTTCACCAAAATTTTGAGCGATATTCATCCAACAACATACAACTAAGGTCGCCTAAAAGCTTCTTCAGAGAGCATTGGCGTCATCACGCAAAGCCAAACAACTTCAAGAAGCTTGAAGTCGGCCATCGCTGAGGAAGAGCAACACATTGCCACTGAATGAAGAATGTGTTGGTTCGAAGGAAGCTTCACATCCCCATCGTAAATTCTATCACAAGTTACACACTTGAGGCGCTGTGATGATGACAAACACTTCCACCGTGGAAGAACGACTTGCAAATCTTACAAGGTTGGTCGAATATTTGAGTATACACATCCAAGAGCAAGATGCCAAGATTGCAAAGCTCAAAGGAGAAAAGGCGGTCAAGTCACATAAATGATGAAGGAAGTGAAAGGAATGATGAGGACGAAGAGATCCACGAAAGGCAAGAAACTCATGAAGAAAGAGAATCGTCAGTAAACACTTCCAAATATCTTCCGATGGCTTCATCAAAGCGAGACCAACTCGAGGAGTTCATCGAGGTGACCATGAAGAACAAATTCGATGGAAGCTCTAAGTCATCATTGATTTAATCTAAGTCGTATACCCAAAGGATCGACAACTTGAGAATGCCTCTTGGTTATCAACCACCTAAATTCCAAGCAATTTGATGGCAAAGGAATCCAAGGCAACATGTAGCTCACTTTGTCGAGACATGCAACAATTTGGAACATTTGGAGATCACCGTCAAGCAATTGTTCGTTCACTCAAAGGAAATGCCTTGACCGGTATCTACGACTTGGAATCAAACTCATTTGATAGTTGGGAGCAAATGAGCACGAGTTCCTCAATCGCTTCTACAACATCGGAAGAACGATCGACATGGTGGAGCTCACGAGCTCTTGTCGGTCAAAGAAGAGCGATGATCAACTACATCAGCGGTGGAGAAACCATGCCTCAATTGCAAGGATCGGTTATCTGAATCATACGCTATCGAAATGTGTATCCAAGGAATGCATTGGGGCTTGCAATACATCCTGCGAGGCATTCAACCTAAGACGTTCGAAGAATTGGCCACCAGAGCTCACGATATGGAGCTAAGTATGGCAGCAAACGGATTCAAAGGGCCTCCAATCCAAGAACCTCAGAGTTCAAAGAGAGGCAAGAATTTAGAAAGGAAACCAAGTCCTTTAACAATGCTCCAAAAGAAGAGTCAATGGCGACAAAAGCAACTCCTGTCAAGTTCCTAAGAAATGATGACAACAAAAGCGACAAGCAGACTTTTCCTCAAGACATGGGGCAAAGAAGGTTGACATTTAAAGAAATTCAGCAAAAACAATATCCTTTCTTAGACTCTGACGTCTCTGGGATCTTCGATGACCTGCTCAAAGAAGGACTGGTCGAGCTGCCTGAAATGAAACGACCAAATGAGGCAGGACGAACTGATGATCCTAGATATTGTAAATATCACCGATTGATCGGGCATCCCATACATGATTGCTTCATACTCAAAGAAAAGATCATACGGCTAGCTCGAGAAGGGAAGATATCACTTGAAGAAGAAAATGCTGCAACAAATGTTGTCACCCCTGAATCCGACGACATACTGGAAGGAATTGGGGCATTGTATGATACGACAGACCAAGTAAGAGATCAATTCAAGTCAACTATAATTGATGATGAAGGTGTCTTGGAAATCACATTCTCCAACGAGGATTTACAGCTTGGGTCAAAGCCTCATAATAGGCCGTTGTTCGTGAGTTGTTTCACCCACGAGCAGAAAGTCAATAGGATCCTCATTGATGGAGGATCGTTGTCAATATCTTGCCATTAAGAATGTTGAAGCAATTGGAAATTCCGGTGGATGAATTATCCGACGATCGACTAATGATCCAAGGATTTAACCACGAAGGATAAAGGGCCATTGGCGCCATAAGGTTGAACTTGCTGATGGAAGACAAGAGTTCAATTGCATTGCTTCATGTAATCGACGCTAAGACATCCTACAATATGCTTCTTGCTCGGCCGTGGTTGCATGAAAATGGTGTAATCCTTCTACATTGCACCAATGCCTCAAGTATCATCAAGGCGGCATCGTAAGGACGGTGATCGGCAATCAAAAGCCTTTTACTGTAAGTCGAGTCGTATTTTGCCGATGCCAAATTCTACATGACAAAGACAACAAAAGAAGTGAAATTGAGAATGATAAAGAACTTGAAGTCATTAGATTATCAAGAACAAAATGTCTCTCCAAGATGGACTCATTCGAGGACTCACGATGCCTCGACCAAGATCGATGCTAAAAGACCAACTCTCCACCTCTTTAAGGGTTTGTTCGACCAAAGCAAAGTAATGCTATCGAACATGGAGAATCTTGGACAACGAACTCATGAAGCATTTTGGTCCAAAGGCATATAAGCTCCTCGTCAATCTTGGATACGATCCTCGCCGAAGCTCTACCGAAATCTCACTTGAAGAAGAAAGATGATGTGGTCGAGAATACCAAAGTGGGTTTGGATTTGTACCAAAACTCTGTTCGAATCACCATCGGAAGGCGACCATCTCACTACATTTCTAACAATGCATACAAGTCGACCACGAATGACAATGCGGAGTTGGGCAACAACTCAAAGTTGTTGAAGTGCTACTATCCTTGAAATGTAGCGGTTAAAGCATGTAGATATGTACATATATTAAAAGAAAAGCACAAAATGAAGAAAACAAAAAGCGAAAAATTGAGAAAGCAAGAAAATCAACAAAAAGAAGCAACCATGCTCCACGACGCACGAGCCTAACATGCTTGTTAACTCAAGAGAAAATCAAAATATCAAGGCGACTCCATGACGACGAGCCTAAAGCGCACGTCATGCAAAAAAAAACAAGATGACTCCGTGGCCTACGAGCTTAAAGCGCATGTCACTCCGCCCGCAAGAGTTTAAAGCGTATACGGCTCCCACCTCTTCAAAATATAAGTTGATATTTTGAACTACGTTTTGACTTGATCCATTTCAAAATAGTACGTAGGTAGCTTAGATATCTTCAAAGTTCGGTCATAATATGTGTTTTCTCCTTCAAGTTGGGTTATCAAAATTCAAGCTCGGACTATTAAAGTAAATGATACACACTTTTGGAAGAGACATTAAGGTGAAAATTGTAAAAGCAAAAGCGGTCATGGGCAACAATTAGAGATGATGGAATCTTCACTACTTTATTGTCAAGACAGTTTAAGATGACCTCAACTTTTGAGTCCGGATTTACACCTCGAAATGGCTCCGACTTGTTAACTCGACTCAATGTCGCCGATCTACTTTGAAGATGGTTCTACCATGTCGAGTCCAACTCCACATCACCGGCTTTACTTTGAAGATTGTCCCAACTTGATAGTTTCAACACTGATATCTCCAAACTCGATTCAAGATGACTTCATCTTGATGAATTGATCCGGGCTTTTAACGGGTACACAACTTTTAGCGTCATCCGTCGGCGCTTCAGCTTCTAGCTCACCGAGGTCGTGATATCGATTTTACCAACGCTTATGCTTCAACTCTCTTTGCGGATGGTACACGCCTTCAGCTTCCCATTCATGGATGGTGCTGACTTCAGCTCCTCTTCATGAATGTTGCATAGCTTCAAGCAACAATTCCTTTGCCGATGGCTCGAACTCCTAAATATGAGTATAAACCGTTTACAAATTCAAGTTCAAAATCAAATTCAAATCCAAAAACTCCTAAATACGAGTATAAGCTGTTTACAAATTCAAATCAAAATTCAAGAACTCCTAAATACGAGTATAAGCTGTTTATAAATTCAAATTCAAATCGAGAACTCCTAAATATGAGTATAAACTGTTTACAAATTCAAGTTCAAAATCAAATTCAAATCCAAGAACTCCTAAATACAGTATAAGCGTTTATAAATTCAAAATCAAATTCGAGAACTCCTTGAAGCAGTATAAACTTTCTAAATTCAAATTCAAGAACTCCTAAATCGAGTATAAACTGTTTACAAATTCAAATCAAAGTCAAGAACTCCTTGAAACGATTATAAACTTTCTAAGTTCAAAATTCAAGAACTTCTATATCTGAGTATAAACTGTTTATAAATTCAAATTCAAATTGAAGAACTCCCAGATACGAGTATAAACTGTTTATAAATTCAAATTCAAATCCAGGAACTCCTAAATATGAGTATAAACTGTTTAGAAATTCAAGTTCAAAATCAAATTCAAATCCAAGGACTCCTAAATACGAGTATAAACTATTTATAAATTCAAGTTCAAAATCAAATTCCAAGAACTCCTAAATACGAGTATAAACTGTTTAAACTATCTAAATGAATCTCAAGACTCGTCAATTTCCAAGACTAACTCGTCCATGAACGAGCCTCGATGGGGCAATTTGTAGGCATCGATTTATGGAATTAAATATATATATATATATATATATATATATATATATATTTAATTATATTGATTTATGGTATAATCAAAAGTTACCATATGACAAAATCTACATAAAAGGAAATAAATCGAGAATATCACGCCCTAGCCCAAGATCTATGGGCTTAAGCCTAAAAGCCCATTCCTAAACTTTCTAAATTAAGTTTTCCTACAACTATAAATATGGGGTTTAGGAGGCTCATAAACACACACAAAAATTAATTGAAGAGTTCAAGCATTTGAGAATTCTCTACAAAGTCTCTCAAGAAGCTTGAAGTCTTCTTGACATTCAGCGTTCTTCGTGCAAATCACCACGTTCTTCGTCAAGATCATCCTCCAAATCAAATCAAAGATGACGTTCAATTCGGAAATATGGTGAATACCCCGCATTGGCGCTCAAACTTGAAGATCTTCAAGCGTTCTTCAACATATCAACCCAATCCGATAGCCGATCGAAAACAAGGCCAAGGTCCTTCGATCAACATCATCAGTCAAACTTCAAGTTCAAGGAGATCAAGGAATCACATGCTCTCCAAACAACTCGAAGAACATCAAGATCGTTCAACAAATCAAATCAAAGAGAAGAATTGAAGTGAAGTGAAGTAAAGGAAGACGAAGATTTGAATAGCTCAAGACACTCGAATAATCCTCTGCGAAGCATTCTCCGACATTCAAAGTCTTCTTCAAGTATTCAAGGCGTTCTTCGTGCAAATCACCATGTTCTTCGCCAAGATCATCCTCCAAATCAAATCAAAGATAGCGTTCAATTCGGAAACAAGGTGAAAGCCCTCCGCATTGGCGCTCAAACTTGAAGATCTTCAAACGTTCTTCAACATATCAACCCAAATCCGTCAGTCGATTTGAAAATAAGGCCAAGGTCCTTCAGATCAACATCGTCAAATCCAAACTTCAAGTTCAAGGAGACCAAGGAATCATATCCCTTCCAAACAACTCGAAGAACATTCAAGATCGTTCAAGAATCCACATCGAAGAGAAGAATCAGAGGATAAATAGAAGATTGAATCCACACAAATGTATCAAATCCAAATCAAATTGATTTTGTATACAATTTTGTATTTATAAAATTTAAATACAAAAATTTGTGTTACAGCAGGTATCTACATATGATTTTTCAAATTTATCACGAATACTAACTTTATTATTCAAACTCGTTCCAAACCTTTTCAATACTTACCCAAACGCATCATATTCGAGTTTGATAATGGTGGATACCCGTAAAAAATGCGACTCATTACCCCTAATTGGTACGAACTAATTTTAATTGGTACTATTAATGTTGTTGGTAGGCCGGATATACAAATTTCAACAATCTATTTTCTTGAATAGGGTATGGTTTATTTTGAAAAGAAAAAGGGCATGGTTTAAAAATAGGATCATTATTTTATGAAAAAAATAGGGTTCGTACGCCACCATTATGCACAGACGGAACCTAGGTCCAAGACCCCGGGCTCGACTTGGCGATCATTCGAGCAATGTTTTCTTTAATTATTATATTTAGATTGTATTTTATATTTTTAATTTTGTTGGAGTTAGTTGAACTACGAACGAGTCTCCTCATATTATGAAGTTAATTATTTTGGGTTTTGCCATTTCTTCACTTTGGAGTGTACAAGATAATGGTGAGCATTTAGGTGGTTCGGTCCAAAATCGAACCGAATCCGAAATACCGAAAACCGAATTATTTTTAAAATATAAACCAAACCGTATCATATTGTATGTCCAAACCGAACCGAAATTTTGATTCGGTTCGGTTCGGTTCGGTTCGATTCGGTTTGATTTGGATATAACCAATTTTAAATTATTAATTATATAAATATTATATAAATATTATATATAATAGATGTATATATATATATATATATATATATATAATATTCGATGGCTAGGTTTGAAAATCAATTTTTCTCACCAAATTGAACCGAATAAATTTCGATTTCAAAATTTAAAACCAAACCGTATCGTTTCTTTGTACAAACCGAACCAAACAACTAATTTTGGTTCGGTTCGATTCGATTTTCGGATTTGGTTTGATTTTTCTCACCCCTAGTGCAAGATACGAATATCGAGTTGGATACTGTGACATCACACGGAGAAATACGAGAATCAGGTCATAGAGATAAGGATGAAGGAATCAGCCGAATATGTTCCTATATTTCAGGAACTGGTTGGAGCTGTTAGCTGCTACGACCAACTCGGCCCTTATGGACCAAGACATGGTCCAAGACGTTCAACTGAAGGTCTCTCATCTCCTATATAAGAGAGGCATATCTGCAGCAATTAGATACCTATTTTTGAAGAAAACATCAAGGCATTCTCGTCTCTCGAGTGCATTTTAGTAAAATTTCTGGTAACATTAATATTTTAACTTCTAATTGTTTTAGAAGTGTTACAGTTCTATACACGAGTGTTGTGAGGAAATCTTTTGTATTTTTATATATAGTTTTCGACTCAGAGTGTCCAACTTTGTTTTTGATAAAGTAATGATTTTTGTAACATTCAATGTATACTTATAGTGGATAATTTCGCCATATATTGATATCTATAGATTATAATTTTAATATGTAAAAAAAGTATCTTCTGCATTCCTTAAATTTTTATTCCGCTATTTTACTCTTTATGTGGATAACAGTCGGTGCAATAGTAACTTGAGTATGAGAAGGCCGTGAAGCAACACTTCCAAACTTTTTTATATGTATAAATATAATAATATTCATTCAAACTTATTTTAAATACAAAAATTATTTTGCCGATGAGTCTTGAAAATCTTAATTTCGTCCCGACTTTACATACATTTGGATCTATTTGCAATATAGCTAGCAAAGTAGTGGGTCGGGCCTGTTATATCCCGTCTTTCTTAATAAGATTAGAAGGACTTTCGAACTTAGAATTTAAAATGATTCGTGCCCAAAGAAAGAAAACTTTTAAATTCCAACAAAAAGAATTTATTTCATTAAAGCGATTACGAGAATTATTATATATAATATAATAATTGAATATGATTTATACATATATTTATAAATCATTATATCAAGAATATTATGTTAATGTTTAATTAATTTATAATCTTTAAGATCGGACTTTGAGCCGTAAATAAATTATCTAATGGGCTTTAAGTTGAAAAAGCCCAACAAGAAAACCCATTAAAAAAAACTACACTATATAAACTTATCCTCTTAACATTTGTGAACCCTAGCCCCAAAACCATTCACTCACTCACTCTTTCTTCCTCCCGCAACATCAACAAGGGTAAACTCTAAGCTTCTAAAATTGAGCAATAATCTTCTTCTATTTTAGTGTTTATGCATATATATATATATATATGTTTTGTGGGTTGTGTGTGTGTTGTGGTGTGTGCGTGAGTAAGGAGAGAACAGAGACGGCGGCGGCGTGGTGGCTCCGGCCACCGACGTCGGTGAGAGAGAGGCAGGCGGCGACGAGGAGGAGAGAGGCTGGGGTGCGTGTGTGTGTGTGTGTCGTGCGTCGTGTGTGTGTTGTCATGTGTGTATGTGTGAGTGTACAACGAAGGGAGGCGGCGGTGGGCGATCGGGGCAAGGTCGCCGAATCCAGCGTCGCAGTGGCCAGTCGTCGCCGTCGTGAGTGTGTAGGCGTATGTCAGCGTGTATGTGAGTGTATGTGGGCGTCGGGCCGAGAAGAGGAGGCCGTGGCGGGGCGGCAGCGTGGTTCTGACCGCGACGTGGCCGTGACGTGGCGTCGGTGTGTGCGTGCGTGAGTGTGTTGGTGGTGATCGAGAGAGGCGTGAGAGAGAAAGAAAGAAAAAAAAAGGATAAATGAGGTCGCCGAATTTCGCCACATGTATAGCCGTGCCTGAAACTACTTGAAAAATTCGAGATTAGGTTTAGGGTTTTAAATGTTTTGGGTGATTTTGTTTAAAATGAGTTGGGCTCAAAGCTTTTAATTGTTGGGCTTCTATTATTTAAAATGTTATGGGCTTTTGATTAATTAAAATTTGGGCCCAAGTTATTAAAATAGAGGTGGTCCGATTTGAAAGTATTGGGTGAATTTAATTCATGTTGAGGTGGGATTATTTAAAAAAAATCTGGGCCTTGTTTTATATTAATAATTAAATGGGCTGAATTCATTTATTAAATGTGTTGGGCTCTTTTTATTGAATGTTTTGGGTTGTTTTTATTTGAAGCTCATTGGTAGAATTAAAAGAAATGGACTGAAATTAAATGGACTGGGCTCCAGAAAATTTATTTAATAAATTGGACCTTAGTGATTAAATTAATAGTTGGACCTTAGATTTATTTAATGACTTGACTTGTTTTAATTAATTAAATCTTTTGAATTTAATTAATTAAATAAATGAGGTTTAACTTTGAGACTTAATTAATTAAATTATATTGAGTCTAATTAATTAAATAATTAATAAGTATAAGTTTAAATTATTTGATTATGGTAAGTTAATTAATTAATTAATTAATTACTATTAAGTTTAATTAATTAATTGATTAAGTCAAGGCTAAGTTCAAGTTTAAGTTACTTAAATTTATGATTAAGACATCTTTAATTAATGTAATTAATTTCTTTTAATGAAATTAATTAAGTTAGAATAATTAAATAAATTAAATTATGCTAGTCAAGTGCATAATTTGAGAATTTTATTATGGGTTATATTAAACAAGATTCCTTAATATATACGAACTTAATATGTATTTCAAGTATGTTATACTTTTTGTAAAAAGTATTTAACATAAGAATATTTTGAATTTTAATTTGTCGTTAAACGAAAAGTCGAGCAAGGGTATTGTTGGTGCCTTAGCCGATATAAATTAGTTTTCAAATTTAATTATATTTTGAAAACCCGGCTTAACGAATCATAAGCTAGTATCCTCCTTTACTTGGACATAAGACTAGCTTTTCGAGACCTATTAAGATTAGTGCTTCTTGTAGGTTTTATCGATTAGGGGATTAGCGCCGCTTTCCGAGGACGCGTACTATAGTGATTCTTGAGCTTTGTCTATCGGTGGGCTTATCTTACAAAAGTATATTTGAGTTATATGCTACGATATTTCATGAAATGCAAACTGTTGTTTATCTAATAAAATGTTTTTATGCGCTCTACTGTTTTAAGGCTCGTAAATGTATCGATCGAGATTCTCTTTAATCTTATACATTAATTGAGAATTGTTTACCTTGGTTAGTTGTTTGGTGGGTTGATCTCCATGAGGCACTAACATAATCATGAGGCGTTATAAGGGTGCTTGTGCGGATGCGTTCAAATGCGTTATGTTATTATGGTGCTTGTGCGGATACGTTAAAATGCGTCATGAATTGTCCCAGGGTTCGCCCCCGATGACAATAATGGGAGCATGTGATCCGGCGGTGGCTAGAGGCCGGGATCAAAGCGAGTAATGAAGAGTCGTGACAATGGGCCCAAATGAATGAAATATTTTGCATGCTTAGAAGTGATTTCTCTTTTAAAACCTTCTAAGTTATGTTATCATGATTGGATAAACTGCTTTTACGGATTTATGAAATGTTTATGAAAATGCATGCCCATCGAGTACATTAGTACTGTAATACCCCGTATTTCTGTAGCAGAAATTAGCTCGTGATTAAGAGCTTATTAAGAAGGGCATTGCATCCTTAAGAAGGATTTGTTTAAGTTAGAAGCTTTTGTGTTAAGCTTGAGTTGAGACGATAGAATCGAGAGTAATCGAGATAAGATTCTCGGATCTTATTTAGGATAAGAAGACCTAGATTGAAGGGTCTTAAGATGATAGATACATGCTCAATAAGTTTTGATTTGAAAATTGAGAATTTCAAAATCTACGTTTTTGTGACGTCGGCGTTTGCCGATTAAGCTCGGATTAAGAGCAAAATATTTAAAATAGTTTTAAGGCCAAAATATTTTAATTATTATATTTTAATGATATTTGATGATGGAAAAATTTAGAAAGTGATTTTGAAGGATTTAAGAATTAATGGAATATTTAATTCCATTATTTGCATAAATGGAATTAAATCTCTATTTTTATAAAGTGAGTTCCTATTATATATTTTATAATTTTGGAACTTTATATTGATTAAAATGATGAGTTTAAGGTTTTAAGGAAATAAGATTCAATATTGAAATTTTTGGGAATTAATTATGGAATTTTCTAGCATATTTTGGAAAATTTCATGAAAATACATTAATATTATTATTATTTTATTAATTCCGAAAATCATGGATTAAAATATGGAAAATTATTTTATAGATTTATCTAGAATATGGTGTGTTGGCACCATTTTGTTTGGGGAAAATAAAGAAAATTAATTTATAATGTGAAATTACTATTTTACCTTACTAAATTATTACATAACATATACTTTCAAAACATGATCTTCCTCAATTCTTCCCAAAACTCACGCAGAACACACACTCTCACACACACAATTTCAAATTTATGATCCAAAATAGGAAGATCCGGTAGTTGAATTTTCGATCCGTCTTGAAACGAGGTATAATCTAGTCTCTAGAACACATCTCTGGATTGAAAATTTTAAAATTCATGAGCATATTTTATTTTATATTTTTGGTTATATGCTGAAAATTTGAAGTACTATGTTTTGTTTGATTATTTGTTAATATTATGATAGATTCGACGCTACGTATTGTTTAACGTTGAATTTGTAAATCATATGTTTATTGTTTGTAAATTCTTGTAATTTTCGAAAATAAGGGCTGTTGGATCTTGAATTTATGATGTTGTTATGGTTGAATTATCTTCATATATGTGTTATTGGATTGATATAAACGTGTTTGGAGAAAAGCGTTTAAAATCGAAACTATGTGGATGATCCTAAAATGGCGAAACCCTAAGGCATATATTGTTGGATTTTTGATTTTATTTGATCATTTGACTTCATATTTGGATTCTATGATATGAATAAAGTCTAAAATAATTTATTCGGATTTTTCCAATGACGTATTAAAAGTAAAATTTTAGTTTGTCGTGAAAATTAGTTTTCAAAGCCAAAGCTTTGATCTTTATGTTTATTGATAAAATGATGATATTTAATGATAGTTGAGCATGTATATAGGTTCGTTGGTGTTAGATGGCGTCTCACGTGAATTTTCGACGTTAGACCCTAAGTGACATTTTAAGGGATTTTGGTTATTGGCTAAAATGAGATGATTGAAGCTTGTTGTTGAGTTTCCTATACATATTGAGACTTATGGTGATGAATTGATGGAGTTTGGGCTATGTTTGGTTGATCGGTGTTGATTTGGCGATCGTTTTATAAGCGTTCTGTTATAGAAATTCGATAGAAATTGGTTTGTTAATAAGATGTTAGAGGATGCAATGACCGAGTTTTGATAGACCATAGTGTCTTAGATTTGATATCGAGAAGATATGGTCGTGTTGACGACAAAGATGAGTAATGTTCTTGTTTGGCTCTTGATAGGCTTTTGGCCGTTCTATGAGGATGAGATATGGATAAAGAAAGAAATGGAATTGGGAATTGGTTCCTTAGCTCTAAGGAACATCCAGTGGTGGTATAAGTATTTTCTATAATAGTATGCTTATGCTTTTAAATGTTTTCAAAAGATATGAAATGATTATGCATAAAAGATGACATGAGATTATGATATGCATTGATTTGAAAAGTTGATTGACTTGCGATGTTTTAAGCATGAGCATAAGCATAATGCACTACTATCCACGGAAAGAAAGAAAGAAAAGAAAGAATTTACCGACGTCGGGTATGACCGTAGTTGAGAACCTTGGGTCCAACTCGGGTATGTGATATTAAGGTGTTTGAGAAGAGGCTCTTCTCAACACGCAGAAGAATCCGTGGATATGGGAAGGAGAGATGAAAGGTGCATGCAAACATGATACATGCATATGCATATGATTTTATGATGATATGAAAGCAAGTAAGTATTTATTTATGAATGTACATGTTATGGCAAGTCAAGTTTATAGCCGTAAGGGCAATGTTTTAAATGTTAATTGTTTTGGCGTATACCACCGAGTGCATTTTGTACTCACATACCGCATATATTTCTAAATATGCAAGTTGAAATGAGAGAATCTTTGGAATCGAATCTTTGCTTGAAGGAGCTTCTCCAAATGTTGATTCATATTAAGGTTGTTCTATTATTATTGATATGTTTTATTGCCGAGAGTTATGTCTTCATACATAATTCTCACCACGTTCGTTGCGAGCTTTGAACTTACTTGCTTATATGTTACGATACGATAAAGTGATTATGTCGATGTTGGTGAACAAGAATTTCTCGAATGTTCGAGAATGGTTTCGTTGGATTCAATATTATTGGTTGAACCGTTGTCATTCCTTGTTTTAAATTGTTGATAAATTCTTCTTGTTGATAAAACATTCTTGAAGACCTACTTTATATTTTACCTTATTGAACAAGTAAATGTTAGATTCATTCATAAAGAAAGTTCTTTGTCATCTCTTCTTTTGACATATGTTTGAACCCGTTGTCGTTTAATTTCCTTCTTAATTCCGAGTCACGACCTAATTACCGGATTAGGTAGTCGGGTCGTGACAAGTACTTAGCCCAAATATTTCCAAAATGTTTTCAGGATGATCAATGGGTGCTGACGGGGTAGAGCTGAGATTTGAATTCACTCTGTACTTTGACGGATTATTCCATATTTAGACTTCCGCTGATGAACTAGCTCAAATTTTATTTTCCTTCTTGTCTATGACTTGAATTATACCTTTTGATTGAGCTTAGACTCTAAATCCTTGATGTTAGAATTATTGACGTATATTGGCTATCAAAAGCACGAAACTAAACTTGTGATCCTGAGGATAATTATTGTTTTGATTGGATTTCATCCTTCGATGTCTTCCATTTTCATTTAGGAAGCTATGCCCAAATTCTAAGGGTTTATTGCCTTGATCATTCGAGTCAACTTTATTCCTTATATTTTACGCATTTCATTAGTCGTGCCTCGATTTACGAGCTTCCGCTATTCTTAGAAATCCCGACCGTGACAGAGTGGTATCAGAGCATAAGTTTTCTTTCGTGTCTCTGACCGCCAAAAATCTTTCCATGTCGAGTCTAGAATAGTATCCCTAGACTTCTTGTAATCTCAGTGACTCTCAGCTCACCGTCACGCCAACTGATCAACAAATGTATGATTTAAATGTTTCAAAGCGAGATTATGAAATGATGTACGCCATTGATGAATGTTTCCATGTGGATTACAAGTTATTTTCATGTGATGATTTGTGAATTGTCTAATTGCTTTCACATTGTTATTGTGAGTCATTGTATTGAGATAGCTACGTTGATGTCGTGTTAGGGACAACCCGAACCCTTAACGACCCAAATGAAATTGATTGTCGAATTGGATTTTCAAATCTTTTCGATCATGCATGAGACTTTGGAACTTACATGACAATAGGTTTCACAAAACGAAAATGTTGATAGCGATATTTTGGATTCATATCTAAAATGATCGGAATAAGTTATGGGTTCTCTCACAAGCTGTTTGTGTACTCAAGGAATTTATTTTGAAAGCGTAAGTCGTGATAGCCTCGCTATAACAACTTAGAAAGAACTAGTTCAATGTTTCACATAGAAGCGCTTGAACATAGAAGTGACATGGAAAGGATTGAGGATTCATTTGAGTTACACCTTTATGGTTATGATTAGTTTTCATATAGGTGTTACCTTATTAGAATGGAAGACATACCAATAGGAGATGACATGAGAGGCACCGATAGGGAGCGGTGGGGGCCGAGGTCGAGGTCGGGGGCGAGGACGAGGGCGTGGTGGGTGTACAAGGAAGAGGTTTTGTTCATCAAGAACCTAACCACAAGTAGCATCGGACCGTCGATTGAATAAAAGTTCATGAAGAGAAACCTCCGGCGTTCGATGGACTGGGTGATCCGATGGATCTTGAGAAATGGATACGAGCCGTGGAGCGGATTTTCAACTATATCCGATGTGAAGATAGGAAAAAAGTGAAGTGCGCCACCTACCGGCTCGTGGAAGATGCCGACTTACGGTGGAGTCGGTGAGACACACCATGACCGAGGAGGAACTCGGGGACCTCACGTGGGAAGAATTCAAGACCGAATTGTATGAGAAGTACATACCGGGATGCTCTGTCGGAAAAAGCGAGCGAGTTCGGAATCAAGAAGCGGTGGAACGATCCTTTGAATATGATGAGCTTTCGATCAGCTGTCAAGGTATGCTCCACATCGGTGGACAACGATGCAAAAGCTACCGAGAAGTTCGAAGCGGATTAAATCACGAGATAGCGATTTCCCTAGCAAGTCAAGGTGATCTTACATATGCACGAGACATCGGCGTGGCTCTACCATCGAGTCACTTCGCGAGAGAAAGGAAAAGCTCATCTATTGGGTGTGCATCGCCATTTCAAGACAATGGCAAAGGAAAAGAAAATGGAATGAGGATAATGGAAACTTGAAATGGGAAGAAACCACGGAATCGAATCGAAGCAGAATCAAAATCCGCCTCAATGATGGGCGAACACCTTGCGGAATGCCGAAATTCCACACAGGAAAATGTCCGAAGGGCAAATGCTTGTTATTATTGTGGAAAAACGGACATTTTGCTCCAACATGCCCAAAGAAAAATGGGAGAGCACCCCAGCCCAAACCTTGAAATCAACAAAGGCAATCCACGGTCCCAGAGAAACCAAGGACAACCACCAAAGCGAGGCCTATGCTCTTGTTGGATTTGTATCTTGAAAGTTTGGTTGAGCTTGTATACAATGTTTCTGTTACCACTATTACAATCTCCTATCCGATTTGAATACTTGATTGCATATATCTGTGTCCCTTATCTCATATATAAGTTAGATCATACGGTGTGTAGAAGATCACATAAGTCCGTATGATTGGTCGAGTTTAATGAGATATAAAAGTTTCACGGTGAGGCGACTTAAGGACGAGTTGTCGGTTTAGGCTGCAGATAGATAAGTGACTTGACTTAGTTGCTTGTCTATCCGGTGCGTCTCGGCGTATTGAAGGATCACGATGAGATGTGTTCTTCTTTCGACCGTCGTGAAGAACCAAGATCTCGGTGACTTACGATGATCTAAACCTCGATAAGGTATTAGGTGAGTATGAGTTCTTGACCATCACTTTGACTTGTTATGAGTGAGGGTTATATGTTCTAACCCAAGATTCTCCGCATCTTGGGTGGTGGCGATCTTGTATGTCACGCTAGTTATCATGTCGAGTCACCGTATCCGTTTAGGATGATGGCGTCCCTTAAGGAGCTCAAAGGTTTATTGTACTAAACCCTGCGCAGTTGAGTTAGCTCAAGTACAATAATAAGGTTGAGTGGTACTACTTAAGAAATGAAGTTATTAATCGTTTAAGCGATCGATTGCTATAAATGATTAATGGACGTTCGATATCTTAAATACGGGATTCGTAATGTCTAAGTGCAAGCCCGACTCAACTTGGTAATAAAGGGTAAGTCGACATTCTTTCTCTAGTGGCATGATCGAATGTTTATAAATTAATTTATGTTCAGGTGAACATAAGATAATTAATTTATTTGAGGCCCATCTTTATTCCTTGCATTTGATCCCTGGGCTGGCCCATCCAGGCCCGTAGCTCAAGAAAATCGGCGCCCCTAGTAGCTCTCTATGGCAAGATTTTATTCTCTTTATCCATAAGGATATAATTATATTTATGGTATATGCATAGATCATTTCCATATAAGATTATGGTAATAATCACGAGAGTATGGAAATAATCACGAGTATGGAAATAATCCTAAGATTATGGTAATATTCCATATAGGATTATGGTAATTTCCATATAGGATTATGGTAATTTCCATATGGGATTAAGGTAGTGCATTATAAATATAAGGTATGAGATAAAGTCTAGGTTAATGCTCACATAACAACACTAGAATTTTCGGTCATCTCATTGTGTTTGAGAGAGAAATTTTTCGTGAGTTTTAGTGAAGAGAGCAAAGGGTGATTTTCCGAAGCATTCTCCATAGATCGTCCTCACTCGACGTTGGAGATTGGGCATCGGGATACAGTCGGAAGGTCAAAGCACGAGTCTCGACCATTCGATCCGTTCATCCCGTTCGATCCACCTCGGCGGATCCAAAGGTAAACACGTGAAAACCCCTACGTGTTGCGATTAATTATATAGACGCATGCTGGGTTTATAATCAATGTATGGTGAATTAAACACCCAAGATGGATCCTCGGGCGAGGTTAACATATGTTTTCCTACATTGGTATCGAGCACGGGATCGAATCTTGGCTCTGTTGGATTAATTCACGTTTGATTATTACGTGCGTTTAATTAATTGTGGATCATCGTTCATCGTGGCTCGTTTATTGTTTTGTTGGGTTTTGTTTTACACCACGAGAAAATCCGTGGTTAGATTAGATTTTATTATGTAAATCTTATCGAAAAGAAGAACGAAGACGAAAGAACGAAGAACGAAGCAGCGGAAAAACAGTCTCTCGGCGGTCATCGGGCGGTTTCATGGCGAGCCTCGCGGTCGCGAGGCGATCGCGAGGCAGCGGCGGCGACGCGCAGCGTTCTGCGAGATCACGGTGCCTAGCGGCGAGCTTCATGATCGCGAGATTACCGCGAGCTACTGGCCGCGAGCTAGCGGGCGGCGGCGCGCGCGCGCGAAACCCGGTGCCAGCGGAGCGCTTCGCGGTCGCGGTTTCGGCCGCTGGCGGCGGCGTCTCGGCGGACGTTGGCGCTCGGGCGGTAACCACGCATGTCTGCCAGGGTCGCGGTCGCTTTAGCGACCGCGAGTAACCGCGAGGACACGCGGCAGCGGCGGACGATGGGTGGGGCGCGGTGGGCTCTCGCCTAGCGCGCACCCCGCCATGACATTGGGCCGACCGGCGGACCGTTTTCCAGATTTTCCGGTCCGTGCCGTGCACGCGAGACCCATTGTTGAATCCGGTCCGTGCGTGCACTCGAGGCCCGTTTTCAAGTTTAATTACATGCTTTGTAAATCTATGTAATAGATTAGATTTAAATGTGGGTTTCACGATTGGGCGCGATGAGCGTTTTATTTTATTTTTATCGTTCATATGCATGTCGTGGATGTTTAAATTATGCGATAGCATGCTATGTATGTTTATATTACGTTGACAAACCTTTAAGTGTTTTACGTAATTGGATGCGCATAGTAAACATGCTAGGTTTATCGCGTTTATCAAGCATATTTTAGAATTACTCGCGAGCATGTTTTACATGTTGAGTTCTATAGAAAAGCATGCTAGGATTACGTGATGCATGGACAAACCTTTTGAATAAAAAGACTAAGCAAGCAACCCGACAATTAATTTTTCAAATTAAAATGTCAAGACCTCCACTTTTGATCTCTAAACAAAGTGAGGCCTTGCTGTGAGTGGCGATCCACACGCGTGGCTTGCTTGCTTGTTTATCATAAGTTTGTTAGATGAGATTTCTAAATAAAACATTTTAAATCTATTGAGAAGTGGGAGTTTCATGTGTAGCGTCCACACGCGTGGCTTGCATGTGCGATTTTCATAAGTTCTCTATAGATAAATATAAAATGAGATAACAAAAGAATTTGAATTGGGCGGTATGGTCCGAGTGAGTATACCAATTCTAAAATTCATTTTCTTTGTTAAAATTGTGGTCAATGCTTAGACATCACCTCAAGTACAACTTCCCATGAAGTCCCTTCTTGCGATAGTGATGTGGTCAGTAAGGTCCAATCGTTAATTTCATTTGTCATAAGGATAAGTTGACATGGTTGAAATTAAGCGACTAAAAGGTATATTTTAGTGCAGTCGGGGGTTCGTGTAAACGCCCACACGCGTGGCTTGCATGTGGGATTCCTTGGGCGATTGAGGTTTTGATTAATATTGTTTTATCAAAGGTTACAATATTATTATTACGAATTATTTGCGATCGTATGCTTATGTGTTTTACATTATCGTTTCGAGATATGTCTCTTACGCCGATTATCAATATGCTCGCACAAAATCCGTTATCCGGTCCAAATTTTATCAGTGGAAGCGAAACATGGAATATGTTCTTATCATTTGAAGAACACATGTTTGTTCTCACTACTCCTAAACCCGATGCCCTTCTGACACATCGACTAATGAGCGAGAGTCAAGCGAGACTTTGGAATAAGTCGAACAATATGGCTAAATGCTATATGATGACTACAATGTCCAAAGGCTTGCAGTACTGCAAACATCGATCGATGGTGACGCGACGATATTTGGTCAAGTCTCGAGAGTAAGTTTGGGCGATCGGATCGGACGATCGCTTCACACAATGAGAGAAATCTTGGCGTGTAAGATGGAAGAAGGAAGTTCGGTCCATGAACATGTCTCCCAAATGACTCATCTCATGGATAGTCTTGATCGGTTGGGAGGAGGTATTGACGTGCCAAGGTCCATATCATCCTCAATACTTTGCCCAAGTCTTTTGAGAACTTTCGGCGTGAATGCGATCATGAGCAAGACCGAGTTTACACTTAGTCGGTTGCTTAATGATCTTGTTCTTTGGAAGGAGTTATGGAAAAAGGAGCACATGCTCTTGCTAGCACATCTAAGGGCCCAAAATTTTCATCGCAAAATGGAAATAGAAAAAGGGTACCAAAGGTGGTAGAGCGAGGAAATAGTGGGAGTAATGGGAGCAAGAACATGGTTGCCACGGAGGCAGAAGAAGCGAAGGAGAAGGCAAGTGCTTCAAGTGCGGTGGGCGGGCATTGGAAGGCCAGTGCCCTATGCTCAAGGCTCAGTACGCTGTTTGCTTTAATGTAACGGAAACATGTTTAGCGACTTGTTCTACCCATTCTTGGGTAGTAGATACTGGTATAATCGATCATGTTTGTTACACCTTGCAGGGGTTCTGCGGACAAGGAGCTGTTTGATGGCGAGATAACGATCTCCATGGGCAACGCGCGAAAGTCAAAAGTGTTGTAGTTGGAGATGTTTCTTTATGTTTTGGGACAACAGATTTTAGTTTTGAAAGGCGTTTTATATGTGCGGATTTTTAGGAACCTTGTTCTGTTTCAAATTATTTACTCATGGATATTCTCATTATTTTTGATAGTGGTGTTTCTATCATAAGAAATGACGAAGTTATACGTGTTGGCACCTTATATAATTAAGCTTTATACTATTTACGCAAAACATAATACCTATAACTATGTTGCATCTTCATCAAACCCTAAAAAGAAAGTTTTCTTCAAGAAGATGACTCTACTTTTCTCGGCATCTTAGATTAGGTCACATCAATCTAAATAGGATCCAAAGGCGGCTAAGAATGGGCGTTGGGTAATCTCACGGTTACTCGTTCCGGTCTGCGAATCACTGTATAGAAGGTAAGATGTCGACCGGACCCTTCAAAGCGAAGGGTTATAGAGCCAAAGAAATGTTGGAGTTAGTCCATTCGACTGTGTGGACCGATGTCCACACAAGCTCGTGGAGAATACAGTATTTTGTCACTTTCATTGATGATTACTCAGTGCGGATACATATACCGCTTCACCGCAGTCAGATGCTTTGAGAAATTCAAAGAGTTTAAGGTAGAAGTGGAGGCGAAGCTAGGTAAGAGTATCAAGTCATCATGATCGATCGCGGTGGCGAATACCTCGATAACGAGTTTATGGACTATCTAATGAAGTGTGGGATTACGTCCGGTGCACTTCACCGGCACACCTGACAAAATGGTGTGTCGGGCGAAGAAATAGGACTCTTTTGAAATGGTTAGATCTATGATGAGTTATGCTACATTGCCTATTTAGATTACGGGATATGCCTTAGAGACGGCGGCATACTTGCTAAATCTAGTACCGTCCAGTCGGTCGAAAAGACCCATTTCGAGTTGTGGTTTGGGCGAAGCCGGTTTAAGCCACATAAGGATATGGGCGATCCAAACATGTCTTGAACAAAAGGCGACAAGTTGGAGGCTAGATCGACGCAAGGCATTTATTGGCTATCCTAGAGGAGCGAAGGTGGTTTATTCTATAGTCCCAAGGATCGAAGGTCATTATTAGCACTAATGCTCGATTCTTAGAAGAGGACTACATGAAAATCATAAATCCAAAGTTGAAATCATTCTTCAAGAATTAGAAGATGATCGTATTCCACCACCGATTAGGCGAAGGTGCGAGATGTCGAGTCTAGTGGGAGGATCGACACCGGATACTTCAAGAAATTGAAGTGGGTCGAGTTCCACCTGAGATACCGACCGTACAAGTGGCACCTACCGACAAGTTGTGCTAGATAGAGAACCACAAGTTTACACCCACCGTTGCCATTGTGCTGTAGAACCTCGTCGTAGTGGGAGGGTTGTTCGTCAACCCGAGCGATTTATGTTCGTGGGTGAATCTTGGTTTAGTCCCAGAGACGAACATGCAATAATCGACCCATGGACATACTGAGGAGGCGTCTGAGATATTGATGCAAGATCATGGCACACCGCTATGGACTTAGAAATGGAGTCCATAACGGCTATGGATGTATATGAAAAGACACTCTACCGGATGGCAAGGAAGCCATAGGTAGTAAGTGGATATCTGAGAGGAAGAGATTCCGATGGAGGTTTCGACTTTCAAAGCCGGGCTTGTGGCGAAGGGTACACTCAGTTGAGGGCATCGATTTCGATGAGACCTTTTCGCTGTAGCAATGCTCAAGTCCATCGAATTCTTCTAGCCATAGCAGCCCACTTGAACCTAGAGGTTTGGCAAATGGATGTTAAAACCGCTTTTCTAAGCGGTTACCTTGAGGAAGGTAGAGACATCTATATGACAACACGAAGGTTATGTGGTAAAGGGTGAAGAGCATCTAGTATGGAAGCTTAAGAAGTCCATTTATGGGCTTAAGCGAGCCTCCCGATCATGGAACTTACGCTTTGAGGTAGTAAAGTCCTATGGATTTACCAGTTGCCTAGCGAGAGTTGTGTGTATCGGTTAGATGTCAACAGTGATGTGGTATTTCTTGCACTTTATGTAGATGACATCCTTCTAGTTGGCAACAACGTGAAGTTATCGGGGCGTAAAGAGTTGGCTATCGATCGGTTTCAAATGAAAGACTTAGGAGATGCGTACATTCTTGGGATCGAGGTTTACGAGATCGCAAGAAGAAAATGTTGAGCTTATCTCGGGCGTCTTACATTGATCTTGTGATTACTCGTTTTAGTATGCGGACCGCCAAGAAAGGATTGCTACCTTCGGACATGGCGTTGCTTTATCTAAAACGATCACCTATATTCGCAAAGGAGATAGAGAAAATGAGACAAGTTCCTTACGCTTCGCCGTAGGAAGTCTCATGTACGCAATGCTATGCACGAGGCCCGATATACGCTATGCGGTAGGCATAGTAGCTAGATATCGATCTAACCTGGACAAGCTCATTGGATTTGCGAAGAAGCATATACTCAAGTACCGAAAAGGACTCGAGATTATAGGCTGGTTACCATGCAGATAGTCTAATGCCTTTGGGTTATCTGGACTCGGATTTCAAGTCGACCGTGATGAGAAAAAGTCGACCTCGGGCTATGTGTTTACCTTGGGAGGTGGAGCCGTATCTGGCGGAGTGCAAGCGGCGATGCATTGCGGACTCTACCATGGAAGCCGAATATGTAGCCGCCGGAGGCTTCTAAGGAGGCTGTATGGTTCAAGAACTACCTCATGGATCTAGATGTGGTACTGGTTTGCCCAAGAGTATCATAGTTTCTTGTGATAACTCGAGTGCGATGCAAACTCGAAGGAACCACGGACCCTAAGGCGACCAAACACATAGAGAGAAAGTACCATGTCATACGAGAAATCGTTAGGCGAGTGGCGTCTTGATTGAAAAGATTGATCTGACGGAAAATCTAGCGGATCCATTCACGAAGAGCACCGCCAAAAAGTCTACGATGGACACGTTAGAGGACTTGGATTGCGCTTGATGGCACCCACTTAGAAAGGAAACTTTTGTATAAGTGGGAGAAGCAAAGTGATGGTTGTTTGTAATAGCTAGTAGAAAGACACATTATATACTAAAAGTTTGCTTTAGTATAAGTGAGAGATTGTTGGATTTGTATACTGAAAGCAGTTTGGTTGAGCTTGTATACAATGTTTCCTGTTACCACTATTACAATCTCCTATCGATTTGAATACTTGATTGCATATATCGTGTCCCCTTATCTCATATATAAGTTAGATCATACGATTGTGTGAAGATCACGAAGTGCGTATGATTGGTCAAGCAATGAGATATAAAAGTTTCCTGGTGAGACGACTTAAGGACGAGTTGTCGGTTTAGGCTGCATATAGATAAGAAGTGACTTGACTTAGTTGCTTGTCTATCTTTGATGCGTCTCGACGTATTGAAGGATCACAAATGAGATGTGTTCTTCTTTCGACCGTCGTGAAGAACCAAGATCTTGGTGACTTACGATGATCTAAACCTCGATAAGGTATTAGGTGAGTATGAGTTCTCGACCATCACTTTGACTTGTTATGAGTGAGGGTTATATGTTCTAACCCAAGATTCTCCGCATCTTGGGTGGTGGCGATCTTGTATGTCACGCTAGTTATCATGTCGAGTCACCGTATCCGTTTAGGATGATGGCGTCCCTTAAGGAGCTCAAAGGTTTATTGTACTAAACCCTGCGGTTGAGTTAGCTCAAGTACAATAATAAGGTTGAGTGGTACTACTTAAGGAAATGAAGTTATTAATCGTTTAAGCGATCGATTGCTATAAATGATTAATGGACGTTCGATATCTTAAATACGAGGATTCGTAATGTCTAAGTGCAAGCCCGACTCAACTTCGGTAATAAAGGGTAAGTCAACATTCTTTCTCTAGTGGCATGATCGAATGTTTATAAATTAATTTATGTTAAAGGTGAACATAAGATAATTAATTTATTTGAGGCCCATCTTTATTCCTTGCATTTGATCCACTGGTCTGCCCATCCAGGCCGTAGCTCAAGAAAATCGGCGCCTAGTAGCTCTCTATGGCAAGATTTTATTCTCTTTATCCATAAGGATATAATTATATTTATGGTATATGCATAGATCATTTCCATATAAGATTATGGTAATAATCCTGAGAGTATGGAAATAATCCTGAGAGTATGGAAATAATCCTAAGATTATGGTAATATTCCATATAGGATTATGGTAATTTCCATATAGGATTATGGTAATTTCCATATGGGATTAAGGTAGTGCATTATAAATATAAGGTATGAGATAAAGTCTAGGTTAATGCTCACATAACAACACTAGAATTTTCGGTCATCTCGTTGTGTTTGAGAGAAATTTTCGTGAGTTTTAGTGAAGAGAGCAAGGGTGATTTTCGAAGCATTCTCCATAGATCGTCCTCACTCGGCGTTGGAGATTGGGCATCCGGATACTGATCCGAAGGTCAAAGCACGAGTCTCGACCATTCGATCCGTTCATCCGTTCGATCCACCTCGACGGATCAAAGGTAAACACGTGAAAACCCCTACGTGTTGCGATTAATTATATAGACGCATGCTAGGTTTATAATCAATGTATGGTGAATTAAACACCCAAGATGGATCCTCGGGCGAGGGTTAACATATGTTTTCCTACTGACTCTAAACCGAAGAAAGCGGCTCGAGCACGGAAAATCGGCGGTATGATCAACGTGGTGGTATACTGTTATAGCTTTGTTTGATACGGAGCATCACACTCTTTCATTTCACATCTTGCTTGTAAGGCTTTAGACTTAACTCTGAACCATCTAGTGAAGCTTTAGTGATTAGCACACCGGTAGAGAAAGAATGTCTGCTTGAATATGTTGTCTCGAACTTAGAATTGAACATAGGTGCTGAAGAATTTAGGGCAGACTTATATGTCATATCTATGATAGAATTTGACATCATCTTAGGAATGGATTGGCTCACCAAAGTCAATGCCACAATTTTGTGGAACGAGAGAAAGATCTCATTCCAGACCCTTGGAAATGAGGGGACAAATTTTCATGGGATAAGAATGGGAAAAGAAGTATCGGTGATATCATTCATGAAAGCCACCAAGATTATGAAGAAAGGAGGTTGCTATGCATTTCTCGTCGACCGACAAGAAAACCAGAGGTGGAGAAAACAATTGGAGAAGTTCGGTGGTTCGAGAGTGCGAAGATGTTTTCGGAAGAATTGCGGGTATGCCACGGATCGACAATTAGAATTCACAATCGACTTAGAACCCGGAGCGACTCAAGTGTCAAAAGCACCGTATAGGATGGCCCCCCCGAATTACAAGAATTAAAGATTCGATTCAGGAGTGTTGGACCTAGGTTTCATACAACCTAGTGTATCGCCATGGGGAGCACCGGTCTATTCGTCAAGAAGAAAGACGGAACATTAAGGATGTATCGATTACGAGAGAGTTGAACAAGCTCACTATTAAGAATAGATATCCTCCTCGGGATAGACGACTTGTTCGACCAAGCGAAATGAGTGGAGTATTTTCCAAGATAGACCTAAGGTGCGGATACCATCACTCAAATGAGAAGGATGATATTCCTAAGACAACGTTTAGAACACGTTACGGATATTACGAGTTCACGATAATGCCGTTTGGGTGACAAATGCCTGACTATTTTTATGGATCCGATAAATAGAGTATTCCATCAATATCTCGATAGTTTTGTCTTAGTGTTTATCGATGATATTCTCATCTACTCTAAGACGAGGAACAACACGAAGAGCACTTGCGTGTTGTACTCGAGATTTTACTAAACGAGAAGTTATACGCCAAATTCAGAAGTGTGAATTTTGGTTAAGGAAGTGATGTTTCTCGGACATATCGTGTCGTTGAGGAATCAAAGTAGATCCCGCTAAAGTGGAAGCCATCAAAGGATGGAGGACACCATCAAGCGCCGATGAAATCGGAAGTTTTCTCGATTTGGCGGTGATACTACAGACGTTTCATTGAAGGATTCTCAAATTGGCAGGCAATGACACGACTTCTAAGAAAAGGTACCAAGTATATTTGGACCGAAGGCGTGAAAAGAGTTTTCAAGAACTTAAGACAAAGCTAACCTTCGCTCTAGTGTTAGCAATCCCAGATGAGAATGAAGGATTTGTTATTTACATGGATGCCTCGAAGTTGGGACTAGGTTGTGTACTAATGCAAAACCGGAAGGTGATAGCATACGCATCTCGTCAATTGAAGCCCCATGAGTTGAATTATCCGACTCATGACTTAGAGTTAGCTGCAGTCGTGCATGCATTGAAGATCTGGAGACACCACCTCTATGGAGTCAGGTGTGAAATCTTCACAGATCATAAGAGTTTGAAGTACTTCTTCGAGCAGAAAGATCTGAATATGAGATTTCAAATTTTATTTATTGCCCAAGTTCGTCATTGAGTTTGTTTCAACTGAAATCACTTGAGTTTTCACTTTTCGTGAAAGAAGTTTACAAACGAAAATTTCATAAAAGCGTCATTTTGAAACTAAGCCTTCATGTGGTGAGAAGTATTTGTGACGGTCCGCCAGCGCCCATATGACCAAAGACATCTCGATGAGTCGTCATTCGATCTTGGATCCTATATCCCAATTATTAAATTCAAGGAAAAGTATGACCACCTCGAATTTCAAACCCTTACCCTTGTAAGTTGTTTTGATAAGTTTTCTTCAATCCTCGAAACTAATAAGTACGATGTAGGTTGACTTATCTTGTCACCTAAGTTTTCGAATTTGTAAGTGATAGACATCAGTGATAAGGTAGAAGTTCAAGATATATTTTCCTCTATGAAACACCCAAGTGCGATGACACTTGATGGGCTTTATGCGGACCGATGTGATGAAGTTATACTCTCATGTGAGTGTTATGAAAATAAAGTTATGAATGATATACTCTTTAGCATTCAGTGCAGGAGTAGAATTAAAGGAAAATATATGATATTCTTGGGGAATAATCTCATATTAATATTTTAGAAAGAGAGAGATTACAACTTATCTTTAAGATAGTTGATTGTCCTTAAGACCTCGTTAGTAGGTTGGACATGTTTAAAGTTGGTGATGCACGAGACTCTTTTCAATGGACATATAAGGAATGATAGCATCTTTGTTAACAAATCTCTCGCTTTATACCTCAACCCTTAGAATTATGCTTGAGCATAATTGATTTCGAACATACGAGACCTTGTATGGTCGAAAATGTCGATCACCACTTTATTGGGATAAAGTGAGTGAAAGAAAGTTACTAGGTCCAGATCGAGTACAACAAATGATTGGAAAGGTCGATCACATCAAGCAAAGAATCAAAGAAGCTCAGGACAGACAAAAGTCTTACGCCAACAAATGTCGATCAGACTTAGAATTCAATTTCGGGGATCGAGTTTTTTCTTAAGGTTTCTCCTTCAAAGGGAGTTATACGTTTTGGCAAGAAATGAAAGTTAGGACCCCGCTATATAAGACATTTAGAGATCCTAGACAGGATAGGCCTTGTAGCCTATAGGTTGGCTTTGCCACCAAGCATTTGAGACGTGCACAATGTGTTTCATGTCTCGCAATTAAGAAAAATACGTGTTTGATCCGAAACATGAAATTAAGCACGATGAAGTAGTCCTAGCCAGGACTTAAGTTACGAAGAAATGCCTGTCTAAATTTTGGATAGAAAAGTTAAAGTTTTACGGAACAACAAACAAATTGTTCTCGTCAAAGTAAAGTGGAATCATCACGATGCAGGAGGCCACGTGGGAACTTGAGAAAAAAAAAATGAAAACTAAGTATCCCGATTTAGATTACCAAGGTATGGAATTTCGAGGACGAAATTTTTATAAGGATGGAGAGATGTCATATCCCGTCTTTCTTAATAAGATTAGAAGGACTTTCGAACTTAGAATTTAAAATGATTTGTGCCCAAAGAAAGAAAACTTTTAAATTCCAACAAAAAGAATTTATTTCATTAAAGCGATTACGAGAATTATTATATATAATATAATAATTGAATATGATTTATACATATATTTATAAATCATTATATCAAGAATATTATGTCAATGTTTAATTAATTTATAATCTTTAAGATCGGACTTTGAGCCGTAAATAAATTATCTAATGGGCTTTAAGTTGAAAAAGCCCAACAAGAAGAGCCCATTAAAAAAAAACTACACTATATAAGCTTATCCTCTCTTAACATTTGTGAACCCTAGCCCCCAAAAACCATTCACTCACTCACTCTTTCTTCCTCCTGCAACATCAACAAGGGTAAACTCTAAGCTTCTAAAATTGAGCAATAATCTTCTTCTATTTTAGTGTTTATATATATATATATATATATATATATATATATATGTTTTGTGGGTTGTGTGTGTGTTGTGGTGTGTGTGCGTGAGTAAGGGAGAGAACAGAGACGACGGCGGCGGCGTGGTGGCTCCGGCCACCGGCGTTCGGCCGAGAAGAGAGGGAGGCAGGCGACGAGAGGCGAGGGAGAGAGACTGGGGGTGCGTCGTGTGTGTGTGTGTCGCGTCGCGTCGTGTGATACGATCCTCGCTGGTGCGAATGATCTATCGACACGCGAGCGGAAGAACGAACAAGATGGAATATCCCAAAACCTCTCGAATCTAACCCTCAAGTGATATAGGTCGATGTTCGCCTATACCCCAACTAGATAGTTCGACGCAAACAACTCGGGGACGATGAATGACACACGAGCGAGGGATGAATGTCTCGTCGATCGTCGATAATTGAATTGCTTGGCAAACACAAGAAAATTCAAGAGCTAATGAAGAGAGAATAAAACTCACATTTATTGATCAATCAAAAGCTGAATATTTTCGTATGCTTACAAGCCTTTATATAGGCTGAAAAATAAAGAACCCTAATCCTTGTCAAATAAGGATTCCTAATCAAAACAGGAAAATAAAGAACCCTAATCCTTGTCAAATAAGGATTGCTAATCAAAACAGGAAACTAAAGAACCCTAATCCTTGTCAAAGAAGGATTCCTAATCAAAACAGGAAACTAATTAATATAAAAGACCTAATTAAACTAGGATACTATTTAATCTAACATTTAAATGGGCTGCGAAAATAATTAAAACTAAAAAACGTGGCCCACAATATCAAGTAATGGGCTGAAATATCGGACTCCATCATTCCCCTCCTCTTGAGAAGGATTTGTCCTCAAATCCAAGTCGTCACCTATATCAACCGATGGCTTTTCCTTATTCACCACCCACTTCAAATCACTAGCCCTCGCAAGACAAGACTTTTGGATTACTCATTTCTCCTTACATCTATCACTTTGTCCAACCGACTTCACCAACTTCGACTCCTTTTGCAACAGCACTTGATCCTCATAAACTTGTTTTGGAGTAAGAGGAACAAGTGACACTTTCTTTTGATTGAACTCGAGGGAGTATTTGTTCGTAAAACCATTATGCTTCACTTTTCTATCAAACTGCCACGGTCGTCCCAATAGTATATGACTTACGCATCGGAATCGCATCACAAAGAACTTCATCCTCATACTTTCCAATGTGAAATGGAATCTTCACTTGCTTCGTCACCTTGACAATGCCATTATCATTCAGCCACTGCAACCGATATGGCTTGGGATGTTTCACTAATGGTAGCCCTAACTTCTCAACTATGGTCATGCTAGCCGCATTGGTACAACTCCCACCATCGATGATCACGCTCCACACCTTATCTTTGACATGACACCTCATATGAAAGATGTTCTCTCGTTGCTCTGTATCACTCACTGGATTCTGTACACTCAAAGCTTTCCTAGCAACAAAAATGAGTGCATCCGGTGCTTCAATCTCTTCAACATCGGAATCCTCCAAGGCTGACATCTCTGGATTAGTAGCCTCTCCTTCATCATCGGTCACCACCTCTCCATCATCCCGAACGATCATCACCCTCTTATTCGGACACTCTCTAGCAATATGTCCAATTCCATGACAAGTAAAACACTTCAAATCACGGTTTCGGGTACCGTCAGGGTTGGCTTGAGTTGTGTAACTCGTAGGATCTGTTCTTGGCTTTTCAAATGGCCACTTCTCCTCATTCGGATGCTCATCTTTCTTCCATTGGTGCCCTCTTGATGAAGAACCACTAACATTTTGGGGCTGCCTCAATTGGATGATTTTGCTTGTGTTACCGCCATTACCCTCCTCTTGAGTTGGTTCTCAATCTTTATAGCCATGTGAACCATATCCTCCAACTCGACATAATGTTGCAACTCCACTCCATTGCGAATCTCCCAATTCAATCCAGCCAAAAATCTTGCCATATTCGTCTCTCTATCTTCAACAATACTGGCTCGTATCATAGCTACTTCCATCTCCTTGAAGTAGTCATCCACACTCCTCGGCCCTTGCCTCAAATTCTGTAATTTGTTGTACAGCTCACGATAATAATGATTAGGCACAAATCGCTTCCTCATCACAGCCTTCATCTCGTCCCATGTGTGGATAGACTGCTCTCGATTCCTCCTCCTACTACTCACCAACTGATCCCACCAAACAAGTGCATAATCAGAGAACTCTATTGCTGCTAACTTCACCTTCTTGAGCTCGGAATAATTATGGCAATCAAACATGAGCTCCAACTTTCTCTCCCACTCCAAGTATAATTCGGGATCATTTTCCCTTGAAAAGAAGGATGTTCATCTTGATCTTGCTCGATTGTTATCTTCTCGATCTCTTCATCTAGGCGCCTTTCATCAAAATTTGGAAACTCATCTTCCTCATTTTCACCTCTTCGTATCTATTATCTCGATAAAAATTTCTGCCGCCTCTACCTCATCTTCGTTCTCCACCTCGTTGATACACAATAGGATCTAGCCGACGTCGTTCCTCTCTACGAGGTCTCTCCTCAAGTGCAGTGATTCGATCATGCAGCTCTTCCATCTCTTTTGTGATTATCATTCCTAATTCAGAACGCAAGGCCTCCATCATGAATTTTGTTTGACGATTGATATAATCATCGTCGTCCTTATGACATGATCCATCTGATTCCACCTTCTTAGACATTGCTGCAGAAAACGTTAGAAAAGAAAAAAATAACAGGAACCTCACCAACTCACAAACGCTCGTGTATTACTCAAAATGAGTCACTTAGCACTAGTGTATCACTCAAAATTTGTTTTTGTTTTTTTTTCCGAATCCTCACAGAACGTAGATGCGGAAAATCTCAAGAACGAAAAAAATAAAGATACGGATATTGAATGGATAACGATATGGATAATGTATGATATAGATAATGTATGGTATGGATAACGATATGTATAATGATATGGATAACGATATGGATAATGATATGGATAACGATATGGATAATGAATGATATGGATAACGATATATATAATGATATGGATAACGATATGGATGACGAGCGAATGGATGGACGAGCGGATGGACGATTTAACCCGCTCGATACCAAATGATACGATCCTCCATTGAGTGCGAATGATCTATCGACACGTGAGCGGAAGAACGAACAAGATGGAATATCCCAAAACCTCAGAATCTAACCCTCGAGTGATATAGGTCAAGATTTCGCCTATACCCCAACTAAATAGTTGACGCAAACAACTCGGGGACGATGAATGACACACGAGCGAGGGATGAATGTCTCGTCGATCGTCGATAATTGAATTGCTTGGCAAACACAAGAAAATTCAAGAGCTAAAGAAGAGAATAAAACTCACATTTATTGATCAATCAAAAGTGAATATTTTCAGATGCTTACAAGCCTTTATATAGTGAAAAATAAAGAACCCTAATCCTTGTCAAATAAGAATTCCTAATCAAAGCAGGAAAATAAAGAACCCTAATCCTTGTCGAATAAGGATTGCTAATCAAAACACGAAACTAAAGAACCACAATCCTTGTCAAAGAAGGATTCCTAATCAAAACAGAAACTAATTAATATAAGAGACCTAATTAAACTAGGATACTATTTAATCTAACATTTAAATGGGCTGCGAAAATAATTAAAACTAAAAAACGTGGCCCACAATATCAAGTAATGGGCTGAAATATCGGACTCCATCATCGTGTGTGTGTTGTCATGTGTGTATGTGTGTGAGTGTACAACGAGAAGGGAGAGGCGACTGTGGCTGGTCGGCGCAAGGTCGCCGAAATCCAGTCATCCATGGCGGTATCACCGTCGTGAGTGTGTGTAGGTGCGCTATCGCGTGTGTGTGTGTGTATGTGGGCGTCGGGCCGAGAAGAGAGGAGGCCGTGGCGGAGCCGGCCGCGCAGCTCGCGATCGGCGACGGCGTCAGGGTGTGTGCGTGCGTGTGTGAGTGCGTGAGTGTGTTGAGTGAGTGATCGAGAGAGAGAGACGTGAGAAGAGAGAAAGAAACAAAAAAAAAAGGAAAAATGAGGTCGCTGGATTCCATGGTGGAAGAAAGCAATAGGAAAATCGATGATTTAGGTTTAGGGTTTTAAATGTTTTGGGCTGATTTTTGTTTAAAATGAGTTGGGCTCAAAGCTTTTAATTGTTGGGCTTCTAATATTTAAAATGTTATGGGCTTTTGATTAATTAAAATTTGGGCCCAAGTTATTAAAATAGAGGGTGGCCCGATTTTAAAGAGTATTGGGCTGAATTTAATTCATGTTGGGCTGGGATTATTTTAAAAAAAATGATGGGCCTTGTTTTATATTAATAATTAAATGGGCTGAATTCATTTATTAAATGTGTTGGGCTCTTTTTATTGAATGTTTTGGGTTGTTTTTATTTGAACTGTTGGGCCGAGAATTAAAAGAAATGGACTGGGCTCCAGAAAATTTATTTAATAAATTGGACCTTAGTGATTAAATTAATAGTTGGACCTTAGATTTAATTAATGACTTGACTTGTTTTAATTAATTAAATCTTTGGACTTTAATTAATTAAATAAATGAGGTTTAACTTTGAGACTTAGTTAATTAAATTATATTGAGTCTAATTAATTAAATAATTAACTTAAACTTAAGTATAAGTTTAAATTATTTGATTATGGTAAGTTAATTAATTAATTAATTAATTACTATTAAGTTTAATTAATTAATTGATTAAGTCAAGGCTAAGTTCAAGTTTAAGTTACTTAAATTTATGATTAAGACCTCTTTAATTAATGTAATTAATTTCTTTTAATGAAATTAATTAAGTTAGAATAATTAAATAAATTAAATTATGCTAGTCAAGTGCATAATTTAAGAATTTTATTATGTGTTATATTAAACAAGATTCCTTAATATATACGAACTTAGTATATATTTCAAGTATATTATACTTTTGTAAAAGTATTTAACATAAGAATATTATGAAATTTAATTTGTCGTTAAACGAAAAGTCGAGCAAGGGTATTGTTGGTGCCTTAGCCGATATAAATTAGTTTTCAAATTTAATTATATTTTGAAAACCCGGACTTAACGAATCATAAGCTAGTATCCTCCTTTACTTGGACATAAGACTAGCTTTTCGAGACCTATTAAGATTAGTGCTTCTTGTAGGTTTTATCGATCAAGGGGATTAGCGCTGCTTTTCCGAGACGCGTACTATAGTGATTCTCCAGGCTTTGTCCTATCGAGGTGGGCTTATCTTACAAAGTATATTTTAGTTATATGCTTCGATATTTCATGAAATGCAAACTGTTTATCCAATAAAAATGTTTTTGTGCGCTCTACTCTGTTTAAGGCTCGTAAATGTATCGATCGAGATTCTCTTTAATCTTATACATTAATTGAGAATTATGTACCTTTGGTTAGTTGTTTGGTGGGTTGATCTCCATCCGCACTAACATAATCATGAGGCATTATAAGGGTGCTTATGCGGATGCGTTCAAGCACGTCATGTTATTATGGTGCTTGTCGGATACGTTCAAGCACGTCATGAATTGTTCGGGTTCGTCCCGATGACAATAATGGGAGCATGTGATCCGACGGTGGCTAGAGACCCGGATCAAAGCGAGTAATGGAAGAGTCGTGACAATGGGCCCAAATGAATGAAATATTTTGCATGCTTAAGTGATTTCTCTTTTAAAACCTTCTAAGTTATGTTATCATGATTGGATAAAGCCGCTTTTACGGATTTATGAAATGTTTATGAAAATGCATGCCCACCGAGTACATTAGTACTTAGCCCAAATATTTCAAAATGTTTCGGGATGATCAATGGGTCTTGCAGGCGGTGAGATTTGAGTTCACTCCGTACTTTGACGGATTATTCCATATTTAGACTTCGTGATGAACTAGCTCAAATTTTATTTTCCTTCTTGTCATGACTTGAATTATACCTTTGATTGAGCTTAGACTCTAAATCCTTGATGTTAGTATTGTTGGCGTATATTGGTTATCGAAGCACGAAACTAAACTTGTGATCCTGAGGATAATTATTGTTTTGATTGGATTTCATCATTCGATGTCTTCCATTTTCATTTAGGAAGCTATGCCCAAATTCGATGGGTTTATTGCCTTGATCATTCGAGTCAACTTTATTCCTTATATTTTCCGCATTTCATTAGTCGTGCCTCATTTACGAGCTTCCGCTATTCTTAGAAATCCCGGCCGTGACAGGGCCAGTCCCGGGTCCGTCGGACTTTTACATTTTTCGGGTGGATCGGGTTTGCCCGAAATTTTTAGAGCCTAAAAATATGAAGCCCAAACCAATCCCGAATAGGCTTTTGGGCTGGCGGGCTTTTTATAGATCACTTTTCTAAATTTTTTAATATATAAAATTAATATTTTTAATTGTAAAAAAAAAATTCTATAAAATATAATAATAATAATAATAATAATAATAATAATAATAATAATAATAATAATAATTATATATATATATATATAATAGAATATCGGACGAACTTTTTTAGCCCGAAACCCATGGCTTTTTTTGGCTCGAAGCCCGGTAGACCCGAGATTTTTTTTTTGACAGGTTTTTTAGGCTCGGTTTTTTTCGGACCTTTAATTTTTAAGTCCTAACCTCATATATCTCAGGCGAACTTTTCGGGCCGGACTCATTTTGCCTGTTCTAATCTGCAATAACTGGAGTATATAAATCTGTTGGGTTGAATTTTAATAGAAGGAAGACGTTGACATTTGAAGACACGGTGTTCCGTGTAAGATGGAAATTTGCAACTTTCTTATAAATGACTTATTTATTTGCAGTAGCAAAATAAATTGAATGAGTTAGTAGATTTCACAATATTTTGATAGAAAATTGTTTTCATCCCTTTTCTCATTTGGAATCATTTTTTGGGCTTTGGCCACAAAAGAACCCACGCCCCACAATAAAAGAAAAGAGCGTCGAGAAAAAGAAAAAAGGAATGAAAGATTGCATTTATTACTTTATTTAGAGCAGAAGAGGGGGGAAATTACAAATCGTTGCACTTCCGAGATTCATTTCACTGTTTTCTCGGGAGAGGATTCTCTCTCACTCCCTCTTCCTCTCTCCTCTATATTGTTGCACCTGCAAAATTCAAACTTGGCAGCACTATCTCTCGTCACAGCTGAGAAAGAAAAAAAAATAGAGGTGGATAAATGGAGTCAAATGGTGAAATTGAGAGCTCAGTCAGCCGAAGCAACGACAGTGTTAGCGGTAAAGATCGGCGTGTGGGTCTGATTTATGATGAGCGGATGTGTAAGCACTACGCCCCTGCTGAAGAGGATCATCCCGAATGCCCTGATCGGATTCGGGTCATCTGGGACCTCCTCAATTCCTCTGGCCTCGCCAAAAGGTCCGTTCTTTCATCCCAATTCTTAGTTTGAGAGAGAGAGAGAGAGAGAATTTATAATTGTGGTTTAGTTTAGCTGGTATATGTTTTTTTTTCGTCATTTTCAGTTGGTAATTTACTGGAGCTGAATTGCTGTCGTTTGGTATTTTATGGAATTCTTATTAATCTTATGTATCAAAATTTCCTTGTTTTGACTTTGATGTTCGCTCGTTATTTAGTTTGGCTTAAGTATGTAACGCCATGCTCTATCCGTAAGTCCTAACATGAATAGTTTTGTTAGCTTCCTACTTGAACTTAACTTTTATTTTTCTTGGAATTACTGATTCTGATCTCTAGAAAGAGGATTGTTTTGACTTCAAAAAATTATTCTGAACTATATTAACCTTTTTTTCCAGATGCATTATTTTGAAGGCCAAGGATGCGGAAGATAATCATTTAGCATTGGTTCACACCAAAAATCTTATCAATTTGATTAAGAGTATTAGTTCCGGAAACTCCGAGTCAAAGAGAAAAAGAATTGCTGCAAAATTTAATTCTATATATTTCAATGAAGGCTCAACTGAAGCAGCTTGTCTTGCTGCTGGCTCTGTCATAGAGGTATGGACATTGAGATTGGTGAAAATGACATGTTTCTAGATTATTTAGCTGCGAATATATTGAAAAAGTTAGAAAAAAGACAACTCTGGAAGTAGCAAAGTTTTATAAAGCTTGATTCATTTCCCAGAAATCTCCACTAATATTTCTCACTGATAATACTGTCTCATTTTCTCAACTATGGGCATTTCCTACTTTAGGCTGCAGAAAAAGTTGCTAAAGGGGAAATTGATTCAGCTTTTGCTATTGTGAGGCCTCCCGGTCATCATGCAGAGGAAGGTGAGCCGATGGGCTTTTGCCTGTATAACAATGTTGCTATTGCCACAAGCTATCTACTGAATGAAAGAGTGAGTATCAGTTCTGTCTTAATTAGGCTCGTCATACCTTTGTAACAACTCGATGCTTGTTTTTTGATATGTGACTACTTTTCACATTGTAGAGAGAATTGGGGATCAACAAAATCCTCATAGTTGATTGGGATGTACATCATGGAAATGGTACTCAAAAGATGTTCTACAAAGATCCCCGAGTACTTTTCTTCTCAGTGCATAGGTACATAATTTTAAGCTCAAGTTTCAATATGTTTCTAGAGAAACCCATGGGTGCAAGAATTGTAAGACAAACAAGCGAGACATTTTCTCAAAAAGTAGGAATTTTTTATATTTCTATAATATACTATTGATGTATTTAGAATCCCATTGTGGCTTGAAGTATTTATATTACAATAATATATTGTTGATGGGCACATAATTCTGAAATTGGAAAAATAATAAACATATAAATTTAGCTTTTCCCATTTGGTAATGATTCCCCAGCCATAATCGGGTGTCTATTCTACCTGCATTGTTTTGTTGAGTGCAATTAATGGTAGATTTTGTATAGATGATTTTGTCTTACATCATCTATCCTCGATCTCATCTTAATATTTCTTTATGATAAAATACTCTTAGAATTTGAACTGATTGCCTTTTTTGGATGATATATTGCCCCAATCAGACCAACTTATGGACTTTGCCTCTTGTTGATTTTTTTTTTCTCTACTACGGGAACCGATTAAAGAGAGTCTTCCAAATCCAATAATCCATAAATGTGATACTATTCTTGATCTTGTTTCTTGCCATGTTGGTGGATTTTTATTGTTTCTTCCTTTTGTCTATTAGATATGATTTCGGGACTTTCTATCCATCTGGTCATGATGGCTCATATATCATGACCGGGAAGGGCCAGCGCTGGTCACAACATTAATGTCCCTTGGGAGCATGGAAGGTGTGGAGATGCTGACTACCTTGCTGTTTGGGACCACATATTGATCCCTGTCGCCAAGGAATTCGATCCCGACATTATAATCATCTCAGCCGGATTTGATGCAGGTTATTAGCAGATTTCCTTATGAACTTGTAGCTCATCCTCATGCATCTCTTAAAGGTTTATTCACGAGTTAGTATTCTTTGGTGTTTGAATTTGAACAGCCATCGGGGATCCTCTGGGGGGCTGTCGTATTAGTCCATATGGATACTCTATTATGCTCGACAAGGTTAGTACTTGAAACAGTTGTTCGGTATCTCGTATCTCTTCACAGTATCTTTTTGTCTAATTACTTATTTTGTATGATGCTCGATGTAGTTGATGGAGTTTGCCGGAGGAAAGATTGTTATGGCACTAGAAGGAGGATATAATCTGAACTCAATAGCAAGTTCTGCCCGGGCATGCGTTGAAGTATTGCTACACGAAAAGCCTCCTAATGTGGTGTCGGAGGCTTACCCTTTCGCTTCTACATGGCGCGTGATACAAGAAGTAACTGTTAAATGCGAAAGCTGTCAACTAGTTTAATTGATATACTTAAAAGGAACACATAATTGTCTAATTGAGGCATCTGGTTAGGTACGCCGAGAATTAAGCACATATTGGCCGGTACTTGCTGCAGAATTACCCGAGAAGATGATGTGTAAAACAGCTCAAATCGAGGTAAGAATTCTTATCCTCCTGTATTTTAAAATATTCTACTTCTTTCAACGGCTACCGCAAAGTTTTTGCAAGATTGGTGATCAAATTGAGTGCATTTCGATGTTCCTGTATGCATTGTCAGTATGATGTCTCTCTAATGCCAGATCTTGAGCTCTGATTCTGAAGTTGAGGCTGAGGATATTACTCTCGCCATACCAGAAGAAGTCCAGACTATTGAGGATGTTATACAACCTTTATCTAACCTGAAAATCAACTTAGATAATCAAGGTAACGAACACATTATTTTTTTCTTCTTAATTAACAAAAGTTGAGTAGCGCTTTGTGAAATAGTTGGGCTGAATGAAATATTGACACAATGTAGACGGGGAAGCAACCATGACACCTTCGTGGAGATCAGAGCTTTCAAAAGTTGACGTGTGGTATGCAACCTTCGGATCAAACATGAATATGTCTAGGTTTAGCTGCTATATTGAAGGTGGACAGGTAAAGGAAATTATTATATCTTTAGTAGAGTTTCGTGTACTCGTATGCTTGTTTTTTTGTGATTCCAGTGTTATACAACTTCCACAGATAGAAGGAATGATGAGGCCATGTGTGGGTTCAATGGACAAAAGCAAGCCCAAAGAGATCATCTGGAAAACTTTCCCTCATCGTTTGTTCTTTGCTCGAGAGCGTACTGCTACATGGGGCCCAGGAGGTGTTGCTTTTCTTCATCCCGGTAGTAATATGCAGGAGAAAACTTACATGTGCCTGTACAAAATTACGTATGTCTTTTCCTGTTTGGCTTATGCTTTTAGATTTGATTAATTTTTCCTCTAATGTCATTTCTTTGTATTAGGCTGGAGCAATTTAATGACGTGCTGCTTCAGGAGAATGTATCGAACCTGGAAATGAGTCATCCTTTGTTTGATTCGACTGCATTGCAGACTATTCAAACTGAAAAATCTGTCTCGCTGGAGCTTGTGAAGGTGCGTGTACGAGGTTTCTGCTCAACATGAATTACTTACAACCACCATAATTAAATAATCAATACAAATATGTCTAAAACATTAACAACCTACACTATTTTCACTATTACTGCATCCGCTAAAAGGTATGATTCAGTGAAACATTTCTGATTATATCGTGTCATTTTCCTCGATGCAGAGTGGCTGGTACCATAATGTTGTTTACTTAGGAAAGGAGGAGATATTCCAATTCTCACAATGACGTAAGTTTACATCCCTATATATGTATCAAGTCATGATAGCACACTCTCATCTCATGTCCTCGTCTCGTTGTCATTGCCTGCATGCAGATGCAGTCTCTCCGACGTGGACAATTTCATATCTGGTACGTTGCCGATCAATCCACCTTGTAAAGAGTATGCTACTACCTTGATCAAAGGGCTCGTTGAAGGGAAGCAGCTTTCAGAGGTGGAAGCCTCAGCTTACATACAGGAAGCATCTTCGAAACCTCTGTGAATCTATCATCTGTGCGTATCGTTGAATTATGTGATTTTTGGCATTTCTTTTGCAGTTTTTAGCCTTTGGAAATGAGTACACTGTAGATAGCATTAGATCATGGCAGCCGTGGTTTTAGGATAAGCTTTGCTTTATTAGGCCAAGCTTTTTGGTTGCTGATTACTTAGTAATTCTAATTATGGTGCAACATATTCACTATACTGTTTTGATGTAGATAAGATTTCGTCGGCGTTTATTGTCGAAGTTTGCTTTATGTGTGTGGTTGCATCAGAATCTACCTATCTAAATATTGATGTGGATTTCGTGTTAAATCTAAATTATTAAATGTTAATTTTGTGAGCAAGAGTCATAGACTCAATAGTGTTACTGAATTATGAATTTCAAATTATTATTATTATATAGAGGAGAGAACATGATCAAGGTGGAGACAGAGTAGGGAGAAGCAAGGTGGTTTTTAAGTAGAGAGAAGCCCAATAGGTGGGCCTTTGTTTTAACGATAAAGTTGTAATGGCCCTCCAAAAAATATATTGCCGTTGCTTTTAATTATTCGACGTCTGAAAAATGAAAATTGATTTGTTTCTGGACTGATGAAATTGATCAATCTTCAATCCTATCATATTTCTACTATCTTTTTGTCTAATAAATTTAAGTCCTTTTTCTGAGGAGCTCTAACACTGGCCAGTCGAAATTCCATGAAAATCTAGATGAAAATTTGTGTGTGGACGTCTGAAAATATCTTTTTTTTTTGAAAAAAGATCTGCATCTAAAAAAATAGTTAATTAATTGTTGATTAGAGTTTAATTAGGATTTATTACTTCATAATAAGAGTTCATTAATTCACAATTAGAATATATGATTTCACAATTAGACTTCAATTAACTTCTGTTATAGTAATTATCTGGCTGCATGGTGCGGTTGTCCCGTTTGCACCAGGGATTCCCTCGAAAATCTAATAGAACAGAAATAATAAGATTATGTTTAATAAATCTAATATTTATTTGCATACCTAAAGATGCAATCTAAATTATCCGAGTCGATCACATTTAACCTTACATACCTAAAGATGCAATCTAAATACTTCATTATCGAGAAAGAGTTGCAACTACAGACTCCAGAAAGTTTAGATTTAAAAATACTAAATTTGCATAAAAAATCAAATTTTGTTACTTTTATTTGTAGAATCCCTAGGTCTAATCAGTATCGTCCACTTTTATTGCAGACGACAAAGCAAAAAATGTGGTAAAAAGAAACATCTTTTGTTTAGAGTGGCCATATGTACCTAAACCCTAGGTAAGGTGCAACCAAACATGCCATAATTGTTTGTGCGTCACATAAAGCTTAATTTGCAAGTTCAAACTCTTAAAAAGTGGTCTATCACACGAAAGATTGTTCACAAGTTCTGATTTGATTTGACCAAACCCCACTATTAATTTGCTTTGCCTTGAAAGTTCAAAATAATAATGAAATAAAATCTATTGAAATTATGGTATCTAATTATCAATTATTTAGATATTAATTATATTGATTCTTAATAGCCAACTTAATTTTATAATTCACACAACGTCGGAGAAAGACAAACGCAAGAAATGAGTAATGTGTCAAAACGACAATAAGATTAAGAGCTAACAAAAAATTTGTTTGTTCTATTAAATATTCAATAAACATATTAGATCTAAGCGTCCTAATTCCATATAGGGTTAGGAAGTGGGATTCTGCAGAACTAGTTATGTTAACAACAATGTTATAATTTATATATTAATCTAAATTTATATTGAGATTATATCTTTTCATAAATCCTTCCAATATCCATTATTTAGTGACTGTGGGACAATATAAACACTTTATATATCTTGTCGAATAGCCCTGAATTTGCTCCTTGAAACCATCTTTATATATCTTTACAAAATACAAAAAGAAAAAAGGAGGATTTTTTGTGGTGGTAATTATTTCAAAGACTAAAGTTTGCTTTGAAATCTTCTCTTAAGAAATAGCTTCTAATGCGTAAGCAAGACTGAACTCGAACACGTTATCTCTTAAACTACTTTTCATTTGTTCTTATTTTCCATTTCTTTACAAAAAACGATTAATTAAAAGTGTAGGACACCCTCAATGCCTAAAGAATAAAAATAAGTATAAATCATAAAGATATAAAATAGTAAGTATGAATAGTTTGTATAGCCACCCCCAGTGATCTACGTTCACTCGATATTGTCTTGTAATTAAGTATCTCAAATTCCAATTTAGAGATGTTTAGTAAGTATTGTCTATTATACAAGATTTTTTAGTGCGATTTACAACAATTATATAGAAATAAGATTTATCAGCTGAGCACGCATATAAATAAAATAACGATGGTCATATTAATTTTCTCTTTTTATGTGTCCTTCATTCATTTGAGGCAAAATGCATGATGTTACAACAGAGAAAAGTATTAAAATAGAACAAGAGACTTGAAAAAAAGACAAGTAGACATTTGATCAGAGCGATTAACGGTTAGATATTATAACAAAGTAAATGATTATATAAAGGCCCCCCGATGACTTGGAGTGGAGTCAATTCCACAAAAGTAACACACATCCATCATATTTTAGTCTTTTTATGTTGCAACTTGTATTAAATTTATCCTAATTAAGACTCTTACATGCTACTGTATTCTACATATATTGAAAGATTGACGGATGTGTGTTAATACTTGTAGTAATATCAATGGTGAGTTTCTATCTTCTGTTAAAACATTTTAATGATCATGTTTAAAATTGCAATTTTGATGGAGATTATTATTATTATTATTATTATTATTATTATTATTATTATTATTATTATTATTATTATTATTAAAAGTGTTGTCGCCTATGCAAGTAATTGAAGTGCGCATCGTTATTTCATCACACGCGAGTAAAACAATGGAATAAAAACTTAAAGAACACAGAAGATACTTTTCTCTGATTAAACTTATAATATGTAGATATCAATCTATGAAGAAATTATTCACTATAAATATAAAATGAATGTTACAAAACTTACTACTTTATCAAAGATAAAAGTCGGACACTCGAGTCAAAACTATCTATAAAAGTACAAAATATTTCATCACAACCCTCATGTATAGAACTGACACACATCTAAAACAATTAAAAGTTAAAACAGTAATGTTATCGGAAATGTTACTAAAACAGATTCAGAGATAGAAACATATCTTCAGTGTTTTCTTCAAGAATGCATGTCCATTGCTGCCGATCTACCTTACTTATATAGGAGTTGAGAGGTCTTGTTATGCATCGTCTTGGACCATGTCCTGGTCCACTAGGACTAAGTTGGTCGTGACAGTTAACAACTCCAATAGGTTCCTGAAATATAAGAACCAAACAGTTGACTCTTTTATCCTTATCTCTTATGACCTGATTCTCGTATTTCTTGGTGTGTTGCATCAACATCCATCTTGACATCCTTATCCTATACACATCAAAGTAAAGAAATGACAAAACCCTAAAAATAATTAATTTCCTAAAATGAGGAGGCTCGTTTCAGAGTTCAACAAACTCCAATAATAATAATAATAATAATATAATAATAATAATAATTATTATTATTATTATTTTAAATATTAATGATTAATTATGGGTCGAGATTTTCATTATTAGCGTTTCATTATATTATACACCTGATACACTTTAGCTCCAACATTTTTCTCCGTTCCCCATATCCAACTTTTGTTATTACTAGTTTTGCTTTCATACGATGCACATAAATAGTTATGTAATTAAATTAGTAAAAAAAATGTAAGTAACTTATATTTTCTGAAGTCGAATATCTTCAATTTTAGTAATATTTTCATAATTAGAAAGATAAAAATCACGAATTTCATGTCATATATAAAATAGATTTATCAGTCTAAATAAGATTAGTTCATTTTATAGTTAATTGGTTATGTGTCAAACCAATGACCAAGATCTCAACAATACATTTTTTGATATATTGATCATTATTAACTAGTTAAACTTCTATCAAAAATTCATATTCTTTCAGGTTTCTACTAGTTTAGAAAGAGTTTTTGAAACTTTTGCTTTTTAGATCCATATTATGAAACTTGGACTTTGTTGGAGTTTTTGAACTCTGAAACGAGTCTCCCATATTATGGAGTTAGTTATTTTAGGATTTTGTCATTTCTTCACTTTGGTGTATGTAGGATACAGATGTCAAGCGGATCTTGATGCAAACACGAGAAACATGAAAATCGGTCATAGAGATAAGGATGAAGGAGTCAGCTAGATCTGTTCCTATATTTCAGGAACCAGTTGGAGTTGCTAATTGCCACGGCCAACTCAATCATTGTGGACCAAGATGTGGTCCAAGACGTGCAGTCGAAGACCTCTCAACTCCTACATAAGAGGTAGATGCTGCAGATTAGACAGACAATTCTTGAAGCAAACTTTGAAGATGCATTCGCATCTGCAGTGCGCTTTAGTAACATTTCCAATAACATTAGTGTTTTAACTTCTAATTATTTTAGAAGTATGTCAAGTTTATACACGTGTGTTGTGAGAAAAACTTTTGTATTTTTATAGAGAGTTTCGACTTTATCTTTGACAAAGTAGTGAGTTTTTGTAACATTCATTGTACATTTATAGTGAATAATTTCGCCATAGATTGACATCTACGTATTATAATTTTAATCTTTAGAAAAGTACCTTCAGTGTTCTTTAAGTTTTAATTCCGTTGTTTTACTCTGTGGATGACAATGACAACACTGCTGATTACTTGAGTAGGTGAGCAACACTTTCAATTGGTATCGAGCTAACATTTGATACATTGGTGAGATCCCGTTAGGTATCTTCACTTGTTGTCTCACCATGGATCCGAACAACGGCGGTTACTATGGACCACCGGTCTGGATGGATCAAATTATTCTTATTGGAAAACCGAATTGCTCTTAGATCAAGTCCATTGTTATGAAAGCGTGGCAGTCCGTGGAGAATGAGTGGTCAGTCCGAAAGACCATTGATGCTCATGGCGATGTTACCCCAACACCGTCAACTCAATGGACAAAAGATCAAGTTGACGACACGAAATTTAACGAGAATGCCTTTTAATGTTATTTATGCATCCATGGACATAACTATGTTCAAGTTGATCAAGAATAGCGTGTCCACGAAGGATGCATGGGGCGTGCTTAATTAATAATTAATAACAATTATGAATATTTGGCAAATTCTTTGAGCCATACTAATATAAGAAAAACAATTTTGGTATAACTAACAGTTCAAAATTTATAATTTTACTAAATGAATTTCAAGTTTGCTTACAAATTGAGAAACTGCAGCTATATAATACACACTTCTGAAGGCACTTCTGAAAATTTGTCGGTTATACAGCTTTATACCTACCTTATGTATCTAACTTTTCTTCTAAAATACTAAATGGTGAGGTAATTTGCAAACTATGACTCACAGTTGTACACTACTTATTGGAATTAATATTTTTAACATTAATTTTCTTTTATTTATAAAAGATCAAGGATTGACAATCAAAATTCCACTATTAGTATTGTGTAATCATAATCTGTTAATAATGTATATGACTAGCCTGATTTTTATTAATTTAAAAATAAATGCGAGCACTCCACTGTTTCAAAATAATATAGATAATTATTGATAATATAATTGTAAATACAATCGATCCTTAATTTTATTTTTTATTTTTTGCTCAATAAAATCAAAGTTGGTCTCACCAACTTAATAATTTCTAGCAGGAGAGTGCGATAATGAGGGTCGCACCCCATGCACGTCAATAGCAATTAAGTGACAAAGATAGTTTGCCAATAGATTCTTATTTCTTAACTCTCTAATTTGTCCCTTACTGATTTCAGAAAAATAAAGTCATTATCATCAAATAACATTTCAATTTGACACATGATAGGATATGGCCAACCTCTCGGGCCCACTAGCGGCCCAAACAATTGGCCTAACCTAATGTTGCCTCTTCGATTCACGCCCGAATGATAGCCCCAAACCCTAATTAAAGGCGGAGTCGAGGGAACGATAATGGGGTAACGGTGGAAATCATGGGCAATTATGGTGGAGATCATGGTGGGTTATAGGAAGATCATGAGCCCGCCAATCAAGGATTCGTGACAAGGTTTACGTTTATGTATAAATAGGAGTTAGATTGAAGGTAAAGGGTTAGCAAATTACTGAATACTAGAGCTCTTTGAGATACTCATTGTAAGACAATTATAGTGAACATCTTGAGGACCATCACCTCCGTGGACGTAGATCTTTCTTTTGATCGAACCACGTTAAAACTCATGTGTTCTTTACTGATTTCTCTAAATCTTTCGTACCTACGTACACAGATTTATCATTGGCGCCGTCTGTGGGAAAACTCTTGAACAAAAAGCTGTGTTTTCTACAATCTAATGGCAAGGACACGTCAAGCGCTAGTCTTGCCGGCGATGTCGGTAACAACCGTGCGGAGGACGATCAGGTGGTCACACAACGCCGAGGAAAGGGGATTGCGGACGCCACCAGCGGTCACACACCGAGGGTTACATGGAGAATGCTTCCATACACCCTCGGGATCGCCGCCCAACGAAGAGGAAGATACCGACCTCGATCTGCGGTGAGCAGGAGGTTCACCGCTCCCACGAGTCCTCGGTCGGCGGTGTCCGAGTTCCTCAATGCCAACCTCAACCAATTCGAGCTTCTCAACCGGAGGACAAGCGGGCGGCCCTCAAGAGTGCCGAAGTGGTGATTCTGACGATCGAGGTCGTTCGCTCTCCGAAATAACCAACGTTCACCGCGGCACAATGACCGCCCAATACCGGGTTCATTCACCTCGTACCCTCGCATGGCCGTTCTCCACCTCGACGTGATACCCATGTGAATGGGCGGGAAAGAAGGAGGAAAGGAAGTCGAACTCCCTCGGAGGGACGACGACGCCGCTATCGATCTCCCACTCCCCGGAGAGGATGGTAACGAGCTCCCGGATTCGACCCGCACGGACGAATTATCTCTCTTTTCGAGGAGATTCGGATACACCCTTGCCACAGCGATACGGGCTCGAATATCGCGCATCGATGGCCTTGGAGTTCCTTCCGACTTCCTATTTGCCTATACCACCAACATGGCAAACCGAGGGATGGAAGATTTCCATATGTGTAAGGTCTTTCCGAGGTGCTGATCTCCAACGCTCGGCGTTGGTTCACTCGCTCGCGTAACAGCATCCATTGCTTCAAAGACCTCATGGATCGATTCAAATGGCGTTTTACCAAAAGATGCCGCCTCAACAACCTTCATCCGATCGCACAATCCGCGAGGCGGGGCGAGACGATGTCGAATTTCGTCTCAAGATTCATCATGGAATCCCTTAAAATAGATGAGAGTAACGATCTCTACATCATCAACGCATTCAAGAGCGGGATCCGACACGGCGCTCGAATAAAGAGATCACCCGTGAACACCGAAGGCAGCTAGTCGTCTTTGGACCTTGGTTGACAACTTTGTCAAAGGGACGAGTCGGACCGGAAGAAGAGAGATCCGGGATGAGCGTGATTGAAAGAAGGAAGCGGAGGATCGGGGCCGAGTCTTTGAGCAGCAAGTGCGTTCGAAAAAGAAAAAGGGCCCATGAGAATCAAGGTGGGACCTCGGCCAAACCCCAGTAATAGCGGCGCCTCTATTCAAATCCAGGCGGAAATATTTGAGCTTCACTGCGAGCTCTTTCAAAACCTCCTCCTATGAAAGGAGGATCGAAAAAAAAGTCAGCGGAAAGTATTGTGACTACCACGAGTGCGGTCACGATCTGAGAAGATTACAAGTCCTTGAGTTCCGCAGTTGGCGAGCTCGTCGAGGAAGGGCCGAAGAAGTACATCGGCCGACTGGGCGGGTAATAAAAAGCGAGAGGGAAAATGGAGGTGGTAACAAGCTGCGGACCGACCTCAACGGCAGCCCGACACGAAGATGGCGAGGGCGAGGGTCCCAATGCAATGGGCAGGTCTATGCTATAACCGGGCTGCGGTTAGTGCACGACGAGGTCGTCACTTAGAAATGAAGCTCGGAGGCCGACCCCCGAGGAGCCGAAAAACAAGCGACTCCGGGATGGAGAGAACATCGTGTTCTCCAAAGACGACCCAGTACCCAAGATCATGCCTCACCAGGACGCCATTACTATACAAGCCGTGGTGGGCAACAAGAATGTACATCGGGTCTACATTGACATCGGAGCCTCCGTTAGCATCATATTCCAGAGCTGCCTGGATAAACTTGATGTCGGAGGAATTCAGGTACACCCCGCACCTTCGATTCTGAGCTTTACTCAAGAGGCGGTTCAACCCGAAGGTGTCATTACCCTTCCGATTACCGTAGGGCGTGCTCCAGTCGGTTACCAAGGCCATTCAATTTTTCTGGTCCGGCTCCTCTCCATACAACATTATCACAGGAAGAGATTGGTGTATGCAACCGGGGCCGTCGCTCCGTGTACCACCTCACCATTAAGATACCCACCCCGGTGGGAGTGTTAAGCATTCGGGGTGACCAAGCGGCTAAAGAATGCCTACGAGTCTCAACCCAAGATGCGGCCTTACCTCGGGCCTAGCAATTCTGAATCCTCCGAAGTTGCCACCTCGGGATGATCGTGAGAACCTTGACTATCTGACGACGACCTTCCAAAGTTGTCAAGGTTGGCACCCAAGGTTCGATCGATATTCGCCAACAGTCATGCGACTTCTAAGGAATATAGAGATGTATTTGCATGGTCTCCATTGGATATGACCGGGTCTCGCCCAAGCTCATAACTCATCGTCTCAACATCGATCCGGCTACTAAACCGGTTAGGCGTAAGAAGAGAAGTTTTGCCGCGGGATATGACCGGTCATAAGAGCGAGGTAACCCAACTCCGGGAGGCTAAAATCACATGACGAGGTTAAATACCCAACACGGATGGCTAATCCGTTGTAGTTCGAAAGCCGGAGGGGGATGGCGCATGTGTGTCGACTATACCGACCTCAATAAACACTGCCCAAAGGACTGTTACCCCCTCCCCGACATTGACAAGAAGGTGGAGGCATTGGTGGGGCATGAGATCTTGGTTTCTGGATTTATACAAGGATATCACCAAGTTCGATGAGCGGGAGGCGCCCAAAAGCAGCGTTCATTCTCGACTTGGTGTCTTTGCCACTGGGAAGATGCCTTTCGATCGAAAAAGCTGGAGCTACCTACCAAAGGATGGTAGGCGCGATCTTCAAAGATCGCATAGGGAAATTGTTGAGGTCTATGTTGACGATATAGTAGTCAAAAGCAAAAAGGCGAGAAGCTGCGCCGTTGACCTCGAAACTATTCTTGACTCCTCGGTCGGCCAACCTCAAGCTTAATCCCAGTGCACGTTCGTGGTGAAGGCGGGTAAATTTCGGGATCTTGGGTTTCTCAAGAAGGCACAGCCAATCCTACCAAGGTGAAAGCGGTGCTCGACATGTAGGTCCCAAGAACCATCCGTGAAATACACAAACTCACGGATGCTGGCCGCCTCAGATTCTATCTCGAGCTGCCGAAGCGGCTTCCCTTCTTCAAGATCTGAGAAGAGCTCAGTTTCACTGGCGGGAAGAACACTGTGTCGCCTTCACGCAGCTGAAGGAATATCTCGCCGACCTGCCGACACTATCCGCCCCAAAGCAAGGTGAAACTCTATCGTTATATCTGGCCACCTCGGACGAGGCAATCAGTGCGGTACTGGTGCGAGATGAGATGGGACGGCAACTCCCCATCTACTTCATCAGCCGGGCTCTCAAAGGACCGGAGACGAGGTACACCAACCTCGAGAAGGTAGCTCTAGCCACAGTGAGCATAAGCGGCGCCTCGGCCTTACTTTCAAGCTCATTCCGTCCGGTACTAACGGACTTACCTTTAAGACAAGTCTTATCAAAACCGGAGTCATCTCGGGCGTATAGCTAAGTGGGCACTGGAGCTCGCGAGCACGACATCTCATACTCCCCCAGGCCGGCCATAAAAGGGCAAGCCCTTGCAGATTTCCTGGTGGAGGTCAAATTCACCGAGGTCGCCTCTACCAGCGAGGTCACTCCCGCCCTCACGGCGGAGGAACCTGTCCTTGCATCACCCGTTGGTTGTTGGCAGATGTATGTGGACGGAGCTTCATGCAAGACGGGCAGCGGAGCGGGCATCCTCCTCCTCGGCCCGAGATAAGCGAAGTGACATCGCCTCGGTTTACCTTCCGACCACCAACAACGAAGTGGAGTATGAAACCGATCTCGGGACTCCGCCTAGCAAAGGAATTGAAAGTGGACAAGGTCCGGATATTTGGAGATTCGGTCGTGATAAACCGGTTTTAGGCACATACGAGGCTAAGGAGGATCGAATGAGCGATACCTTGAGAAGGCAAAAGAGATCTTGGCCTCATTCGGATACTTGATGATTAATCAAATCCGAGGGAAAACAGCAAACCGACATCCTTAGTAAATTGGCTTCGTCATCGGCAAATCCGCGGTGAGGAAGTTCATTCCGAAGCATTGAGGCGCCCGTCGGCGTTATCTCGAGGTGAACCAAGCGGATTACGCCCTAAAAGCATACACGGAAGTTAGCACACTACCTCGGGATCGGCTTGAGGCCAAAAAGATAATGGTGAAATCCCAGAAGTATCTTATGTATGAGGGCTCTCTCTACCGGAAGTCTTACCTTCAACCCCTCCTGAGGTGCCTTGGGCCAGAAGAAGCCGACTACGTGCTTAATGAGATTCACAGAGGATCTTGCGGAAGCCACATCGGCTCACGGGCTCTTTCAAAGAAGACGTTGAGGTCGGGATATTATTGGCCCACCCTTATTCAAGATTCGGCCGAACTCGTCAAAAAGTGTCCGAAGTGCCAGCTTCACTCCACGGTCAAAAAGCTACCCCAGACCGATCTGAGCAGCCTGCAGAGCCCATGGCCTTTCATGCAGTGGGGGATCGACATCGTAGGTCCGTTCGACCGAGCACCAGGTCAGCTTCGATATTTAGTCGTAGCCATAGACTACTTCACAAAATGGGTCGAAGCTGAGCCACTTTCGAACCTCACGAGCAAAAGGATTCAAACCTTCGTGTGGAAGTATATAGTCTGCCGCTTCGGCATACCGCACATTCTGGTCTCGGACAACGGCACCCAATTCGTCGACAAAAATTTCAAGGAGTGGTGCAAAGAGCTCCATATCGATCAACGCTTCACCTCGGTCGCACACCGTAAGCCAATGGTCGGACCGGGTGACGAACCGCACGATTATACAAGGATTAAAGAAGAGGCTAGACCGAGCTAAAGGCGATTGGTGAAAACCTTCCCAAGTCCTCTCGGTCCTCTGAACAACACCTCGGACTTCGTGCGGAGAAACACCTTCGGCTTGGTCTATGAAACCGAGGCCGTCATACCATTTGAAATCGGCGCACCGAGCCCACGCACTCTTCACTTTGACCCGGATGGGAGCGAGGGCGACCTGCGAACCAACCTTGATGCTCTCGAAGAAAAGCGTGAACTCGCCTTCATAAGCGAAGCTAAGTATAAGGGCCGGTCGCGCGGTATTACAACAAAGGGTCAAAGCCTCCGCTTGCAAGTAGGCGACCTCGTCTCTGAAATAATGAAGCCAGCAGAGCCGAACGTCTTAACAAGTTGGATCCGACATGGGAAGGCCCATACCGCGTTCACGAGGACCTCGGCAAGGGGGCCTACAAACTATCTCACCTATCCGGTGCGCTTATCCCCCGAACCTGGCATATTTCTCATTTAAGGAGGTACTTTACATAGCTTCGATTTCAGATCAGCCTTATGTTAGTCTCCTTACTTGCTTTGCCGAAGTGCGATGTTACATACTTGTTGAATAAAATATTTATTTTTTCTAATGAGTATTCTATTTTATTGATATGCGAACATCTATTTGGATATACCGCATTTAAACCTTCACGAGGGGACGCCCTCACGAAGATGAATAACCCACTAAGTAGGGTACTCACTAAGCGCGCGCCGCACTCGTAGATTACTCATTAAATTGAACGTCTCAGTGCAACGCATACAGACTACTCATTAATTTGGAAGTCTACATGCACGCATACAGATTACTCATTAAATTGAAAAATCTACATGTAAAAGACATCCAGATTGGATCTCACCAAATTATGCCTGTATACAGTATAAATACATTTACGACCAAACGAAGTCCTAAGCTATGTTTATACCTCTCAAGAGGAAAAACGTACACTTCGAAACGAGTCTAAATACATTTATACCAACATACAAAGTCCTGCACTATATACAAACTCATTCAGGCTTCCGGGCTCCGCCTCGCCGAGACTCACCGAAGCTGAGATAGTTCTGAACAAAATCTCCAGGTCGGCGATGAATACCCGGAATGAACTCGGTGCCTCCACCCAATCTATGAGGCGGCACCACCTCGGCTGCTCCGGTGCGATCGACCCGACAGGCGGGCTCGGCCGGGGATGCGATCTGCGAGGCCAAACCTCGACCCGTGAGCGACGTCGGGCTAGGGCCACGCCTCGTCCCGAGCCGTCATCCTTCCACGTCGACTGCTGCCGCGTATCTCGCCTCCGACCGCCGGCCGCCTGTCCTCTAAACGCCTCTCTTTCGGTGGACCCATTAGGCGGAGCACTTGGCGTGATCGGCATAGCCGCCCTCCTCTTGAGCTCTTCAATTATTGGACCGGGCGCTTTCTTGTACGCAGCTGCGGGGCTGGGGCATCGTCGTTTGCGAACGAGCTCGTACATCTGCATGTATTTCGGGATAGAGTCGGCGATCTTTAAACTTCTTGCTATTTGGCCCTCCTCATCCTCGATACCATGCCCTCCGCCAACAAGCTCGAACTCGATCGTCGGCCAGATATGGTAGTTCCACCGGTCCGTGGATTACCTTCTCATACTCTGCATGCTCTTCCGAGATCCGAGCCAGCTCCTCTGTTGTCAGCTCGAGCTGCTCCTCGCATTGCATCAGTCGTCCTTGGATCACATCTGCAGATAAATCAGCCCCCTGGACTTCGAGTTGTGTAATCCTTAACTTTAACGCCTCATTCTCGATGAGGCGGACCACTTCATGATCGACCTCATGCAACTTCTGTTTGATTCGGTGGCGATGCGGTGACATCCATCTTGGCGGAACACGAGTCATTTCGGCGGACCGACTCCTCCAAAGGCGCCACCTCTTCATCCTTCTCGGCTAGAGCACCTCGGACTTCTTTCAGCTTTGTTAGTAACTCATGATCGAGTCCGAAGTATTGAGATGTGGAATGCTAGAAATAAAGCAACACAAAGGCATTTTAACAAGATATGTCTATTATTCAAAATGGAAGTTTGTACAACACAGGGTCCTATCGACCCCGGCAAATCAGCCTATTACATTCGGTCCACTGACCTCAGGCTCATTGCCGGACTCTCCGACCTCCTGCTGCGCCGCTTGCTGCTGCTGCTCCTCCAAGGGCTGCCGATCTTCGGAAGGGATGTCCGAGCTCGGTCCTGCCGCTTCGGTTTCGGCTCTCAACTCAGCAAGGAATGCTTGAAGCTCCACGTCTTCATCTTCCTTACACTGAGTTACAGCCTCCGCCGTCAGGAGCGAGGCAGAAGATGCCAAGGCATCCACCACGGGGAAGGAGGTCGCCCCAGCGATTATGCGGGCATAATTCATGCATACCTCCCGAGTGCGACCTCAACCCAACCGTCTTGGGCCTTGTCAAAATCAGGTCTCGGTCGCCGACTTCTCTAGGTGGGCACATATCACCTGCGGCCTCATCACAGCTGCCAGGTCGGAGATGAAGGAGGAAAAACTCTCCGACTCGATAAGCTTCCTGGCGAGGCCCTCGGCATAGGTCCTTGCCCTTGCCAAGGCACTTGTCTGTGACGACTTCTTCTCCGCCTCGGCGGCCTCCTCTGGCGCTCTCCACTTGGCCGGGCCACTCGTAAGGCCGGTCCTTCTTCTTAAGGCGCTCTCGGCCGCCTTTGCCACCGGCGTTCGCCTTTGCAAGTTCGGGTCGCCTCATACTGGCGTCGGTAGCGATTCAAGCAGCTGCCCTCAGGCGTCGGCGGCGATCTTCTCCATGGCCTCGTATTGCGGCGCCTCAACAACAAGATCGGCCATGCGGTGCATCTCACTTTGCCATCGAGGCGCGTCCTAAATGAAGAACAATTAGCAACACGTAACGACAAAATTACAAGGAGAAGAGTAGCGACTTATACCTTTGGGAAGGATAAAGGAGTCTTTGGAAGCGGCACCTCGAGGCGGGGCGGCCATGGACCTCGATCGGCGTCGGACTCGAGGTTGCACGAGGGCGGTCGAAGAAGTCCTCGGGCGTCCACCACCACGGGCTGCTGGGTGGACTCGCCGCCGCCTTCTTCCTCGCGGGCTCCCCCGATCGGATGGTGCGGGCGCGTCGAGCCCGCAATATTGACTTCTGCTGGGTCGATCTTCACTGCATCTGAGAATAAGAATATCGTTAGCACAACGAAATCGAGCGGGGAAAGGATAAAGATAAGAAGGTTGCCTCACCCAAATCGGACCACGATAATGGAGCCTCGACCTATAAACACTCATTGACATTGTTCAAGTCATCCTCGGTATAATTAATCGAGAGGATCTCACCCATATCGTTCAACATCTTCTCCATAGGGCCCAGGGGAGTGATTTTCACATCCTTCATCGCTCCGAGGCCTCACTCATACCTCGGATACCCTCACCGCGAAAGAAGTATCTATTTTGCCGGTGGGATACCTTCGAGGAAGCTATCTTAAACTTCGACGGTGACGGATAATACACCCTCCTATAGACTTGATGCTAAAAACGCATCAAGACTTGAAAACTCCTCACCTATGCCATAACAGGCCACCCTAGCCCAACCGCCGACCTAATAGAATTCGAGGTCAGTTGGCATATGAGGATCCGAAAATACTCTTGAAGGCTAAGGAAAATAGGGGCAAAAGGAAACCTAAGCCCAGCTATTAAACTATCTACAAAAATGGTAATAAACCCCTCCGGAGGGGCCATCGCCCTATCATTGGGTTTCGTGAGCACCACCATGCATCCTCCGGGATGTGGTATTTCTCATAACCTCCAAGAGCTCCTCTGTCGTTAAAGTTGATCTCGCCGCACCAATCTCGATGCCATCCCATACCGATGACACGGTGAAACCCAGAACTAAGTCCTATAGATTTACCTAGGCGGTTGTGGCATATATAATCCTCACATCGAATCTGGCGGCGTAACCGAAACCGAACCGAGTTATCGAGGCGAGAAGAGGAATGAGAAGATGAAGAATACATACTTACTTTTACGGAGCGAGATATCGATTTCTTCAACAAAGTTTGAAAGAGGAATTGGGAATTTCTACAGGTATGCTCTCTGGAATAAAACGTCGAAGAAGAAAGTGAACAGTTGCCTCTTTTGGACCTATTTATAGGGCAAATGGCGCCTAAAATCTGCCGTTTCGTTTATCACACATGCCTATCTACGATTGGATGTGTGATCGACGCGCGCACGCTGTTCGAAGCGCCCAACTACCGCATGGCACGTATGACGTACTCTATGGAAGACAGACCGCCAGTCTGATCACGTAATGATTACATGGAGCTCGGACATCGAACTACGCCCATGTTCTCCTCAGACCGGCAAGGGTCTTTCAGGTCGGACCTCGACGTCCTCCTGACGTCGGACCTCGACGTAATGATTGCATTGAGCTCGGACATCGGACTAGGCCCATGTCCTCCTCAAACGTCCTCCAAAAAGGCAGGAGCCATACAGGTCGCACCTCGTCTTTGAAGCAGCCACCCAAATCAGACCTCGGTTCCCTGTCAACGAACGACGCCCCCTACAAGAGTTTCTCCCTTCAGTTCGGACCTCGACGTCCTCCATAAAAGCGAAGCCGATTCAGACCAAACCTCGGTATACAAGATTCAGGTCAAAATTCGGCTTCCTTGTGCAGCAAGAGACAAGAACCTTCAACGAAAACTTCAGCCAAGCAACATCCGCCGCCGCGAAGCCATTCTCGCTTCACCTCGGCAAGGCTATTCCTTGACTTTTCGGGGGGAGGCTATGATAGGATATGGCCCAACCTCTCAGGCCCACTAGCAGGCCCAAACGAGCTGGGCCTAACCTAATGTTGCCCTACTCGGTTCGCTTGAATGATGACCCCAAACCCCAATTAAAGGCGGTCGAGGGAACGATAATGGGGTAACGGTGGAAATCATGGGCAATTATGGTGGAGATCATGGTCGGTTATAGGAAGATCATGAGCCCGCCAATCAAGGATTCGTGACAAGGTTTACGTTTATGTATAAATAGGAGTTAGATTGAAGGTAAAGGGTTAGCAAATTACTGAATACTAGAGCTCTTTGAGATACTCATTGTAAGACAATTATAGTGAACATCTTGAGGACCATCACCTCCGTGGACGTAGATCTTTCTTTTGATCGAACCACGTTAAAACTCCTGTGTTCTTTACTGATTTCTCTAAATCTTTCGTACCTACGTACACAGATTTATCAACACACAAGAATGAGGAAAGAATTTTATTTTTATTTCTTACAGTTTAAGACTCCAAAAAATAGACTCCCAACACATATAATATCAAATATGTGTACTATGCGAACAATGATAATAAAATTTCACGTCAACTAGCAATGCCCCAATTCAACATATGGCCTTCTTTTCAACTATAAATAGCCTCCCATGCACCCATATCAATCACACAATTAATTCTTGTCAAACATCTCATATAGTCATATATACTCAGAAAGTACTGAGATAAACTCAACCCCAAATAACAATGGTTTACGAAAGGAGCTTGTCCAAGAAAGTGTGCGTGATCGGAGCCGGACCGGCAGGTCTAGTCGCGGCCCGTGAGCTGCGGCGAGAGGGCCATGATGTGGTGGTGATTGAACAAAAGCACGATGTCGGAGGGCAATGGCTATACGACTCCAAAGTCGAGGAAGAAAACCCTTTGGGGAAAAACCCGTACTTGAAGGTTCATAGCAGCGTCTACGCCTCGTTGAGATTGATTTCGCCTAGAGAAATCATGGGGTTCACTGATTTCCCATTTGGTGGCAAGAAAGGCAGGGATATGAGGAGGTTTCCCGGCCATAACGAACTCCTTCTCTACTTGCAAGATTTCTGTGATGCCTTTGGATTGAGAGAGAGTATACGGTTCAATACTCGGGTTGAGAATGTGGAGATGTTGGACTACCCTGTTCTTGACAAGGAGCATTTGAAGTGGGTGGTGAAAAGCAAGGCGGAGAAGGAGGTGGAGGAAGTCTATGACGCGGTGGTTGTAGCCACTGGCCATTACTCTCAGCCAAGACTGCCTTCAATAAAAGGTAAAAAGATATAATTCATCATGCTAGATGAAATTTTGATCTTGAAAATGTTTAGGAATGGATGCATGGAGGAGAAAGCAGATGCACAGCCACATTTACAGAGTTCCAGATCCATTCAAGAATGAGGTAACACTCGAGAAATTTTTCAATCAGTAGAATTAAGTCTCACACGTGATGATCGACATTATATTATGTTAGAAATTTCCATGTTTCAAGTAAAGAAAAGACACAACAATTGCCATGTAGGGTCATTCAAGGATGGTTTTAACTGCCAATTATTTGTAGACATGCATACCTAACTAATATCTCATCAATTTTATTGATGAAGGGTTGATTACTTTGTTCTCAAACATTCTCTACAAATCTCTGTGACTTGATATCCAGCTTCATACGATTGATCTAATCTTTAAAGGTAGTTGTTGTTGTTGGGAGCTCTTTGAGTGGGCAGGACATCTCAATGGAGCTTGCGAATGTGGCAAATGAGATTTACCTAAGTTCCAAATCTCTGGATATCTCTCAAGGCTTATCAAAAGTCATTGCTAGATATGATAATCTACACCTCGTTCCACAGGTTCCCTATATCAATGTTTTGATTGAACACTCACAAAAAAGAAAGTAAAGTAGAGAATCATAGTTGATTTCCTATTAATAGTTTCTACAACTTGCAGGTAGAGTCCCTACACGAGGACGGAAAGGTTCTATTCTGTGATGGCTCGTGGATCATGGCCGACACTATCATATACTGTACAGGGTAAGCTGTCATTTTGTTACGAGCATCTGAAAAAATCATAAACATCTGCATCCCGGAAATATAAAATAATCTTTCCCATTAAAAAAGCTATGAAATTGAAAAATTTATTGCTTCTGAACTTGCTTACTTTAAACTATACTTTATTGAGATTGATATGGCCATATTTGGAAGCATACACTTCTTATTGAAGAGAAAAAGTAATGAGTGCAAGTGGGGATTGTGTTTCGTGCAGGTATTCTTATTCATTTCCATTTCTTGATACTAAAGGAATAGTAAGAATAGATGATGACAGAGTGGGACCCCTCTATGAGCATACCTTTCCTCCTTCATTAGCTCCTTCTCTATCTTTTATTGGCATCCCAAGAAAGGTGAATCTTCTACTTTTTAAAATAAAAAATAAAAAAAATTCAAGAGTAAGTCAGAAGATACTAGAGCAGTCAAGAGTCATGAGCTAGGAATTCTAACTCAAGTTTTGCTAATTTTGGCTTTTGTATGGTTTATGTAGATTATAGGGTTTCCTTTCTTTGAATCCCAAGCAATATGGATTGCTCAACTCTTGTCTGGAGAAAGGAGTTTGCCATCATGGGATGATATGATGCAATCAATCAAGGAGTTTTATGACTCGAGGGATGCTGCCGGCATCCCAAAGCACTATACACATGATATTGCCGAGTTTGAGGTATAAAACAAAGAGAGGCTACTGCTATATTTACTTCTCTAATATAGTTTTCCACAAAACACAATTTTCAAGATTAAGGTGTGTACTAATTTCATGTGTATGCAGTATTGTGATAAGTATGCAGACTACACTGGTTTTCCGCATCTAGAGGAGTGGAGGAAAGTTCTCTGCATCTCAGCAATAGTAAATGCTGAAACGAATTTGGAGACGTATCGTGAATCATATGAACAAGATGAGGAGATGCTTCAAGTTGCATATAGCAGCACTCACTTCACTCAACATGGACCTCAAGATTCTACCTTATGAACTACATGGATGGATCTATTATTGAATTTGTCCACATAATCATGTCTAATTTCTTGTTTCACTAGCACTAAACCAATTCACAATCATAGATTGCCAAAATAAAAGATGTTTTTCATATTGAGAAAACCAAGCAATTTTGTCTGCTGCTGTAAGTAAAAACATGTTATATTGTGGTTCAGGGAAGGAAATATTGTATTTGTGATATAAATCGATGATTCACCACTTTCCGACATTTCTTCCAACAGATGATAGGCATGATCACATCATCCAATAACATTTACATCTTCCCAGTTTTATTTGTCGGATAAGGATTGCAGGAGCAGCTGCAGAAGCCTTCTCTATAATACAACAATTTCTTGGTTATATCAACGATAAATCTGAAATTACCTACGTCAAATAGTATTTTCACAATTAGGGTTCTAAAACGGAAAGAGGATATTTCCAGCTGATTTATACTCTTTTAATTTTCCTTTCCCAATTTCAGTTTCCAGTTTTCAGTATAATTTAATTTTTGTAAAGGGTATTGCCAGAGTTGTGTGGAACTGAAAATAAGTTTAGTCTTCTTCTAAGAAAATATAAATGTTTGGATAAATGATTTGGACCTCCGGAGCTTGGATAAAATCATCATTGCTTCAAAATCCATCTTTATTCACTTCAATTCACAAAATATCCTACTCCACTCACAAAACTAGCCTAACCATAAACAGCAAGAAAAGAAAAAAAAAAAGAATCTGATTCCATCAAACAAAAATGGCGAATTTCCCCTCTCTAACAATGTGTGTATTAATTACAGAAAGAATCATAACAAAGAAAGCCTATACATTGATCTAAGACACAAATCATAGTCGAAGGAAAAATCAAAAATTAGAAGCATGTGTCAAATCCTTTTGTGTGCAAGAAATCCTAGATAACATAGCCAACACCTCCTTCATATTAGGCCTAGCATGAGGGGTTTCGGCCGTGCACCATATTCCTATACGAAGCAACTCCCCCATCTTATCAGCTCCATCAACAAGACCAGAAACAAGCAGAGCCACAGGCACTCGCTTGTGCCCTTCCCGACCGTCTCCCATCACCCGCTTGGCCCACTCGACGAGACACTCCTCGCCACCGTCCACGGCCCGCCTCCCCGTGGCCAGCTCCATCGCGAGCACGCCATAGCTATACACGTCCCCCTTCGTGGTCGCCTGCCACGTCTGCCCGTACTCGGGCGCCACATATCCCACGGTCCCCGCCACCATGGTGCTGACGTGGCTCCCGCCTGCATCCACCACTCGGGCCAGCCCGAAGTCCGTCATCCGGGCCTTTCCGTCCTTGTCGAGCAGCACGTTGCTCGCCTTAACATCCGGTGCACAATGCTTGGGTAGCACTCGTGGTGCAGGAACACAAGCGCCCGTGCCACGTCTATGGCCACCTCAGGCGCCTCCGCCAGTTGAGCCCGACCGGTCCGTGATGTGATCCTCTAGGGTCCCACCTTCCATGTACTCGTACACGAGCAACTTCTCTGATCCGTTCAGACACCAACCGTAGAGTGTGACTAGGTTTGGATGAGGCCAACCTAATCCATTACCACTCAACAACTCCATCTCAGCTCTGAACTCTCTCTCCCCCTCCACGCCTTCCGACTGCAGCTTCTTCACTGCCACCTCCCGACCGTCCGGCAACAAGCCCCGGTAGACAGTGCCAGACCCTCCCCGGCCGATGATCCTATCATCCGAGAAGCTTCTAGTAGCCCTCAAGATGTCTGAATGCGTGAAAGTTGTCTTGTCCAAACGGATGACCTCGATCGTGTTCGACATCCAAGGTGAAGACGAGCTTGAGCTTGACACGAACTCGACCCCCTTTGACTCCTCCAAGAGGTACCCTCTCGATTCAATAGGGCTCTTGATGAGGAGGCACACTATAAGTGTCATTATCCCACAAACTAAGGCAGCAAGAATCAAGGCCAAAACCACCAAAACACACCTATCCTCTAGGCTCATCCTTCCTCCCACTCTTCCTCCTCCCGGGGCTGCCCGTTCGTCTCGTTACTAATGAAAGGAGGCAGCCGGAGAAGCGGGTCTGCGACAAACGACCACTTATCAAATGTCGACAGCTGTCCAATCGCGGAACAGAGCCGGATATATAGGGGTTGTAAGAAATGTTGAACTTCGTCAGATCACTCAAGTTGTTCAAGCTGCTCGGGAACTGGCGGAAAAGTTGTTGTACGACAAATCAAGATTCTGCAAGCACTTGAGGTTGCCTATCTCTGCTGGAATATCTCTGGAGAAGCCGTTGCGTGTGACGTTCAGCACCACCAACGGCATCCTCTCTAACTCGGAAGGCAGCTCGCCGTGGAACCGATTCGTACCGAAGTGCAACATACTGAAATTCAACATGTTACCGATCTCGACAGGAATTTCGCCGGACAACTGATTGCCGCTGAGCTGGACATAGCCAGAAATCTGCATCGTCCGAACGTTCGATCCAGGCGAGCAGACCGAAAACAGACCATACCCTTTAAGAATCCTGTCCCACAAACTCCTACACTGCTTACTCGTGAGGAGGTCATAGACGAAGCTGAACGGCGGATAATCCGCCGGAACCCACCTCTTCATCGTCGTGCATTCACCGGAGCCAGCAGGCATCTCGTCGCTCTCCACGCGGTTGAGCATGAAAGTCGGCGTCACGTTACTACCAATCCTCGTTAATTCATTAGGCAACTCCTGATAGCTGGTTGTTTGCGAGATTGAGCCATAGCAAGCTGCTGCAGTTCCCCAGCTCCGGCGGGATTTGACCGGAGAGTGAATTGTTGGCGAGCATCAGCCACAGAAGTGATCTGAGGTTGCCAAAGTTTTAGGTATCGAGCCGTTCAGTTGATTAAAGGAGAGATCGAGTGCTTGAAGGCCGGAGAGGTTTCCATATTCGGAAGGTATGCCGCCAGTGAAATTGTTGTAGGCGAGAATCAAGTATTTCAAGCTCGCCATCTGCGTTATCTCCACCGGCAACGCGCCGGAGAAATTGTTGTAGCTTAAATCCAATCGAACTATGTTTGGGAGCTCAAGAACACGTGATGTGAATTCCTCCTACATACGAATTCTTATGCAGAAGAAGAAATTTGACCTGCTTCAATCGGCCGAAAATCTCTTGAATTTCTCCTCCAAAATTGTTTTTGCTCAAATCGAGGAATTTCAAATTGGTTAAACCTACTAAACTTTCTGGAATCTCTCTCGAAAAGTTGTTATTCCCCAAATATAATGCTTGAATTTTAGGCAGTGATCCTATTTCTTTAGGGATTAGCCCCGTGAAATTGTTCTCCCACAAAGTCAACATCTCCAAATTTTTGCAGGTGGAAATTTGTGGTGGAAATTCTCCGATGAACCGATTCTCAGACAAATCCAAGGATCTCAAGCTGCAATTCGGTGAAAAATTCGAGGCGGCGACCGCGCCGGAGAAGCGGTTCTTCGATAAGGAGACATCCTTCATCCGATCGAATCCAGACCATATGTCTCCCTCCAACCGATTCGAGCTGAGATCGAGAAACTTCAAATTCCTGCAGTTTTCAAAGATGTTTCCAACCTCGCCGGTGAAATTGTTGTTGGAGATATTAGCTACGGCTAAGATCGTGCAGTTTTCCGGTATTGTGAGGCGGATTAACGCCTGAATTCTGTTCTGCGACAGATCGAGAACTTCTAAATTCTGGAGGCCGGTGAGGTTGACCTCACCGTGGATGATGTTGTGCGACAAATTCAGAAATTTAAGGCTCCGGCAGCGACCGAGATCCGCCGGTATCGCGCCGCCAATGGTGTTGGAGGAGAGGTCGAGGTGAGTCAGCTCCGTTAGGGCGGAGAAGTTTCGAAGAGCTCTCCCGCCATGTTGCAGTCGGAGAGGTCTATTTCCGTCACGCGCTTTGTGGAATTGTCGCACGCGATTCCCGGCCACGCGCATGAGAGAGGTCGCCGGAGTTCCAGTTGATGTATTTGCCGCGATTCTCGACGACGGGATTTTCGGTTTTGAGAAATGACTGCAGCTGGAGAAGGATGTCTCTGTCTCTTTCTAGAGATTGGCCAATCACGAGCTCTCCTGTTATGATTTTCCGACACGGAGACAAAAAAAAAGAGGGTTAAATTTCGCAGTAATTAATGTAGTCAACTCCGACAAATCATCCTCGAAACTCACTACTCATTTACAATAAACAATCACAGTTGCAGGATTTTGTGCGGAAACGCATTTAAAATCTCAACTCGAAATAATTACTTAAATTCATCATCGAAAAAAAAAAATTAAACCTGTGATGAGGAGTAAGAAGACGAGAAACGAGGCGCGAAGGAGGAGATGATCGGATTCGTCTTCCGACATGATGAGGAGCTTGTTTGGAAATCGGAATTAGTTGTCAGAGAGGTTGTTGGGATTTCATGTTCTTGAAAAATTAATGGAAAATGAAGGAACAAAGGAATGTGGAATTTCTGAGAAAAGAATGGGTGTTTATTCTTCCGGTCAAATGTTTTTTGTTGAATATAGGAGGAGGAGGGCCTGCAAGCAAACTTGGAAGAGGTGCACCTACGCCCAAATATAATATTGGTGTGAAGAACACTATCCTTTTGTTTTATTTTAGCAGAATTTTAATGAAAGTTATTAAAGATTATGGGATGATGCTTGGAATAATATTGAATTGTTGTCTGTAGTTTTTAGTGTTTGGTTTTCTTGTTTGAGTATTATATGTTGGTGTGTGGTGAGAAAGGGAGAAGAAGAGTTTTATGACTAAGGGGTGTTTGGCTAAACATAAGCTCTTTAAAGCAGTTTATAAAATTGTTTAAGAGCTTATAAGCTCAATAAATATGTTTGATAAATTAAGTTGTTAGAGAACTTATAAGTTTTCAAAATAAGCTCTAAGAGCTTATAATCTCTATTAAAAAAAAGCTTCAAAACTCAACTTATTTTTTAATGATCTTATGAGTCACAACAAAACTACAAAAATAATCCTGATATATTTTCTTATTTTCATGCTTACCTTTGTTATCCAAACACTTTAACATCTTATAATTTCTTGTCACCATATCTTATAAGTTCTTAAAGCGAACATAAAACTTTCTAAAATAAAACTTTCTAAAATAAAACTTAAACACCCTCTAAATGAGGGCAAAGCCGCCCCATAAGTTGACCAGATTAAAAACTATGTTCCGTTTATATTTGAATCAAACTATATAAAAAAGTCGGATGATGTTTCTTTTTGTCTCATGTTACAAGAATGGTACCATTGAAATCGTTTGTCGGTAACGAAGTCTTTTAAGTTTAGCTTATGGATAGTTATTCACCAATTTTCTGCATGATGAAGTCTTTTAAGGATGGTTGTTGATTTTGAGTTGGTTTTATGAATTGAGACGGGTACTCTTGGTGTTCTCCCGGGTAACTTGTCTTATCACGCTTCTTAAATTTATACATGAGTTTTGAACTATACTCTCCATATGATTTATTTCATGAACATGGAAGTTAATCACTCCTTTTCATTTACATGTTCATAACTTGGAGGTACGTCCTTGTCAACTCAATCCAAATAAATTAAGTATTTTCTATTGAAAGTGCTACATTTAATTTAAACAATTATTAAAATTAATGTATGACTTATATTGTTTGTACGCATTTAAAATCATAGATGCCATATTTGTGTGACATCATCAGATGAATGACATGTAGCAACCCTAAGAGTTTATAACATCTAGATGTTATGGCATATATATTTTTAATATAAACTCTTAGTATGTCATATATCATTAATTTATAAAGGCAATAGACGATGGCATGCCATTAGGCAATAGAGGATCTTAATTAATTGGTCTAAGAGATAGATTTAGAAATTGAAATGCATGATGAATACTTATTGATTCCTTTCTCTAATTAATCTTAATTAGAGAAATGATTTTACACGTGAGAAACATTCCATTTGAATAAGAGCCCGCGTATTCATGAAGTATGGGATCAACATTTAATCACTTCATTAAAGTCACGCCGCACGCATATACATAATGTTAAATCCTAACTTAGCTACAATTAATTAGTTGCTATATTTTGAATACTTACATTTTCCTTCTTTCTCCGTTTCTCTAATTGTTAGCAAATTTTGATAATCGTATAAGTTTTGTAGTTACGCATATAAAATATAAGTTTTATAGTAGTAAAGTTACAAAAATACTCCTCCACAATCGGCTTACATCGTAAAAGATTTTTCGTATCAATATTATATGGAGTTTGCGGCTGATAATTTGGGAGACTTTTAGCTAATATATTATAAATTTTTATAATTAGTTGATGTACAGAAGGGTGCTTCATCAATTGAACTGTCCATTCAAAACAAAAGTAATATTTTCTTCGACATTTAATTTACTGTAAGAATAAAATAAGTGCATATGTGTAAAAGAGATTGTAACATAAACTATGCCCTATAGCTTCTTCTTGCCAAGTGAATTGAATATTACAAATTTACAATAATAAAATAATAATAATAAAGTGACGATCGTCTTCCTTAACGAAAAGGGCAAAAGTTGATTCTCCCCGAAGCTAAACGAGTAACGACCAGTGGTTCAAGTTTTAGCAACCATCACTTAAAAGATTTAATTCAAAAACTTATATATTAATTAATTGAAACAAAGATACAAGCAGGACCACAGCAAATTCGAAATACAACTTACACACACATATATATTAAATCAAATATAAATCAATATTAAAATATAAAATAGAAATTATTTTCAGTTGCTGATTTGTTATTTAATAAATTCAAACACCTGGGTTCAAGATCCATAAGGGACGAACTTTTTTTTTTTTTTAATTCAGACACTTTCACGAAAAAATCAAATGATTTCATAAATTAGTAATTAAAAATTCAAACGATTTCATAAATTCGTAATTTATATGTTAATAAGTATTTAAATTAATAAAAATTAATAAATAATTACTCATAAATTACTCACCAATCACAATCACACCCTTTAGATAACTGTTAATCTGAAAGATCCAAGGAGAATGGTGTGAAAAATTTAAGAGCAAAATGAATATAATATAACAGGCTGGTGGCGGTAAAAACAAATCAGAAAAGATAAGAATTTATAGAAAATACTAATCTAACTACTATAGTTGTTTTTGTCGTTTTGTTAATAAAGATGGCAATTTTTCATATTGGATTGTTTATATATATGGGTTGGTTATAGAGGAAATTACATCTTAAATAAGAACTAAGAACTAATAACCACTGTTAGATTGAATAAAATCGGATGATTTAAGATTATTTAATGAAAAAAATAGTTAAATCCCTAAATTTTCGTTATATTTCATATTCAATTCTTCGTTGTTCGTGTAATTCATATTGTTGTGCATGCAATCGTATTTCCTGTGCATGCTATTACATTCCAATTAATTGTTATGTTCATGAAATTCAAGCTGTTGTGCATGTAATCGTAGTGATTGTGCGTATGAGAACGATTACTTAAATGAATATAAAATCCCTTAATTATATGATTAAGCGGTTATTATTAAAATATGAGGATAATAAAAATTTATAATTAATCATGATCGTTAGATCATAAAAATAGATGGATCACATTAGTTCTTAGTTCTCAAAAAGTTTATATATATATATATATATATATATATATATATATATATATATAATCTCGTCTGAATAGCGTATTTTGAGCATATGGCGCGCGCTGGTGACGCGTGGCGGCTCATTTTCTTTCTTTTCTTTTTAAATTTTCATAGAGGCAAAATGGAATAAATCAAATCACCTTCTTCTCCTCCTTGGTGGCAGCGGACGGTGCCAAAGGCGACAACGACAGCGGATGGCATCGGCGACGGCGGCGGCGGCAGATGAGCGGCAACAATATAAACAAACAACAACAAACAATAGATTTTGAAAGAAAGAAAAAGAAGAAAAAAATTTGAGAACAAAATTGATGGATTTTGAGAAAAAATAGAAGATAAATTTGATATATGATTGAAGAATCGAGAAATATGGTGGCTATGTCAGTGATTCACGGCGAATTCATCGGTAATAAGGGAAAGAGACGACGGAATTGACATAGAAGGATGAATGAGAGATTTGCTGTCGAAAACTATAAAAATACATTGAACAAAACATGAAATTGCATTGAACAAAACTTGACAATGCATTGAACAAAACATAAAACTACATTTGCCACAAAGCACAAACATGCATTGAACAAAACATGTTCATGCATTGAACAAAACGCGTTCATGCATTGATCAAAACATGTCGATGCATTTAACAAAACGTAAAAATACGGACCAGCGGACGTGCGGCGAGTCTTGGGAGCGACTTGCGAGCATGAGCGCACCGGCGCTCGTGTGACTTCAACCGCATGCATTTTTGTTCAATTGAATGCATTATTCAATTTAGCTAAATCATAGTTTATTTTCGCAATCACATAACAAATCAAATTATTAATATACCCTTACTTTTGCGAAAATCAGCGAAATTAAGTTTAAAAAATCCGAAAAAATCTCAATCAATTCATAGGATCTATGAAATGAGTGGGTAAAATTGAATATTACATCTATCTCAAGTTTGGATCTATTTGATCCTCCTTTATATATATTATGTTGACATACACAATTTAATATACATAACCTTGTCGGATTTATATAATTGTTTAAGATATTTCAAACACGTAGGGTCTGGGGCCATGGACTCCCCAGCACTTTTAGAAATATTAGGGTACTTTTGTAATTTACTATTGTTATTTGAATTCATGTAAATTGCAGATGTATTTTCGTGATTGGCAGCGGAATGTGGATGTCATATATGCAGATTTTAATTAATCTTATTACTTCCTTAGTAACTGCTGATATTTAATTTAATTATTTGAACTTCAAGACAATACTACATAGCTTATATACGCAGATATTAATATATTATGATCAAAATTGCATATAATTGTTGTTGAGGACGATGTGGTTACGACAAACTAATGCAGTGACGGACACAAAAAAATTCGCTTGCAAAAATATTGTCGAATTTCATATATAGACAGGAAAACAATTGATCAAGTATTAATGGGAGGGAGGAATTTGGAGTGGGGGGCTTCAGCCTCCGAACAAAACAAGGGAGGTTTGATGCATGGGAGGGCCTTGGCTCTTAGTGTAACATCCTTGGATCTATTCATCCTTTTAAAAAAAGTGATGTCATACGTATTTAATATTAATTGTTACCAGTGTTGCTTGCTTAATTAGACCATTGGATGCATCTATTAAATAAATTCTTTAATAGTATCAAAATCTAATAAATTATATATTGACTTTGTGAGGCAGTCTTTGATAAATAAATAAATAAATAAAAATGCGAAATCTAAGCCCACATGATATAAGGTTGTAATTATGAACTACTGGAATATCTTTAGGGGTGTTTATTTTTCATGATAAGATGGATTGATAAAATATAGGACTGACTATTTGAATGATAGGATAGTCAAACAAGTTCAAAATTAATCTATCCATTATTAATCCATCAAAGTAAACGGTGGATTAGTTTGAATTATTTTTTGCAATCCATCTTATCACGAAAAATAAACGTCCATTTAGGAGACGTGTAGGTTTGAAGTCGTTCGAAAAAGTTTGTCCATCCTTACATATATGGTTATACTATTTACTTTTTTAGTTTGTAACCTATCCGGTGCATCGAACATTAATTGCACGCAAGTCTAAAGCCAAGTCTACTAATACATTATTTGATTTGAGATTGATGGCCTTGCGTTGCGAATGTACTAAAGCACTTTGATTTTTTCTTTTTTTCTTTATATTCACAGCCCATCTTCCAAAAGTTATTCATGATCGGGAAAAAAAGTCAGAGTTTTTGTCTTTAGAAATACGTCTTAATGAATTGGTAAGGAGTGTTGGATATAAAATAGTGATGATGACAGAAGAAGATTCATTTCCTTACTAGCGAAGACGAATTACTAATTAAAAAAATAAAATTACATGGTTTGGAAATCTTGACGTTTCTCACACAAGAGTCCCTTTTTGATCTTATAAAGAAAAGTATAATTATGTTCTAAAAACGGAAAACTAAAATTTTATTTTCCTTTAGTCTAATGGAAAATTACACACTAATTTTCTTTTGTTCTTCAATTTCAGATATGGCTAGTATTGTACATTAATAGACTTCACAAGTTTTATTGCTTGATTTTCAATGTGACTATAAATTTATCGTGATTCAACTGTACGGACGAAACCATACATCACCATTCACATATCAACAATGCAAATGAAAACTATGGAAAGCACGTCAATCCCAAACAACCTATAGAACTAACAACTATGAAAATTCAGTGTAAACAAAATGAATTCATTATTATAGTTAATACATTCGTTGAAAAAATTACTAAATCTAAAAATTCAAAATTTTCACCCATGCTTCGAATCCCATGAGAGATGAAAATTCCATTTTTTTGGATTCAATAACTTTTCCAGCAGATTCATCAATTTTCACTTCAAATTCATCATATTTGGTTCTCACGTTCTTACGATAAAAATGATTCTCACATCAACCCTCCCCTATATATATATTCTACTATGACTCTCAACTTTGAGTCAGTATTGTCTTCTTCTTTTTTTACATCCTTCATTTTCTTCATATTTCACATTAACATGTACTTCATTTGTTTTGCTATTCTTGACTCGTTACTTTTGAGCATGTGAATTACGGAGAATTATATTTTGTATGTAAAGTAGTAGTATGTATCATGAAATTCGAGACATTTTTTAGTGTAAAATTCATTCCATTTTTGATATGTATCAATAATAATGAAACAATCCAAAATAAAATACGAACCAATAATAAGAGAGAATATTTATTAAGAAAGCACTTTGTTGAATGAAGTAAGTTTTATTAAGCGTAATATGCCCTAAAAAGTGACGAAAGATAAATTATCGATAAGCTTATATTGGATGATATAGTTGATGGAGTTGTGATCTGACGATTTTAATATCGACGTCTTCTAATTTGACACATCTAATGAGCATCCATCGGTAGCATTGCAGAATTAATAAGACAACTTATTTACATACATTGCACGCATGATTAACTGATCACTAACTACTCGTATTACTTTTAACCATAAGTCAGAAAACCAACCAATGGGTGTGTGTGTTGGCCTAGTGGTAGAGTGGTTAATGTCCGAGGCCAAAGGTCTCGGGTTTGAGTCCACCGTGACGCAACCTTTAAAATTTTTGTATTAATTGACCAAAAAAAAAAAAAAACCAACCAATGTTCTCCATTTTTAAGGGTAAAAAAAAAGATAAAAGAGAAAAAAGATGACGAGTAAAATCTAGTTGATGTAATTAACCATAGTTGTTATACATGATACTAGGAATGTCAATGGATGAGTTTTATCCGGACCAGAATCAATAAATAAATAAGTAATAATTCTGATTTTGAAACCGATCAATTAGACACTGGATCCGGACCGGACTCCAGACCATCAACTATGGATCTTAAGCGGTCCGAATCTGAACAGGTCTGGAACCAAAATCGAACAAGAATTGAAACCGAAACCGTTGCTTTATAATTTAATGGGTTATGACTTATGAGTGATTTCGCATCGATATGGATAAAACTAGCTCATTAACAAGTTTATTTGGGCTTGTCAATAGACGGGTTTTACTCGGACCAGAATCGATAAATAAGTATTGTTTCTGGTTCTGGAATCGAAACCAGATCCGGACTGAATCGGACCATCAAACTATGGATCTAAACGGTCCGGGTCTAAAGCGGATCTGGAACCGGAACCGGAACCAGAACCGGAACCATAACTGTTGCTTTAAAATTTAATGGATTTTGAGCGGTTTTAAATCGATCTGGGTAAAACCCACCCATTGACATCATACATGATACTTTTATCCAACTTAGACCCGACATAACTAACTATGGTTAGGTTCTCTCTTAACCTAGCTATCCGATGGGGCCCACTGCTCTAATTAATTAAATATTAGGCGGTCAAAATTGAGGGTTGATAAATGATAAGACTGAGCTAGGTTTAATTATAAATTTGGGTCAACAACTTACTACACGTGTGTAGTTAGTTAACCACTTACGTTTATAATATTTGAGTCTAGCCTTGACCAAAATATTAATTACAGCTCTTTTTGGCTTTTGGTCTCACCCCAATCCTAATATTTTTTCGTGTTTTTGAAATATAAATCAAACATTTAGAAACATCATATTAGTGAAAATACATTCTTAACCCTCTCTCTCTCTTAATTACAAAAGCTCTACATACACATATATTGGGTAATCTCAATCTACAAACCTAGTGAAATCATTTACTTATCTGAAAGGTACTAATCTGTTGAGACATAATTTATTATATATTGTTGTGAAAAACATACACCATAATTACGATAGAAAATAAAGAACACAAGAATTGTTTACCCAATTCGTCTTGCGATTACGTCTGGGGGCGATGCCAAGCCAGTGATTTTACTATATGTTTCGGATACATATTATATGGAGAAACGACTATTAAATAATAACCAAACCCTAACCCTAAGCCTATTATGGTTCCACTGAGCCCAAAAACATAAGCCCAAAAATTTGGTTGGGATTACGCCCCGAACCTCCGTCCAACTCTACGGTGAGTTGGATCACCGAGATCGAGTTTGAGTATACATCGATTCGAGCTTCATATTCTAACACACATATATATATATATATATATATATATATATATATATAGTAATTATTGTGAAAATTCCCTTAGATTATAAAATAAGAATCATCCTGAACTTTAGATCTTAAATTAATCTAACTCCCTGATTTAGTTTTCTAAATAGATGATGGATTCAGAAAGTGTCAAAAAATCATGAAATTATTAAGCAACAAGGGTATAATAGGTAATGGCTTTCTACATTCCTGATTCGGTGGCATATCTTCCGAGAGATTAATGAGTATCTAACTATCCTTTTCTATTCAACACCAAAATAAGATTTCCAAAATTCTTTATGAACATAAAAATTGTCCGCTGCAAATTTGTTGCTGAATCAAGATGTCAAGCAAGAAGAAGACAGCAAAATCTTCAGATGGAACATATTACTTATTATTAGTATCTAGGTTTTGTTCGCTCTGTATTTTCCTCAACTTTTTTATGATTGAATCTTGAATCTTTATGGGTTGAGATATAAAAATATGGTTGAATGTGGTGGACTGCTATTTGTTCACTATCATTTTTTTTACATTATCGTCTATTGGATGAGGTGAACCTAGAATTCAAAGAAAATAACGCTTGTGTACTTTTGCTTTCAGTTTTCTTTGATTTAAGTGCTTCTCTCCTTGTGAAATTAACTCAACAAGAATCTTATTTTTGATGTTATTGGCCTTGGCCCATTTTATCATAGCTGATGGTTCATCACCTCTATATGTGAGAAATGAATTCTATGTGTATCGTGTGTGAATTATTCGTTGATTGTGTTGAATTTTTCGTTTTAGTGTTGAATTAATGTATGTTATTTTGTGATCTTTTTATACTTCGTTAAATTCATTCGTGAAATAAAATTGTGAATGACAAATTAAGCTGGCTATAACGAACATAAAGTCATTCTTGAATTTGATACAACAAATTTATATATTTGATGCAACAAATTTATACATTTAGTGCAACAACTATATACGTTCAATGCAGTTTTTTTTATTTCTTACCAGTATTTACATTCCTACGTGTGAACCACCCCATATATATATATGTAGGAATGAGATTAAATACAAACGAATCTTAAAGTATAAAATATGAACTATTTTCAGTCCTTGATTTGTGAAGATTTATGGTGAATTCATCACATTACTTGATGAATTCAAACACCTTGGTTCGAATCCCATGAGAGATGGATTTTTATTTTTCTGAATTCAGACACTTATGTCATGAATTCAGACACTTTCACGGTAAATTTAGACGCTTTTAGGAGTTCCTAGTTTATGCGTTAAGGATGATTTTTACAATAATTACTATATATATATATATATATATATATATATATATATATGTGTGTGTGTGTGTGTGTGTGTGTGTATGTATAGTGGATCAAATAAAAACTCCAATTTTTTAGAGAACTAAGAACTAGGGCTGCTTATTGGATCGGTTTCGGTTATCCGAAACCGAAATTTCGATTAACCGAAACCGATAGTATACAAATCCAATAATCGAAACTGAAATCGATTGGATAATCGGTTATCCGATTGGATATTCGGTTCGGTTATTGGATACCCAAAATTATCAAATTCAGAAAAAAAATAATTGTGTATTTAATTATGATTTATTATGATTTTGGATACCCAAAATTATCTCACCTCTTATTAGTTATGATTTATTATTATTAATATGACTTAATTAATTAACTTGTGTATTTAATTAATAATAATAAAAATAATAAATTAATAATTATTTAATTACGGTTATTCGGGTATACCCATTCGGTTATCGGTATACCCGATAACCGAAATTATCATCAAGTCATTATCCAATACAGATCCAAATAACCAATTTATCGGTTATTGGATACCGAAAATCGATGGGTATCGGTTCAGTTCGGTTATATCCATTATCCAATTACCAAATAAGCAGCCCTACTAAGAACTAATATGGACCATCTATTTTTTATAATATAACGGTTATAATTAATTATAAATCGTTTATTATCCTCAAATTTTAATGGTAATTGTTTATCGTATAATAAAGAAATTTTGTATATTCATTTACGATAATTATTTTCATATGCACATTTACTACGATACATGCACAACAACATGAATTACATGAACATTACAATGAATTAGAATATGATATCATGCACAAGAACTATGAATATATGAAAAACAACATAAATTACATGAACAACGAAAAATAAAATATACAATATTCAAATAAGGAAAATTTAGTAATTTGACTATTTTTATCATTAAATAATTATGAATCGTCCGATCATATTCAATCTAATAGTGGTTATTGATTATTAGTTCTTATCTAAGAGGTAATTCCTTCTATAACCAACCCTTTATAAGAACGATTTTAAACGTGAGAACTAAGAACCATGAAAATTCGTTGTGAATAAAATGAATTCTCTATGATAGTTAATGCATCCGTTGGAAAAATTACTGAATTAAAAAATTTGAAATTTTCACCTGTGGTTTGAATCCCATAAATGATGATTTTTTTTTTTGTTGAATTCAGTAATTTTTCGAGCAAATTCATCAAATTTCACTCTGAATTCATATTTTTTTGATTCTCACGTTCTCATGATAAAGATAGTTCTCACGTTAACCCTTCCATATATATATATATATGTATGTGTGTGTGTGTGTGTGTGTGTGTGTGTGTGTGGACGCACCATAATTTGACAAGTGATAGTTTCTTTTTCACTTTTTTTTTTTTCAATTTTCGCAAGGAGCAAAACGGAAAGAATAACAAAACAATCTCTTTCTAAGCTCCTCTAATCTTCTTCTTCTTCGAATTTTTTACAGCAATGGTGGTGCCTGTGACGTACAATAGCGGCAGCATCAGCAGGCAGCGGTGGGGACAGCAATAACAATGAACAACAGGTTTTGAGAAGAAGAAAAAATTAAGATTTTGAGAAGAAAATGAGGGATTTTGAGGAAAAATGAAAATTAGATTTTTAGAGAAGATTGAGGGATTGTGAAATGGTAGCTATGGTGATTGTTTAAGGTGAAGTTCACCGGTAATCGGAGAATGATGGGGTGTTTTGCTGTAAAAAATGAAGCATGCAGACCGTAAAATGTAAAAATACATACCACAAAACGTAACTATGCATACTAAAAACTATAAATATGCATATTTGCTAACAAAAATATACATATTACAAAATAATAACATGCATATGACTAAACACAAACTTGCATGCTACGAAATAAAAACTTGCATGTTTTAAAAAAGAAAATCACATGTTTATCATTCTCAATATCTCTCTTTATTCTCTTCTCCAATATACACAATCATTTTTCTTGTTGATCATTTGCTTTCTTTATTGTTGGTCGTTTGTTTTGTTTGAATTATGAAGTTAGAAGAAATCGATCTAAACATGAGAATAAATTTTAGAAATCAATCTCATATATATTTTGTGTCCAATATATACGGTTTATGTTCCATCGTATGTATTTTTTTGTATTACAATATACATGCAGTTCGGAGAAATCAATCTCATATGCAATTTTTGTTCAAATGTATCTGGTTTTCGTTTTAAAACATGTATGTTTTTTTGTATCACATAATAAATTAAATTATTAATCTACCCTTATTGTGGCGAAATCAACGGCCAATGGCTTAAAATCTGAAAAATCTCTACCACATGATCTATGGGATGAATGAATGAGATTGAATACTACATACTATCTAAGATTTAGGTACAAATGATACCAATTATATATATATATATATATATATATATATATATATATATATATATATATGAGGGATCAAATAGTACCCGAGCACGAGGTAGTATGTAGTACTCAATCTCATCCATTCATCTCATTAATCATACGGTGGAGATTTTTCGGATTTTTAAGCTTATTTTCATTAATTTCGCTACAATAAGGGTAGATGTAATTGATTTGTTATGTGATTTAAACAAAGCATGCATATAGTTGAACTCAACTATGCATTTAAATCAACACAAAATGCATTCACTTGAACACAAAAATACATACGAGTTTCGAATTTAATGCATGCTGAAACACACTCACAGCGCTCGCTTGCTTGCACCCAGCGTCGGTTGGGCGTGATGCAGGTTTATGTTCAAGTGAATGTAGTGTTATGTTATTTCATATGTATTTTTTGTGTTTTGTTGTGGTTCTTCCCAAACCCAGCATTCATACCCAACGCTGGCGTGCATCCGCCCCTACCGGCGTCCTCCTACGGCGTCGTAGCACCAACGCCGGTTGTGTGCGATGCATTGTTATGTTATTTTAGATGCATTGTTTTGTTATTCGTATGCGATGTCTGTGTTTTTATTGTGCCTCTCCCCAAACTTAGCGCCCGCAGAGACCCCAACGCTCGCGGACTCCTACCTGCTCGCCGGCGGGCACCCGGCGCCATTGGGTGCATTCCCATTTTGCGAGTGAAAATGGGTTGACACGTGTCAAATTTTGGTGCCCACGTGTTCAAAATGTGTGGTTTAGATTGAGTCTACATCTTGTCGAGGATCGGATCTACGGGGACAAACATATATATATATATATATATATATATATATATATATATTTCCCCAAACCCTTAATTTTCTTGATCCGGTCAGGTTCCTAGATTATTTTAGTTATTCAGTATTCACTGTTAACACCACCATTTAAAAACATCATGTTAAGGTCACAAATTTGATAGGAAAAATAGTCTAATTGAGTCTTCTTCTCTAGCCTCGATGACACAGAACTATGAACTATCCTTTGATGAACAAGTTTCAACTACATACCACCAAATGCTGAGAATAAAAGTCAAGTCAGTGTGTTGAAAATCCCAACAATATGTTTATCTTAATCAAGCAAAATCGTAGTTTACAATTTGAATTATTTTTATCATTAACTTATTAATTGTTTTGAAAGTTTTTATCATATATGACTTTTAATTCAACTGCAGTTCATCTGCTTCAGTGATCATGAAAATCAGTGCCTCGTTTAGTAGTACTTAAGCAAAACTGGACAATGTTATTAACTCGTTTGATAATTTGATTACATTGCACGCGTGTCTAAATTTGTAGATTTTCAAAGTTTTTTTCTTCGACCACATTACAAGAATTCGAAATGTGGATATTACAAGATTTTCAATGTTTTTTTAAACAGATTTTCAAGTTAATTAATTAAAGTTTTACGTTTTAGTGTATATGTAGGGGAAATTTATTATTTGGAAAAACAAAAGATACAATAATTGATGCATGGTACATATATAAATGGCACTTGTTGAATTCTCGTGGTTGCAAATTATGTAAATGAGATTACTTTTTTAACACAGACACTTGTGTATATTTTTCATACAATGAAGACAAATAAAAGTATCATTAATTACTCTTAAGAAACAATTACACATTGAAAAAAAAAATTATTTATTTTTTATCATATAATCATAAAGTATCATTGATATTGATGAAAATTATAATTCTGTTGAAAAAAAGTATCGATATCCACATACTAATGTTCGTACATTAGATTACCAAATTTTGTAATGGTTTGAATCCGTACACCACCATTTGTTTTATTTCTCGTGGAACTTAATATAGCATACACAATCGTGTTCGATCTCTTATGAAACTAAGATTTTCGTTCAATTTATAATTTATTCAAACGACCTTATCTGACACACACTTGAAGGGAAATATGGTATAAAGAATAAAAATTAGAAGTTGCTTATGTAATAATAATAATAATTCATAGCGATTACGGAATATACGAAAATAGAAGAGCAAAATGAATGAGGTATCTTAATCGCGACTAGTGACTTTCACATAAAGAATTAATGTTACATCAACCCATCGCTTTCATAATTACAAATGCTGGAGTCAAATTATGATAAACTTGATAGTAGTAGTCAAAAAAATAAAACAAAGAAAAGACAGTAGGGCTACGATAATATTATATAATAAAAAGTTATTTATTCATTTTGCGTAGCGATATGAAAGATTTTATGAGAACCAAGTTGTCTAGTGCTATATTAAAATATTTCATAGAAAGTTGTACAGGTTTGATGAGTGCCAAGAAATTTATTTTCTACCGGACAATAATCAAATGAATGAAATGGGCGAATATGAAATTCTTGATAATGAATTTAGATGCAACAAATAAAAGGGATTTTTCAAGAAAAATAGTATGCAAATCAATAGAACTTCTAAAATCAACTACGGTTAACTAAATTGCATCTACCATTAGGATGACATTTTATTGTGTAAATTTATTTTCAACCTTTTGAGATTATTTTAGAAAAAAAATGGGTGAAAAATTGAGTTCATTGGGATGATTGGTTTTAAGAAAAATGTGAAGTAGTGCAGATTACAAATGTTTGTAAAACTTGGGAATAAACTTTGATTGTAATGTCAAAAGATATCTGGAAAATATAAAAATTCATATATTAGTAAGACTTAATATTTATTGAACTAAAAAAAATTAATAACTATTGTCTTGAGGAGCCTAAAGTGGCAAAAGAGAACAAATGAATATCACCCTTATCCATGCTACTACATTCAATATTTTATTTTCTAATAATTCAAAGGAAGACTATAGAATAAGAGCTGGGAAGAATTCACTTTATTATCTCGAGGAAAGCCCCAATATATAGTACAACAAGATATATATGGAAGAGATTAATACAATCAATTATACAAGCTAATGGAAATCAAATCCCTATAATTACGCTAAGTCATCTCTTCCATGTCGTCCCATAAAATGGACGTGTCACCACGGAAATTTTGAATGAAGCAAGCTAAACCGAGTTCTAGAGAGTGGTTTAGTAAGTAAGTCGTGAGTGATCGATGGTGGTAACATATGCAACTCGAAAGAAGCCCTTCTTAGATAAGTCACGCACAAAGTGAAGATCGAGCGATATGTTTCATACGAGAATGCATAGCGGGGTTAAGAGCAAGGCGAGTAGCACCCAAATTGTCACATAACAACTTTGGTGGGGATGGTAACGAGATACCAAGTTCCGGAAAAGGCGATATAACCAACAAACCTCCGTAGCGATGAGAAGCTAAAGCACGGTATTCGACTTCGATGAGCGAGCGAGCAACTCCGTTTGTTTCCTTGACCGCCAAGATAGCGGGGCTGAATCGAAAGATGATATAGGCGGATGTGGATTTACCATCACGGATATTTCCTCAAAATCTGAATCGAGTAGGCCGTTAATTGCGGTGATTGAGGCAGCGAGGAGGAGTCCATGATGGATCGAGCCTTTCAGTACCGCATGTCGTTTAACACCAAGCGATCATTGGCGTGGGCGAGACATCGGTGAGCAATTTATTTCTCGCAAAGGAAATATCCGCCTAGTCGTGGTAAGGTATTGTAACCCGCCAATTGCACTTGATATTCTTTCGGATCAACATCCCGAGCGAGAAAGATTAGAGGAAGTAGCCATAGGTGTAGTGATGAGCTTGAACCATCCATGTTGTGGCGGCCAAGTAGATCAACCATGTATTTATGTTGTGAGAGAAGCGACCCTTCTCGGCATCGAGATACCTCAATCCCAAAAATAGGTGAGTGCACCAAGATCCTTTAAGACAAATGTTGATTTGAGATCTGCACTAGAGATTCAAGTAGAGCATGTGAGAGAACATCGAATAATATCATCGACATAAACAAGAACCAAGAGAAGGCCCTGCAGCGATAAATAAAAAGGTGTGATCCGCTTGTGATTGAAGAAAGCCAAATCGGAGTAGTGCGAACTCGAGTTTGATACCGGGCCGTGGTGCTGGCGGAGACCATCTGATGATTTCTTGAGGCGGCATACATGGTTTGGATGATTCGGATCAACGAAACCTGGTGGTTGCGGTTTAATAACTGGGTGAGCGTCTCATGAAAATCGACTCCGGACCGATGAAATCCTTTGGCTACTAAGCGAGCCTTGTATCTCTACTTGACCATCGGTTTTCGTTTAACGACAAATACCCACTTGACCTACAAGGTTGCAATTCTACAGTGGAGAACAAGATCCCACGTGCCATGGAAGGCTAAGCGGTAACCTCTTCCGCCATAGCTTGGCGCCAATGCGAAATTTTTAAAGCTGTGAGGCGGATGATGGAATAGTTTCAGTGGTAGAGGATGTTTGGTGGAGACATTAGTTGTAGCTTGATGATGGGTAGCGGTAGTAACTCAATTTGAAACCCTCGAGTTGGCGAGAAAAGTACGTTGACGCGACTGCGTCGTGGTACATTTTCCGAGTGACGTCACGAGCCGACATATCACTTCAAGAGAATGTTGTTCGAGTAAGCGTGGCGGGCTGTTTAGAGCATCATGTGGTTACGGTTGTTGCACGGCGGAGAGATACGAATCATAGATAGCGGAGAGAGGACGGTGTGGCTTAGATGAAGATGATGGTAAGAAGGACTAAAATCTGCAAGCTGCAGTGTATGGGCGCAACCATGGATAGCAAATACATCCAAAGGTGCGTAGCTTCTTTGTAATTCGGGCGACAACGAATAAAGCCTCAAATGGACAAAAGCTGTAGAGCGGGGTTGGTAAACGATTAATCAGATAAACACTTGTTTGAAAAGCAAATGACCAAAAAGTTGGTGGTAATTTAGCATGATGCAAGAGAGCCTTGTCAGTTTCAACAATGTGCCGATGTCGTCGTTCAACTATGCCATTCTGCTCAGGAGTATGAGGGGCCGTGGTGAGCCATTGAATACCATGTGTGGCGAAATAAGATTTTAGTGCCACAAATTCACCGCCATTGTCACTGTAAAAGTTCCGAATAGGCAATCCAAATTGGCGTTCAGCCAAGGGATGGAACTTTTCAACAATACTTTTGACATCAGACTTATGCACCATAGGAAAGAACCAACAATATTTTGTATAAGAATACACCAAAAGCAAATAGAATCGATAGCCATCAACATATATATGAGTAGGTCCCCACACATCAGCATATATGTAATGTAGAGGTTTCTTAGCAAGCAGAGAAGAATCGGTAAAAGGCATTTTATGAGTCTTGCAAGATAAACAAGAGTCATGAGTATATCGACATCTTGGATTTAATAATTGGCAACTTATTTTCGAAACAATAAGAGAAGCGTCTGGCGAGAGGGATGACCCAAAGCGAGTGCAGTTTGTAAACTGATGCAGACAAGACTATTGAAATGAGCGAAAATAATGGGAATCTGCAACTTGTAGACACCTTTCTCACATTTGCCTCGAGCAGGCGCCCGTAGTTCGGTCCTTCACAAGAAACAAATTTGAAAAGAATTCCACGGAAACATTGTTATTTTTAGTGAAACGATGTACCGATATCAAGTTATGATCCGCTTGTGGCACACACAAAACGTCAGATAACTGGAAAGTACGGGAAGGAGACAAAAGAGATGTGGTACCGGTATTGTAATATCCCGTGTTTCTACAAATAGATTTTTAGAAGACTTCTCGATTTTAGAATTTAAGTTGATTCGCTCCCGGAAAAAAAAATGGATTTTAATTCCAACAACGAATTTATGAAAGTTTTAAAGCAAAATCGGTTTGAAATGATTTACCAAATACAATTATATGATTATGTGGATTTATTTAAATTCACGTGAAGTTTTTTTTAGATAAACTTGATTTAATTCTCTAAGAATTGGATCTTGTAGTTCTAAAGTGGGCTTGGTAACTTTGGACTATAGGCTTATATATATTATATATATATATATAAAGAGTTTGATTAATATTTGAGTTGAGCCTTGTAAAAGGGCCGAGATTTTTTTATTTATAAAGTCCAAGCTTGCAAGATTTTTTTTGCTATCAATTTTCTTTATTAAAATTAAGGAAGCATGGTTTTCCTTCTCCCGTCGCCTATATTCACCTATAAAAATTCATACTTGGCTTCCATTTTACGGCACCATTTGAGACGTGCCCATCGATCTCATTTCTTCGCTATCTTTTAACACCAAACTTATTCTTCTTCCCAACATCTCTACAGTACCATTTTCCTCCAGTGAGATAGTAGAGAGCTTATCGAGGTTTGCCCTCTTTTACGATTATGGTCTTTATCTCTGACAAACCAACAATAATACATACATACATAACCTTATAAATTTTGCTTTTGAAATAAATTATGCACAACAACATAAGAAGCTCTGTTGCCCATTCACATCCTTCGACAAAATCAATCAAGATCACTAAGTAAGAAATGAACACAATTCTCTCACGGATTAAAAGCGAAGCTTAGAATCAAAGTAAAATGAAGGTTTGACATTTGTGCAATTAAAGCAACTACAACCATTAATACTAAAAAAAAATGAAGAAGATTAATATTTATACTTATATATATATATATATATATTTGATACAAGATTTGCTTCTGTAATGTTGTTCTTTGTGATGATTTGTGGTTGGTGTGATTTGAGGTGGTGGTGAACATCGATCTTTGAGGCGGGCGGCGGTGCTGCTGCCGTGACGGTGGTGGCTCATGGCCTTGTTGCGGAAATAGGAGAAGAGAGAGAGGTCGACGGTGGTGATGGAAGGAGAAGGGGGTTGGTGCAAGCGAGCAGAGGCGGGGTTGGCGGCGTGAAAAATAGAGTGGAGGCGGTTCGATTTGAAGAGGAGGCTGCGAGAGAGAGAGCAGTGCCGAGGTTGCGGACTCGGACTTGGCGGCGATCGCAAGGAAGAAGAAAGGGAGTTCTATTTGGGTCTATTTAAGATAAAGAGTGATGGGTTTGGGTGAAAGGGGTGACGAGAGAGGAGATACGGGAAGGAGGTGGCGGTGGCGGTAGCGCGTCGTCGGATTCCGGCGACGGCGGCGTGAAGAATGGGGAGGGAGTTATGGGCTGTTTCTTTTAGGAAGGCAGAGGAGTTAAGCGAGAAGGCGGAGAGGGGTAGGCGGTGACCGCCCGACGTAGTGGTCGCCGAACTCCGGCGTTAAGCGGCGGTCGCGAGGAAGGAAGAAGGGAGGAGGGCATTGCGGGCGAAGAGGGAAGAGAGAGAGATTTTGTGTTGTGTTCTTTTATTTATTTATTGTTTTCCTTTTCCTTTATCCTTCTTTTTCCTTTGAGCTTTTGTTTTTGTTTTGCACATAGGTTTATGATTTACTGGAGATAACAACTTGAGCCTCCACTTATAATGTTATTTTGGGCTTTAATTAATTGAACTAGATTATTTAAGTAATGAGTTGATCTAATAAGATGAGATTCTAAATTAAGTAATTTATTTTAGCCTTAAATTATATCATGTGATTTATTAGCATAATAAGTTAATTGTGTTAAGTAAATGTTTATTTATGGATTTATATCATGTTATAATGTGATTTATTATCTCAATAATTTAATTATGCAACTATATTTAAGAAAATTATTACGTGATTATTTGATTTATGCAGAGTACATAAGTGATTTTAGACTTGATTGAGTTTATTATTCAAAATAATAAATTGCTTGATGTGTAAATTCTTGATGAATTGCATAATAAATATTATTATATGCATATATTAAGTATTTATGTTGCTTGATTATATGTGCATCCTGAAATAGTTTATTTGTAATAAACTAAAGTTGTAAATACTTTGGTAATAAAAAGTATTTTTGATAATTTGATTTTCAAAATCAAATAAGCTTTCAAAGTTAAAGTCGAGCATGGGTATTGTTGGTGCCTTAGCGAAAAATTAAATTTTAAGATTTAATTTGAAATTAGAAAACCCGGTGTATGAATCTAGTTAGGAGCGTGATGACATTTATGATAGATGTTAATGTTGGATTTTAGGACTATAATTTAAGTTGAGAACTTATCTTGTAGGCCTACGAGAAGAGGATACTTAGGATCCGATCAATCATTTCAGTTGCTCGATTTTCTTTTGCAATAAATGTGGGTTTTATTTTCTAAAGTATGTTACGAGTTATTGAACTCTAAATGTTTTATGAAAAATGCAAATGAATATCCATGTTATAAATGTTTTAACTCTCTATTGTGTAAAGTGCTCCTGTTGTTTAACGATCGGATCTTAGCCAGGGTAGCGATTGGATCGCCCTGGTCAGGGTTAGTGTACACACAAGAGGGTATTGTGGGCTGCTCCCACTTATCTCAGACTGTCAGACTTGGTTTCCTCCTATTTCTGAAACATGCATGGTAGTGGATCTCTGTGGGCTGCTCCCACATGTTCACGTTGATGACACCAATAGATGAGAGCGAAAATGGATCCATAACTGTTTTACGTATGCATAGAATGCTTTTAAAATATTTCTATGTTATCTTTGTTCAAAGCATGGATTATTCTTTTAACAAATGGTTTCTACAAATGTTTTCAAATGGCTAAACCCATCGAGTATATTAGTACTCACCGCAGTGCTTTTCAAAACCCTGCAGTTGAGCGGTGGTGGAGGCGTGCGAGGTGAGGAAGGGTTGTTGATGTTCTCAAAGAATATCTTGACTTACTTCATTGTCTTACCTTCACACGGTGAAGATTATCTTATAATGATATTAATATTTCTAAAATTTGTTTAATCACAATTTCTTTTGTCATCGCTTTTATAGCAATTGTTATTGACATATAATATATGCTTAGTATGAAATATCATTTTGAGTCTCAGACCTTGAACTTGATCCTGTCAGGGAGATAAAATAAATATTATTTTGGTCATATTTGTTATTTACAATTACGACGTATCTTTTCATCAAGAATGTGTTTCCCAACTCTAAGGGCATATAATCCATTTATTAAAGAAAAGATAGTAGTGTCGTCACGTAGCCCATTTCTTTATCTCCCGGAAACTGGGGTGTGACAGGTATGAGTAATCGGCATAGTAGAGCCGTCTGTGAGGTGAACCTCCTCCGACCGTCATATTCAGAGTGGATGGAGAGGTTTCCAAGATCATGTGTTAAATGATGGGATGCACCTAAATCCATCAACCAAGAATTGTTAGTGGAATCATTTGGGGACCGAGCCACATTTGCAACAGGCATTCCGAGCGATGAGAATTTCCGGCATGTTTTGGCCGTGTGGCCAGGCGTCTCGCATAATTGGCAAATAATGCGCTGATTCTGGTTTGATGAACCTGTACCATGGGAGGTACCAGAACCACGACCACCTCCGCGACCACCACCATTTCTTCGCGACCACCTCTTCCGCGATAAGGAGTAAATGAGTAATTACGTTGATTATGAGGCGGTTTGGGTGAGCCGCATTCACGGATCGACGGATCAGATTTGGAGTCTTCAAGCCCTTCCACAAATTTTTCTTGGGCCATCAAGAGATCCGTGAGTTGAGGCAATCGAAGGCGATTGAGCACGAATCGAGCGGCGATATCGCGAAATTTGGTGAGTCCCCAAAGCGTATAGGGTGAAATCATCGTCGGATCGGGGCATCAATTAGGGATAATTAAATCGACTTTGGCTTTAAGCGAGTGCATGAATTCAGCAATGGTGCGATTTCCCATCTTGGCTGACTGCAAGTCAGCCTTTAACTGCATTACTCGAGCCCTCGACTTGCTAGCGAAAATGGAATGGAGGCCGCTCCACGCAGCGGCTGATGAGGTGTATGAAGTGATATATGGAGCCACTTCATCCGTTAATGAGCCTTGTACAAAGGCATAAACCAACTGATCCTGGCGGAACCACGCCCGGTAGGACGCGTTGGTCGTCGGTGGTGGGGGGAGAGAACCGTCGACATAGCCCAACAGATCATGGCCGTTTAGTATGGCAGTAACCAATGTTAGCCATTGTGGAAAGTTTGCCCGGGTGAGTTTGTGGGACGATGGGAAAGGGGCGGTAATGTGATGGCGGAGATGGTGTAGCGGTGTTGGTGGGAGTATCTGTGGCCATTAGGAGGACGGTGATAGTGTAGATTAAGTTTACAGAGGAAGCGTGTGAATAATGGACCGATAAAGCTCTGATACCATATAGAATAAGAGCTGCGGGAAGAATTCACTTTATTATCTCAAGGGAAAGCCCCAATATATAGTACAACAAGATATATATGGAAGAGATTAATACAATCAATTATACAAGCTAATGGAAATCAAATCCCTATAATTACGCTAAGTCATCTCTTCCTTAATAAAGACCTTAATTATTTTCCACTAAATAAAAATATTACTTATAATTATCGAAAAATATACGTTCTAAAAAAAAAAGTAAAAAAATATCCTTGGTTGTGATATGTGGGCATCTTAGGGACGGTTGAGTAGTGAGACCAACGAGGCGCTCGCCTCAAAAAGTGAGGCCTCAATATATATAGGTACGCTATATTATATATAAGATATATTTATGTTTATCTGTAAATTATCATGTCCAATATTTTTCAATATCTACCAAAATAGAAAGAAAAGAGGAGGAAAATGACATCGTTTTGCTTCCTTTTATTTATCTTGAAGTGAAAAAGTTGGCATTTGATTCTTGGAGAAGCAAAGGAAAATCGAAATAACTTCCTACAAGGGAGAATCAACGTCGAAATCAAAGGTGTGTGGGTGCATATTCCAACAGCTTTGAACATTACGGATAAACCTTCGATTTCAAAGAGATTATTCATTCCACTCAAAATGAGTTACAACGAAAAAGTTGGTACTTTTAGTAACTAAATATAAATTGGATTTCCCCATATATGATAAAGTTGCGTATGCTTTTCAGGTATTTTGTAGATAGAAACTTAGTAATAATTATGATTCATATTTCAATCATTGTGAAAAGGGTCTCTAGAGTTCTATTGATTACCGCAAGAAATCGCCATATATTTTGAAATGGTATAAAAGATCCATCATTTTTGTATATTGCAGTGGAGAGCTATATATACAAATGCACAAAGAAATGGAGCACGGCGTGTAACACTACAAAAATATAGATATTGAGCCTAGAATAATAAGTATGCCATATATGATATTTTATAAGAGGCCTTATTTTCCAGGGACTCAAAAAATCGGATTTTTGTTCCCAATTTAGTAATGATACTTCTTACTTGTTTCTATTGGGATGTCATGAGATTTTTGTCTCATTTATACTGAAATGGAGATTTTATTTATTTATTTATTTGTATCATTTAATTAAGAATCAGTATTAATTGCTTTTACCAACTCAAAAAAGTGTTAATTGCTTTTAAAATTCCAAACTTTAATCTTTATTGCAAATAAAATCCAACTTTTAAAAGTCATAAGTATCTCAATCTTTCGTTTTTGTAGCAATTCAACTTCCTATTTTGCCAAATTATAAGAATATGGAAAGGTCTTTACAAAACACATTTTGTACGTCTAGACACTATATTTTGCTTAATCTATCATGTAACATAATTCAAAATCGTAACTGACTGTATAATGGTTTTCTCTTTTAATAAAAGCTTCTTCCATATTTATTTATTTTTGAGTAAATTTTGATTTTTTTTTTATGATATGGTCTAATATATCCAATCCAAACATGCAGTGTATCAAAACAAGAGTCGTAAGAAAATTACTAGATATTGGCCCATTATTATTCTTGACCATTCATTTTGGCGGCAGCCCATCATACAAAAACAAAACAATGTGGAACGATGTGGACTCGATTCATAATTTTCTTTATCAGCACACATAATTGTGTGTGTGTTGTGTAGAAAAAGACTACTAAAAAAGTTTTCAAATTTATATGTACCGATGAGGTAGCAGTCATCAAATAGTATACGGACTAAATATCTATGAAATTAAAACCGTTACAATCTAATTTAAAAATAGCAACACAAAAGGTGTTCTAAAATTTCATGATTGTTATTAATTCTTGATGTTAAATTTCATAATCATGCCGCAAGTTCATGATGAATCTATGTTATTATTAGCATGTCTCCCGTGTAATGTACGGGTATTACATTTTTAAATTTTATAGCAATAAGTAACTTAATATGAAAAAACAATTATTATAATTAGACAAAGAAATGTAAAAATTCAAAAGGAACAAATTTATGAATACTTCATTATGTGGCATGAATTCATTAGTCAACATTTATATTAACTATAAAAACATTTAAAATCATCTATATTAAATTCTCTTTAGTTCAAAGCGAAAAATCAGATTGATAAATTGCAATCATATATGTCAAGTTTCATATACATATGGAGTTCAATTTATAGTAGAGTGTGTATTGTCAATCAAATTTATTATAGTGGTCATCTTCTTTATCGTTTTAGTACTTTTTTGTTAAAAGAAATATGTCATTTGTTTAACTCGTTTTAATTCAATTCATACGTACCACTTATACTAGCAATTTGAAAATACATGTTAAAAGTATAATTTTTTTCTATAATAGTTTAAGATAAATACATATAAAATTGGGTTTGTTTCCCAATAATATTGAATTGGAAGTTTTGCAATTTCTTACTTTTTGACCACTTGTTTGTCGCTGTTAATTTATTACGATTCACATTTCTTTTTTTTGGTCAATTAATACAGAAATTTTAAAGGCTGCGTCACGGTGGACTCGAACCCGAGACCTTTGGCCTCGGGCATTAACCACTCTACCACTAGGCCAACACACACACACGAAATCAAGCATGCAAGGCTAGTTTAAAACTCATGATTGGCCTCGAAATCAAGCATGCAAGGCTAGTTTAAAACTCATACAGCAATCACTGAAAAATGTAGTGTAAAAGAGGGCTCTAATATTATTAATCACCAAGAATTTTGAAATAGTATAAACAAACCAATGTTTAGTGATTGGCAAAATTGAGCAAGGTTAGAATTTCATGTTGAGAACCTTAACAAGAGGCTGATAGATCTTGGTCGAATCATCATCATCATCTTTGATGCTCTTCCTCTCCAACTCTCTCGATACCGACTCAAGGCGGAGCGCCGCCAAGGCCGCCTTCCGCCTCTCCTTGTGCTCCCTCCTCTTCTTGTTCTGCTCCTCCAACACGGCCTTCGCCTTCTCTGCTGCCTCGGCTCTGGTCGTGGCTAGCTCCGCTCGCGTCCTCAGCTCTCCAATCTTTGACAACGCATCCTCCAACTCTCTCTTCACGTCCTCCAACTCTTTGTCACTCGTGATCAAACCTTCTTCTTCTGCCCCTACCTCTGCCTCCTCTTTTACTGGAGGATCAGCCAATTTAGCGGCTTCCTTGAGCATCCGATTCTCTATCATGGTTTCCTCGGCTTCTAATCCCATCTGCTGGGCGCGATGTACAGAGCTGTTTTCTCGCTCTGTGTTCGTGCCTCAGCAGCCTCGGCGGCAGCCAGCTTCGACCGGTCCTTGTGGAGTTGGAATTTAAGCAACGCTATCTCGACCTGCGCCTCATTCTCTTGCTCTCTAGCTTTCTCCAACTCCGTCTTCATTCTCTCACCTTCACTCCTCATCTGCTTCATCTCCGCCTTCAGATTATTCATATAATCCAATTTCTGCTTCTCTTGCATCTCCATCTCCTCCTTCAGCATATTCACCTCACAAACTGCCTCAGAAGCAGATCTCTCAGACGACATCAGCAACTTCTTAGCATGCTCGATTTCCAGCTGCAGCGAATCAATATTAGCAGATTTTTCAACAATCCGATGCTCCAAATCATTCAAACACTCATTCGTCTGCCTCGAGAGCTCTTCGTTGTGAAGCCTCTCCTCGCTCAGGAGCCCCTCCGTCGCCTGCATCTGTGATAGGGACTCGACTTCGGCCTCTCTCAGAGCAGCAACTTCTCCTTGTAGCTCGCTTGCAGCGTGCTCGTGGTCTGCCAGTTGGCGGGCCATGCTGGCAAGAGATGATTCCAGCTCCGCCTCGCGAGAGATGGCTTCCTCGGATTGGTTTATGTAGAAATTCTTCTTCACGTCGGAGTTTTTTAGTAGCTTGGAGAGCTCGTGTGCAGTTTTGTAGTAGTGATCCAACTTGAGAAGTGCTTGCTTGTGCACTGCCTCCTTCGCCTCCACTTGAACTCTCACACTCGCTAACTCTCTCTCTAGGCTCTCTATCTCCACTTCCTGCAACTTTTGGAAAGAGTGGAGATTTTTTGCAGCGTAAAATTGATTCATTTCTTAATCAAAATTAGTAGATAACAACTTACTTTGTCATTTGTTGAACTGGTTATCATCTGCTCATTACTCTGTCCGAAAAAAGTGATTGCGTTTTGAACTGAATCGATTGGTTTTGTATCAATCTCCCCCATTGCTAATTGTATCCACAAAAACTGCCACAAAAGGAAATCAATGTGCAACGCTTGAAAAAAATATCATGATGTTGTATCCATTAACATGAGTAATTACATGAAGTTGGATGAAATGCAGATGTTGAACAATTGAACTTACTCAAAACGAAGGAAAATGTGGGAGGAGGTAGCTACGAGGATTGGAAGTGATATTAGGAGGGATTTTAGTCCATGATCTGTGTAATCGATGTGCCAAATTTTGTCACAAATACATACTCCAAAAATCTCCTCTTCTATAATTCATTGTAATAATCGACCCTTATTAAACATATTTTTTTTCATTGGTATATCTTTATTTGTGTAAGAACCATTTGCTAATGATAATTTTTTGTTATTTTATACTTTTATAGGGGAGATCTTTTTAAGAAAATGCATGATGCAGCCCAATTCTTTTAGTTGCATTGCAGTTTGCACAAATGCCAAGACCAACCCAACCTGTTTAGTGTTTACCCAATTGACTAAGCCTAAACTTGTGCGAGGGGGCGTCGGGGAGAGAGATAGGGGAGATTATGGATGTCTATACTCGGTTATTGGGCTCATCTGTTCAAGTCATTTGGGTTGATATTTTTTTGGTAATTTTCAACTATAACCCTAAACTCTCGAGTTTCATGCCAACCCTTCGGACTAATAGGTTTAGAAAGTTCAAGGAAAAAAATAACTTAAATATTTTTTTTGTTGATAATCATATATTTATAACAAATATTTTATATTAAACGATAGTGTAAAAAAGACATGGAAGTAAGACAATAACTTTCATATATTAACCAAAACACATTTTACATATATTTTTTTTAAATCTTATTATACTAACTTTCAGAAATAAGAAAGGAAATTTGAAAGAGGAAATAGCTCTAACTAACCAATTAACTTAACAAAAGATTAATTGTAGGCACAAGAATAAAAATATAATTCTAATAATGTTAGAATAAAGAGACAACTTTGCCCTTTTGTTTAAATTATTAACACAGTTCAAAAAAATCATAAAAATAAGAAAAAAAAATGAAAAATCAATAAAAAAATTCAAGATTAAGTTTGCATTAGATCATTCACGTCTACTTCTTTACTCTCAACTTCTTCTTTCTCAATCTTCTTCTTCTTCTTCTTCTTCTTCTTCTTCTTCTTCTTCTTCTTCTTCTTCTTCTTCTTCACCTAGGGTTCGAATCTATCTTGTTAGGTTGAAGAGTTTATTGAAATTAAATCTTTCAAGGTAACTTTAATGCTACAATAGACGAGCTCTTGTTTCTTTTTCGTATTTTATGATTTGTAGTTTAGAATTTTAGGATGTTGGCTTCGTGTTCCTAAAGATCATAATTCGACTTGTGACGCGATCGTAGACATGACACGAAATTACAGTGGATGGTTGCTGTTCAAATTCATAAATTACATCAGCAGAAGTCAAAGCTAATGTAATTTCTGGAAGAGGAGATAAAGGAGGCGAAGGGGTCTTCAAAGCAAAAGGTTGGTCATATAAATCCAAGTCAGACAAAGTCCACTGAGGTCCAAGAGGAAATAGGTGATCATCATTATCACAAAACTCATAAGTAGGACTAGAAGCAACAATCTCTTGGGTTTCAAGTTTAATTTCTTTGCTTTTTGGGTCTAGGATATCAGACAAAATTTGATGAACTGTTGGGATAAACTGGTCAAAAGGACGATAGGGTAATACTGGAGGATCTCCTATCTTCCTATACTGATTTTTGATAAGATTTACAAATTGTTCGAGGTTACCGGTGATTCTGCACTCCATATCCGGGTGTACATAATCCAGAGCAATTTCGGATGCCCATCCCCGCCAGGAAGGAGGTAGAGCTTGTACTAGTTGGAGCAGCCCGTCTAACTCAGTCACTCCACACCTCATTACTGACTTCCACATCATCATGTACTGACTGAGAAAGAACGGCATGTGTTGCTCTTCTCTCATTTTAAAGGAGAAAAACTTATCAACGCACATTCTTTCGAGCGGTAACCTTCTTCCTTGCCATCCTATAATAAAATATAACTTACATGCGGATCAAAACAATCATATATCACTTATATTCATACATGCTACATCACAATAATTCACCATACTCAAGAACTATTTTCAATATATGCATACATATTCACTTCTTCACATAATTTACCTTACCTGGTTGAGAGCTGAAGAGATGGACTGGAACACTGAGCTCTTATCAATAACTCAAGGTTTATAAGAAAAGTTCGGCTTAAGAAAGAAAATTCACGGGACCGAGCGAACAATCGCTCGATACCACTCTGTCACGACCCGACTAATTAATCATGAAATTAACTAACTAATCGGCCGTGATTGGTTAAGATATTAAAATTTTGGACAAATGAACCGGTTTAAGTGGAATAAATTTTCGACAAGCGAGCAAACATATCCTCTAGAGTATGGATAAGCCAACTGCACGCAAAGAATATCCAACAACAAGTAATAACAAAAGTGAGGTCCTGACCTCAACAATATGTATATAAAAGGTTCCAAACATTTACAAGGATTTTCAAAGTATTGTTTCAAGTTTTCAAGTTAACAACGGAAGAGTAGTGAATGTCATGTATGAAGACACGACATTCAGGCACAACTATTTACAACAAAAAGGGATCAACTAAGCTCAGTCCCAAGCCCACATCTCTTCCACGCTCAACCTGCACCAAATAAAACATTTTTCGGGTATGAGTACCAAAGAGTACTCAGTGCGTAATTATCAACAAAATTTTCAAACTTATAAATTCAATTTAAGTAAACATTGAATAAACAACTTGAATAATTATTTCATAAGAAACTTTCAATATCATAGCACCACAATTTCATTTTTGAACATACTGGCATCACATACCCAAGTTGGTCCCGAATGATCTCAATTGCGGTCATACTCTATCTACGTCATCCGGTAATGGGAAGTAGACCTCCTCCCCAATACCATGGCCGGCCTACATTTGCAAGCTCACAACCATAAACCTGTGCACAGTACATAATATTTTCCTACCGTAGATAGGTAATTCGTCGCCATACCCACAATGTGGTAAAACATTCATTTTCAACATTTTCATAGTGTGGTGATTGAAAATACCTTCATAATATCAAAAATTTCAAAGCATAACATTAACTTCATTCAAAATGTTTTGCAAAGCATTACCCACCTGAATTGTTTACTCTAGAATATTTGTTTCTTCTTCCTTCACTTCCCGGTTTCCTTTGCTCGTTCCTTGTAAAACAAGATTATTATTGAATTTAGCAAACTTCATTACTCATTGAAACATATTATCACTAAATCTTAGTTTTAACTAATCTAGAATTAGATTAAACTTATTTCATAATAATCTAATTATTAAATACTATATAATATGCTATGATCAAAGAAGTTAAACAACTTTAAGTTACCACATTTCACTTGTTTATTAACTCTATGACTTAATTTCTCATAATGTCTTATAAATAAACAATTTCTACCGAAATTTCGACTGAGTAACGTTTGTAATATGAGTAATCCACGTAAACCAAACTCATCCAATTTCATCCCAAACTCCCCAATATCATCAACATGTACTTAAATATGCATTTAGAAACTTAAAACAAGTTTAATTTCATTAATTCATACTTTAATCGCCTAATGCTCTTCAACTACATATATAAAAAATTTCAAGAGTTTTACACTCTAAATTCCATTTAACATCAAATTTCTCATAATTATATTCATTTAGCATCAATAATCATTAATCCGTGATCCATTCAAATCTTAACCAAATTTCATCACATAAAATCATAACTTTATACTAAACTTTAATTTTCTAGTTTTCATACCTTATGTCCATAAATTCTTATAAATTCAACTTAAGCATTATTTTTATCATAGATCTCAAATATCATATCAAATACATCAATTAAAATCAAGAGATCAAAGTTCAATATATACCCTTCATTTTGAAATTTAGGGTTTTAGTGCTAATGCATGAATTAAATTCCTATAAATTTATTTTATGCATTATTTATATCCCTAAGCATAAATATCATGTCAAATTGATCAAATAAAATCAAAATCATTAAGTTCCTATCAATCCTCATTTTCGAAATTTTCAAGAAATTAAACAAGCATGATTAAATTTTGATTTCTTTAATCATATGATGTTTATATTTATTCCTAAACATATATTTGAACTCAATTCAACTAAATCATATCATATCATTCGTATACAAAAATTAGGGTTTATGCATGATTCTTTAATTTTTAAATTTCATGAATTTAAAGAATTTAAAACCATAGCATATGTTAATTTAGCTTCATAAACATAATTAATTCAATAAACATAACAAAAATTACACAAATCAACCAACACCTCATAATTTTCGAAAACCCTAGCATAATAAAAGATCATATATATCAATTAAAATAATAAAAACTTAGGTTAAATCAAGTAACTACCTTGCTTGGAGTGAAATACCACTAATTTCCCACTTAAATATGGATTAAACTTGAAAAGAAAATTTTTGTGTGTGTGTGAGTGTGGGAGTGCCGAAATGGAGGGAGTTTTGGAGGTTGGAGATGATATATTCTATGTATTATAATTCTAGAAGCTTAATTTTAATTTAATATACATTAAATCCTAATTTCATTTACATTAAACACAAATTTCAATAAATTTATAATTACACCTCTAATTTTACTAAGGTTATACCTTAGTATATTTTAATTACTAGAACTATATTCATAGTAATTAATGAAACCTAATACAATTTATATCCATAATTGAAATTAAATTCATATAGCACAATTTCAATTCTTTCATTTGTAAAAATTCAACTAATTATTTTAATGCTTCTTAATTTTCAAAAATTACACCAAATAATTCTTTTATCACTAAATATTAATAAAATAAATTTATTCAAGCAAATTAATAGCTTAAACAATAATTCATTTCATTTTATAAGAGAAATTCCACATAAAATAATTAATGCATTCTATAATAAAATTTCCATTTAATAGCATTTTTCATGCAAACACACATTAATAATCACATAATTCACATTTTATCATAATAGAAATCATTTCTAAATATTCTCAAAGTTTTCAAATCTCATATTCTTCAATTAAGAAATAATCGAATTTCTATCGACTAATAATCCATCATATGCTTCTTTATAAATTCTTATGAATTAAATAGCTTCTAAGCCCCTAATTATACTTAATTAGGTTTTAATTAATACTATAAGATTTTCGGGTTACTACATTCCCTCCCCCTTAAAAAAAATTTCGTCCCCGAAATTTAGTATCTCGTAAAATAGATCAGGATACTTCTCCTTCATTTTTTCTTCTAGTTCCCAAGTCACTTCTTCTGGACCGTGATGTTTCTACGGAACTTTTACTAAAGGAATAATCTTATTCCTTAACTTTTGTTCCTTCCGGTCAGGTTCCTCTTCATAACTCAAATCAGGGTCGGGAACTATTTCATCATAATGAAGGATGTGTGTTGTGTCGTACACATACTTTCTAAGTTGAGAGACGTGGATGACATCATGTACGTTAGCGAAATTTGGTGGTAACGCTAACCTATAAGCCACTGGCCCAATTCGTTCCAATACTTCATAATGTCCAATGAATCGCGGCTTGAGTTTCCCCTTTATGCCAAAGCGATGAACTCCTTTAGTTGGAGAAACTTTGAGAAAGACTTTGTCTCCTATCTCGAAATTCAATTCCGTACGACGATTATCAGCATAAGATTTTTGCCTATCTTGAGCTTCTTTCATCCTCTTCTTTATTTGTCGTACTATCTGGACCATTTCTTCTATTGCCTCAGGGCCAAGAATCTTCCGTTCTCCAATTTCGTCCCAGTAAAGGGGTGATCTACACTTCTGGCCATATAGTGCTTCGTAAGAAGCCATATTGATCGTAGCTTGATAACTGTTATTATAAGCGAATTCGATCAACGGCAGAACCTGTTCCCATTGATCTCCCCTGTCTAGCACCACCGTTCTGATTATGTCTTCTAGTGTTTGAATCGTTCTCTCGGTTTGACCATCCGTCTGAGGATGAAAAGCGGTGCTAAAATTTAATCAAGTACCCAATTCTTTTTGAAAGGTCGTCCAAAACCGAGAGGTGAATTTAGCGTCTCGATCAGATGTGATCGATATCGGCACCCCATGTAAGCGAACGATTTCTCGAACATAAATCTGTGCTAGCTTATCCGCTCCGTACGTTATTGGAATTGGAATAAAATGAGCACTCTTGGTTAATCGATCAATGATTACCCAGATAGCAGTGTTTCCTTGTCTAGAGTTGGGTAATCCAATAACAAAGTCCATCGCAATGTGATCCCATTTTCATTCTGGAACTTCAAGAGGCTGCAATTTTCTATACGGTCTTTGATGCAAAGCTTTTACTTGTTGACACGCTAAACATCGTTCGACGTAGGATGCAATGTCTTGTTTCATTCCTGTCCACACGAACCTCTGTTTGAGATCTTGATACATCTTCGTGCTTCCAGGATGTGCAGCATACGGAACGTTATGAGCTTCACTTAAAATTTCATTCTTCAATCTTTCATCATTAGGCACGTATATACGATTGCCAAACATAATCGCATTATCTCCCGCTTCGTGATATTCCGAAAGATTTCATGTTCTGATTTTCGCTCGTAATGCTTCGAGTTGTTCATCTCGTCTTTGTGCTTCAACTATTCGAGCTCTCAAGTCCGGAAGTACAACTAACGCTGCAACAATTTCTTGAATATTTTGAGGAGGCAATACTACTTCCAGCTTCATTCTCTCAAGCTCTTTTAACAATTCTTCTTGATCCATAAAAAGAATTCCTAATTTTTCCTGATTAAAGCGTCAGCGAAGACATTAGCCTTTCCTGGATGATATTTGATCTCGCAATCATAATCTTTGACCAGCTCGAGCCATCTTCGTTGCCGCATATTTAAATCTTTTTGCTCGAAGAAGTACTTTAGACTTTTATGATCCGTGAAAATTTCACATCTTGATCTGTATAAATAATGCCTCCAAATTTTCAATGCATGGACGACAGCTGCGAGTTCCAGGTCATGAGTAGGATAATTGTGTTCATGGATCTTCAGTTGTCGCGAAGCATATGCGACGACTCTCCCTTCTTGCATTAGAACGCATCATATCCCGTTTCTAGACGCATCCGTGTATATGGTATATTCCTTCTTCGGATCAGGTATTGTTAAGATAGGAGCATTGGTCAGTCTTTCCTTGAGTTCTTGGAAGCTATCTTCGCAGTCTGGGGTCCATTGAAATTTCACCCCTTTCTTCAACAATTGTGTCATTGGCTTAGCAATTTTGGAAAATCCTTTAATAAATCTCCTGTAATATCCGGCTAAGCCCAGAAAACTACGAATCTCATTTGGAGTCATAGGTGATTTCCATTCCTGTACCGCTTGGACCTTTGCAGGGTCAACTTTTATTCCTTCTGCCGAAACTATATATCCAAGAAAGTTGACTTCTTTCAGCCAGAAGTCACACTTGCTAAACTTAGCGTATAGTCTTTGTGTTCTCAACTTTTCCAACACAATTCGCGAGTGCACTTCATGTTCTTGTTCACTCTTAGAATATATCAGAATATCATCGATAAATACTAACACAAATTTATCGAGATATTCATGAAAAACACAGTTCATAAGGTCCATAAACACAGCTGGAGCATTGGTTAACCCAAACGGCATCACTACAAATTCGTAGTGCCCGTATCGGGTCCTAAAAGTGGTTTTGGGTATCTTCGGGTTTGATCTTCACTTGATGGTAACCCGATCTCAGATCAATCTTCGAGAATACCTTTGCTCCTTTTACTTGGTCAAACAAATCATCGATCCGTGGTAATGGGTATTTGTTCTTTAAGGTTATCTTATTCAGCTCTCGATAATCAATACACATTCTCAAGGTGCCATCCTTCTTTTTGACGAATAAAACCGGTGCTCCCCAAGGTGATGCATTTGGTCGGATAAAACCCAAATCCAAAAGTTCTTGTAATTGGACCTTCAACTCTTGTAGCTCCTTCAGAGCCATCCGATACGGTGCTTTAGAAATTGGTGCTGACCCTGGTTCCAGATCGATAACAAAATCCAATTGTCGATCCGGCGGTACACCTGGTAACTTCTCTGGGAATACATATGGATATTCTCGAACAATTGGTATGTCTTCAATCTTTCTATCTTTCTTGTTTTCCTTACTCAAACATACTAGGTAAGCATGGTTTTCATTACATCTTAACAATTTATTTGCCTGCAAAACTGAAATCACAGGTACCCGTCTTTTCCTTTCATCAATCTCGTAAAAACGAGTGGGTTCTTTTCCTGGTGGTTGAAATGAAATCTCCCGTTGTTCACAACGAATCGTTGCAAAATTCTTTGTCAACCAATCCATGCCTAGAATAATGTCTACATCCCACATGCATAGGAGGCGTAATGATTCAGCTTTTAAATGAAAGGGTCCTAGCTCAAACTCTAAGTTAGGACATATCTGATCAATCACAATCGCCTCACCTATCGGAGTGACCACTTTAAAACCTACTTCAGCTCGTTTTACAGGAAGCTTAAGATTATCCACACATGCAGTTGAAATGCAAGAGTGCGAAGCTCCCGTATCAAACAAAACCATAACAGGTACACCGTTTAACTGGGCCATACCTGTCAAATTACTCGAACTCTTCTCTGGTTGTTTCTGTTTAAGCACGTACGTCTTCTGATGTTGAGGTTGAAGTTGAAGAGATTGGGGCGGCGTCTGTTGAGTAGAAGTTTCTGGATTTGAAATCACTTATGAAGAAGGAAGTTGATAACGTGGCTGTTGTGAATAACCAGTCATTGCTTTTACTGTTTGGACTGTCGGAACGATTTTACTTTCTCTCCTCTCCCAACCACATTCTGTCTATACGGACAAGCAGAGGCGAAATGACCAAACTGTCCGCAAGTGTAACATGTGTTGCTTCCGCTTCGGCATATGCCAAAGTGTGGACGGTTGCATTGAGGACACATGGGCGGCCTCATCTGGTTCGGAGGAAGGAATGTTGGTCCAGGTACTGGTGGTCGAAAGGATCTTGATGCCGTAGGTCCTTGCCTCTGAAAAGGCTTATTGTTTGGAAATCCTTTGGTTTCCCACTTCCTTTTTCCTTTATACCTTTGTTCCATTTGAGAAGGTTTCGATGAAACTAGACTTTGGGGTATACCTGCATTCGATTCGGTCGTATTCTTCTCTGACTGAATTTCCATTTCCATGTCTATCGCGCGATTAAGAGTTTCAGCGTAAGACATAGGTGGTTGAGCGGCCAGAATAATCCGAATTTCAGGTCGTAGTCCGGAGCGGAACATCTCTGCCATCTTCTCGTCGGTTTCCACTTTATATGGTGCATATCGGGATAACGTGTAGAATTCCCGATCATATTCCGCCACGCTCTTGCTTCTTTGTTTTAGGTTCATGAACTCGATTTCTTTACATTTAGAATAAATTTAGCATCTGATTCTTCCTGAGGCGATCCCATGTGAAATTCGCCATTTGCTCGGTGTGAGGGTTTTCGTCGCCTCCCACCGTAAATCGTGAGTCCTTTCATCAGAAAATTTATACACAACAAACATTCCTGATCAATACATTCCAAGAACTTGAATATTCGTTCTACTGTGCGTACCCATTCTTCGGCTTCGGCAGGACTACCAGCCCCGGTAAAGTTCGGTGGGTTTTGGCGAAGGAAAAGTTCGGCTATTTTCCGATTTGGGGGAGAAGGTTCACGATCAGGAAAATTTTGAGGAGTGGCTTCACTGTCTCTTTCTTCTAAACTTGGGTTTCTTCTTCTTGGAGGCATACTGATACAAAAGAAGAATATTATTTCCACACAGTTGATAAGATATCAAACAAAGGAAAGAGATATCAAGTATAACAAAATGCAATCATCACAAGAGTTTAAAAAAAACAAAATTATTTAATCACAACAAGGATAATAAACATTTCATATCATAATTTACAAGAAAATTGCCTCATTGAGGACTTTTAACAAAAGGTTTAGTTTCATTATTACTAGGCTGGTAGTTCTGCTTCGCTTTACTATTCCACTACCCTAGCTAGACTTAAAATCTTTTCTCCTAATCCTCTATCTCTTCTTCCGGGTCCTCCTCCGGATCCTCTTCCGGTTCCTCCTATTTTGGGTCTTCTTCCTCTTCTTCGGGAGCATAAGGGTGGTCAGCGGATGAGCAAGCGGGCTCTCCCGGTAAAAGAAGGGATGGATCGGACAAAGACGGCATCTCATCAATAGATAAAGGCCGTAAACTAGAAGTACTAGTGGATGGTTGCTGTTCAAATTCATAAATAACATCAGCAGAAGTCAAGGCTAATGTAATTTCTGGAAGAGGAGATAAAGGAGGCGAAGGGGTCTTCAAAGTAAAAGGTTGGTCATATAAATCAAAGTCAGACAAAGTCCACTGAGGTCCAAGAGGAAATAGGTGATCATCATTATCACAAAACTCATAAGTAGGACTAGAAGCAACAATCTCTTGGGTTTCAGGTTTAATTTCTTTGTTTTTTGGGTTTAGGATATCAGATAAAATTTGATGAACTGTTGGGATAAACTGATCAAAAGGACGATAGGGTAATACTGGAGGATCTCCTATCTTCCTATCTTGATTTTGATAAGATTTACAAATTATGCGAGGTTACGGTGATTACGCACTCCATATCCGGTGTACATAATCCGAGCAATTTGGATGCCCATCCCCGAGGAAGGAGGTAGAGCTTATACTAGGTGGAGCAGCCCGTCTAACTCGATCACTCCACACCTCATTCTTGACTTCCACATCATCATGTCTTGGACCGAGAAAGAGCGGCATGTGTTGCTCTTCTCTCGTTTAAAGGAAAAAACTTATCAACGCCGCCTAATCCCGACGGCCTATTATCGACATTCTTTCGAGCGGTAACCTTCTTCCTTGCCATCCTATAATAAAATATAACTTACATGCTGATCAAAACAATCATATATCACTTATATTCATACATGCTACATCACAATAATTCACCATACTCAAGAACTATTTTCAATGTATGCATACATATTCACTTCTTCACATAATTTACCTTACCTGGTTGAGAGCTGAAGAGATGGACTGGAACACTGAGCTCTTATCAATAACTCAAGGTTTATAAGAAAAGGTCGGCTCAAGAAAGAAAATTCACAGGACCAGAGCGAACAACTGCTCTGATACCACTCTGTCACGACCCGACTAATTAATCATGAAATTAACTAACTAATCAGGCCGTGACTGGTTAAGATATTAAAATTTTGGACAAATGAACCGGTTTAAGTGGAATAAATTTTCGACAAACGAGCAGCATATCCTCTAGAGTATGGATAAGCCAACCTGCACGCAGCAATATCCAACAACAAGTAATAACAAAAAGTGAGGTCACAGCCTCAACAATATGTATATAAAAGGTTCCAAACATTTACAAGGATTTTCAAAAGTATTGTTTCAAGTTTTCAAGTTAACAGCGGAAGAGTAGTGAATGTCATGTATGAAGACACGACATTCAGGCACAACTATTTACAACAAAAATGGATCAACTAAGCTCAGTCCCAAGCCCACATCTCTTCCACGCTCAACCTGCACCAAATAAAACATTTTTCGGGTATGAGTACCAAAGAGTACTCAGTGCGTAATTATCAACAAAATTTTCAAACTTATAAATTCAATTTAAGTAAACATTGAATAAACAACTTAAATAATTATTTCATAAGAAACTTTCAATATCATAGCACCACAATTTCATTTTTGAACATACTGGCATCACATACCCAAGTTGGTCCCGAATGATCTCAATTACGGTCATACTCTATCTACGTCATCCGGTAATGGGAAGTAGACCTCCTCCCCAATACCATGGCCGCCTACATTTGCAAGCTCACAACCATAAACACTGCACAAGACATAATATTTTCCTACCGTAGATAGGTAATTGTAAATCATACCCACAATGTGATAAAACATTCATTTTCAACATTTTCATAGTGTGGTGATTGAAAATACCTTCATAATATCAAAATTTCAAAGCATAACATTAACTTCATTCAAAATGTTTTGCAAAGCATTACCCACCTGAATTGTTTACTCTAGAATATTTGTTTCTTCTTCCTTCACTTCCCGGTTTCCTTTGCTCGTTCCTTGTAAAACAAGATTATTATTGAATTTAGGAAACTTCATTACTCATTGAAACATATTATCACTAAATCTTAGTTTTAACTAATCTAGAATTAGATTAAACTTATTTCATAATAATCTAATTATTAAATACTATATAATATGCTATGATCAAAGAAGTTAAACAACTTTAAGTTACCACATTTCACTTGTTTATTAACTCTATGACTTAATTTCTCATAATGTCTTATAAATAAAAAATTTCTACCGAAATTTCGACTGAGTAACGTTTGTAATATGAGTAACCCACGTAAACCAAACTCATCCAATTTCATCCCAAACTCCCCAATATCATCAACATGTACTTAAATATGCATTTAGAAACTTCAAACAAGTTTAATTTCATTAATTCATACTTTAATCGCCTAATGCTCTTCAACTACATATATAAAAAATTTCAAGAGTTTTACACTCTAAATTCCATTTAACATCAAATTTCTCATAATTATATTCATTTAGCATCAATAATCATTAATCCATGATCCATTCAAATCTTAACCAAATTTCATCACATAAAATCATAACTTTATACTAAACTTTAATTTTCTAGTTTTCGTACCTTATGTCCATAAATTCTTATAAAATTCAACTTAAGCATTATTTTTATCATAGATCTCAAATATCATATCAAATACATCAATTAAAATCAAGAGATCAAAGTTCAATATATACCCTTCATTTTTGAAATTTAGGGTTTTAGTGCTAATGCATGAATTAAATTCCTATAAATTTATTTTATGCATTATTTATATCCCTAAGCATAAATATCATGTCAAATTGATCAAATAAAATCAAAATCATTAAGTTCCTATCAATCCTCATTTTTGAAATTTTCAAGAAATTAAACAAGCATGATTAAATTTTGATTTCTTTAATCATATGATGTTTATATTTATTCCTAAACATATATTTGAACTCAATTCAACTAAATCATATCATATCATTCGTATACAAAAATTAGGGTTTATGCATGATTCTTTAATTTTTAAATTTCATGAATTTAAAGAATTTAAAACCATAGCATATGTTAATTTAGCTTCATAAACATAATTAATTCAATAAACATAACAAAAATTAAACAAATCAACCAACACCTCATAATTTTCGAAAACCCTAGCATAATAAAAGATCATATATATCAATTTAAATCATAAAAACTTAGGTTAAATCAAGTAATTACCTTGCTTGGAGTGAAATACCACTAATTTCCCACTTAAATATGGATTAAACTTGAAAAGAAAATTTGTGTGTGTGTGTGTGAGTGTGGGAGTGCCGAAATGGAGGGAGTTTTGGAGGTTGGAGATGATATATTCTATGTATTATAATTCTAGAAGCTTAATTTTAATTTAATATACATTAAATCCTAATTTCATTTACATTAAACACAAATTTCAATAAATTTATAATTACACCTCTAATTTTACTAAGGTTATACCTTAGTATATTTTAATTACTAGAACTATATTCATAGTAATTAATGAAACCTAATACAATTCATATCCATAATTGAAATTAAATTCATATAGCACAATTTCAATTCTTTCATTTGTAAAAATTCAACTAATTATTTTAATGCTTCTTAATTTTCGAAAATTACACCAAATAATTCTTTTATCACTAAATATTAATAAAATAAATTTATTCAAGCAAATTAATAGCTTAAACAATAATTCATTTCATTTTATAAGAGAAATTTCACATAAAATAATTAATGCATTCTATAATAAAATTTCCATTTAATAGCATTTTCCATGCAAACACACATTAATAATCACATAATTCACATTTTATCATAATAGAAATCATTTCTAAATATTCTCAAAGTTTTCAAATCTCATATTCTTCAATTAAGAAATAATCGAATTTCTATCGACTAATCATCCATCATATGCTTCTTTATAAATTCTTATGAATTAAATAGCTTCTAAACCCCTAATTATACTTAATTAGATTTTAATTAATACTATAAGATTTTTGGGTTACTACAAAAATGTATAATAATAACAATGCATGGAGGTCAATGGAATGACACTACATATGTGGGCGGAGAACAAGAATTTATTCGTGTGCCATTGGATTGTATATTACTAACGCATGGAGGTCAATGGAATGACACTACATATGCTTCCATCTCTTGTATTGAACTATGATTATCTTATGAATACAGTCGTGATACAATTTTTTATCCTTATAACACAAGATGAAGAAGTTAGTACCAACAAGTCGAATACTACTAGATCACGTAGGTCAAAACGATGTGAAAATCGTGGTGAGGTTGGTCATATTTTGATCGTATTATGAACTTCGTAATTTTTGTATCGATATTTTTATTAGAAAAGCAACATATATACATTTTCCTTTCTTTTCTTCTTTAGTTCTTGTCTCTCTACTCTCTCTCTCACAAACACATATATACATAGAGACATATTGTAGTACTAACATGAATAGGGGATCGGGGAGGCGGGGGAACATGATGGTTAGAATAATCTCATTTCTTCCATAGACAAACAATGTCACTCCGTCATTGCCACAACCACGATCCTCCTTCATCTACGACCTCCATCCGCCGAGCAATTGACCCTCTACCTCTCCCGCCTTTGAGAGTGCCTCACCACCTTAGACAACTTGTCATATCTCGTCTTTCACAATAGGATTAGAATGACTTTCGAACTTAGAATTTAAATGATTCGTGCCCAAAGAAAGAAAACTTTTAAATTCCAACAAAAAGAATTATTTCATTAAAGCGATTTCGAGAATTATTATATATAATATAATAATTGAATATGATTTATACATATATTTATAAATCATTATATCAATAATATCATGTTAATGTTTAATTATTATTTCGTAATCTTTAAGATCGAACATTTAGCCCGTAAGAATATTTATTTAATGGGTTTTAATTGAAAAGCCCAAAGGAGAAGCCATTGGAAACCCTAACTATATGAGCTCCTTCTTCCTCGAATAAACCACAGCCTCCATTTCAACATTTACTCCTTCATTTTGCAGCCCAACAAGAGAGACAAGGTTAATTTTTTTTCTCTCAATTCATTTTAGTGTGTATATGTAATAGTATGTGGTGTGTGTGCGTGAGTGAGGGAGCTGAGGTTGCGTGGCGTGCGTGACTCGTCGACGGAGACGTGGCTGGCCGGACGTCGCGGTGGGGCGGCGACGCCTCGTGTGTGTGCGTTCGTGTTGGAGTGTGTCGCGTGTGTGTGTGAGTTGTGTCGTGTGCGTGTGTTCATGTGTTGTGTGCGTGTGTTCGGCCGAGAGGGAGAGGAGGCCGTGGCCGGCGACATGGCCGGCCAAACGCGACGGCGACGGCGACGGCGACGTGCTGGCCGAGAAAGACGTAGGCAGCGTGTACGAGCGTTGTGCGTCGCGTGCGTGTCTCCATCGCGTCGTGTATGTGCGTCGTGAGTGTTGCTGTGTGTGTGTGGGTCGGCGAGAGGGGAGGCGGTGGTGGTGGGCGTGTGACGACAAGATCGCCGGACGGGCGGCGGCGCTGCGTGCAAGTGTGTGTTGTGTGTGTCGTGAGAAGAGACAGAGAGGGAGAGAGGCCGAGAGAAAGGAGAGAAGAGAGAAAAGAAAAAAAAAAAAAATGGGTCGCCAGAATTTTTGGCCGGCGTGACACACGGAAAACGCGTCGGAAAATTCTGATTAGGTTTAGGTTTTGAGAGTAATGGGCTTTGTTCCTTTTAATCGAATGGGCTTAATTTATTTAAAATTTTGGGCTTTGATTTAAATTAAATGGGCTTGTCCTATTTTATTTGAATGATATGGTCGTTCTTTTTTTTAAATGGTTTGGGCTTCTTTGTTTTGGCCGAGAATTAAGAGAAAATGGGTTTGACTTTGGTAGAAATTTAAATCAAGTTGGACCCTTGTTTTAATTAATAAATAATGTCCTATTTATTTAAATAATTGGTTGTTTTATTAAATTAAAATTTGGGCCCATTTTAATTAAAGTGTGGGTTTAGTTAATTAATGTATTGGGTTGATTCAATTTTAATTAATATGTTGGACCTTAATTAATTTAAAATCTTTGGGCTCAATTAATTAAATAAATAAGGTTTAACTTTAAGACTTAATTAATTAAATTATATTAAGTCTTATTAATTAAATAATTAACTTAAACTTAAATATAAGTTTAAATTATTTAATTATGGTAAGTTAATTAATTAATTAATTAATTACTATTAAGTTTAATTAATTAATTGATTAAGTTAAGGTTAAGTTTAAGTTTAAATTATCTTTAATTTATGATTATGACTTACTTAATTAATGTAATTAATTTCTTTTAATGAAATTAATTAAGTTATGATGATTAAATAAATTAAATTATGTTGAGACAAGTGCATAATTTGATAATTATATTATGTGTTATAATAAGCGAGATTCCTTAATATATACGAACTTAGTATGTATTTCAAGTATGTTATACTTTTGTAAAAGTATTTATCATAAGAAGATTATGAAATTTAATTAGTTTTTAAGCGAAAAGTCGAGCAAGGGTATTGTTGGTGCCTTAGTGATATAAATTAGTTTTCAAATTTAATTATATTTTGAAAACCGGGCTTAACGAATCATAAGCTAGTATCCTCATTTACTTGAACTTAAGGCTAGCTTTTGAGACCTATTAAGATTAGTGCTTCTTGTAGGTTTTATCAATCAAGGGATTAGCCGCTTTCCAGAGGCAGCACTATAGTGATTCTTGAGCTTTGTCCTATCGAGGTGGGCTTACTTTACAAAAGTATATTTGAGTTATATGCTCGATATTTCATGAAATCTGTTGTTTATCCAATAAAATATTTTTGTGCGCTCTACTGCATTTAAGGCTCGTAAATGTATCGATCGAGATTCTCTTTAAACCTAACACGTTAATTGAGAATTGTATACACTATTAGTTGTTTCGGTGGGTTGATCTCCATGGGCACTAACCAAGTAATGAGGCGTTATAAGGGTGCTTGTCGGATGTGTTCCGAATACGTCATGTTATTATGGTGCTTATGCGGACACGTTCGGTACATCATGGATTGTCCGGGTTCGCCCCGATGACAATAATGGGAGCATGTGATCCGGCGGTGGCTAGAGGTCCGGATCAAAGCGAGTAATGTAAGAGTCGTGACAATGGGCCCAAATGAATGAAATATTTTGCATGCTTAGAAGTGGTTTCTCTTTTAAAACCTTCTAAGTTATGTTATCATGATTGGATAAAGCGCTTTTACGGATTTATGAAATGTTTATGAAAATGCATGCCCACCGAGTACATTAGTACTTAGCCCAAATATTTTCAAATGTTTTCAGGTTGATCAATGGGCGCTGACGGGGCAGAGCTGAGATTTGAGTTCACTCCGTATGTTGACGGATTATTCCGTATTTAGACTTTCGCTGATGAATTAACTCTAATTTTATTTTCCCATCTTGTCTATGACTTGAATTGTACCTTTTGATGAGCTTAGACTCAATCTTTGATGTTTAGCATTCTAACGCATTTGGCTATTAGAAGCACGAAACTAAACTTGTGATCACGAGGATAAATATTGTTTTGATTGGATTACATCCTTCGATGTCTTCCATTTTCATTTAGGAAGCTATTCCCAAATTCTAAGGGTTTATTGTCTCGATCATTCAGTCAACATATTTACTCCATATTTTTCCCTTATTTTCATTCGTCGTGCCTCGATTTATGAGCTTCCGTCATTTCTAGAAATCGGGGCGTGACAGAGTGGTATCAGAGCATAAGTTTTCTTCGTGTCTCTTACCATCCAAAACCTTTTCATGTCGAGTCGGAATAGTGCCTCTAGATTTCTTGTAATCTCGGTGACTCTCGGCTCACCGTCACGTTAACCGATCAACAAAGGTATGATTTAAATGTTTGAGTGAGATTATGAAAGTATGTCTTGTAGGAAAACGTATGTTAACCTCGCCCGAGGATCCATCTTGGGTGTTTAATTCACCATACATTGATTATAAACCCAGCATCGTCTATATAATTGAATCGCAACACGTTGGGGTTTCACGTGTTTACCTTTGGATCGAAGAGGTCGATGGAGCGAGATGAGCGGATCGAGCGGATCGGACTCGTGCTTTGACCTTCCGGATCAGATCCCGATTGCCCAATCTCCAACGTCGGTGAGGACGATCTATGGAGAATGCTTCGAAAATCACCCTTTGCTCTCACTAGAATTTTGAAAATTCTCTCAAGAGAAACTCTCTCAAATCTCGAAAATAATGTGTTAATAATGTGTGCATTAGCTCAGACATTATCTCATACCTTATATTTATAATGCACTACCTTAATCCTATATGGAATATTACCATAATCCTATATGGAATATTACCATAATCTTAGGATTATTTCCATACTCTTAGGATTATTTCCATACTCTCAGGATTATTTCCATAATCTTATATGGAAAGGATCTATGCATATACCATAAATATAATTATATCCTTGTGGGATAAAGAGAATAAAATCTTTCCTTTGAGAGCACATAGGGGGCCGATTTTCTTGTAGCTACGGGCCTGGATGGGCGACCCAGGATCAAATCAAGGAATAAAGATGGGCCTCAAATAAATTAATTATCTTATGTTCAAATTGTAACATAAATTAATTTATAAACATTCGATCATGCCACTAGAGAAAGAATCTTGACTTACCCCTTTATTACGAAGTTGAGTCGGGCTTGCACTTAGACATTACGAATCCCGTATTTAAGATATCGAACGTCCATTAATCATTTCTAGCAATGATCGCTTAAAGCGATTAATAACTTCATTTCTTAAGTAGTACCACTCAACCTTATTATTGTACTTGAGCTAACTCAACTGCGGGGTTTAGTACAATAAACATTTGAGCTCCTTAAGGGGCGTCATCATCCTTAACGGACACGGTGACTCGTCTGAGATAACTAGCGTGACATACAAGCCTTGCCACCACCCAAGATGCGGAGAATCTTGGGTTAGAACATATAACCCTCACTCATAACAAGTCAAAGTGATGGTCAAGAACTCATACCACCTAATACCTTATCGAGGTTTAGATCATCGTAAGTCACCGAGATCTTGGTTCTTCACGACGTCGAAAGAAGAACTCATCTCACTGTGATCCTTCAATACGCCGTAGACGCACCAGCATAGACAAGCAACTAAGTCAAGTCACTTATCTATACCGTGCCTAAACCGACAACTCGTCCTTAAGTCGTCTCGTTTGTGAAACTTTTATATCTCATTAAGCTTGACCAATCATACGGACTTCGTGATCTTCACACCTCGTATGATCTAACTTATATATGAGATAAGGGACACGATATATGCAATCAAGTATTCAAATCGGATAGAGATTGTAATAGTGGTAACAGAAACATTGTATACAAGCTCAACCAAAGCGCTTTCAAGATACAAATCCAACAATCTCCCACTTATACTAAAGCAAACTTTTAGTATACAATGTGTCTTTCTACTAGCTATTACAAACAACCATCACTTTGCTTCTCCCACTTATACAAGTTTCCTTTCTAAGTGGGTGCCATCGCTTAACCAAGTCCTCTAACGTGTTCATCGTAGACTTTTGCGGCGAGCTCTTCGTGAATGGATCCTCTAGATTTTCCGTCGTATCAATCTTTTCAATCAGACGCCACCTCGTCTAACGATTTCGTATGACATGGTACTTTCTCTCTATGTTTTGTCGCCTTGTGGGTCCGTGGTTCCTTCGAGTTTGCATCGCACTGAGTTATCACAAGAAACTATGATACTCTTGGGCAAACCAGTACCGATCCCAGATCCACGAGGTAGTTCTTGAACCATCTGACCTCCTTAGAAGCCTCAAGGCGGCTACATATTCGGCTTCCATGGTAGAGTCCGCAATGCATCGCTTTGCACTCCGCCAGATCTGGCTCCACCTCCCAAGGTAAACACATAGCCGAGGTTGACTTTTCTCATCACGGTCGGCTTGGAAATCCAGTCTCAGATAACCCAAAGGCATTAGACTATCTCGCATGGTAAACTAGCCTATAATCTCGAGTCCTTTTAGGTACTTGAGTATATGCTTTCTGCAATTCAATGAGCTTGTCCGTGGTGGGATCGATATTCAGCTACTATGCCACCGCATAGCGATATCGGTCTCGTGCATAGCATTGCGTATATGAGACTTTCTACGGTGAAGCGTAAGGAACTTGTCTCATTTCTCTATCTCCTTTGCGGTCATGGGTGATGCGTTTTAGATAAAGGAGCGCCATGTCTCGAAAGGTAGCAATCCTTTCTTGGCGGTTTGCATACTAAAGCTAGTAATCACAAGATCAATGTAAGACGCCCGAGATAAGTTTCAATATTTTCTTCTTGCGATCTCGGTAAACCTGATCCCAAGAATGTACGTTGCATCTCCTAAGTCTTCATTTGAAACCGATCGGATAGCCAACTCTTTACGCCTCGATAACACTTCACGTTGTTGCCAACTAGAAGGATGTCATCTACATAAAGTGCAAGAAATACCACATCACCGTTGACATCTAACCGATACACACAACTCTCGCTAGGCAACTGGGTAAATCCATAGGACTTTACCACCTCGTCAAAGCGTAAGTTCCATGATCGGGAGGTTCGCTTAAGTCCATAAATGGACTTTAAGCTTCCATACTAGATGCTATTCACCCTTTACCACATAACCTTCGTGTTGTTGCATGTGGATGTCTCTACCTTCCTCAAGGTAACCGTTAGAAAAGCGGTTTAACATCCATTTGCCAAACCTCTGGGTTCATGTGGGCTGCTATGGCTAGAAGAATTCGATGGACTTGAGCATTGCTACACGGTGAAAGGTCTCATCGAAATCGATGCCCTCAACTGAGTGCACCTTCGCCACAAGCCCGGCTTTAAAAGCCCAACCTCTCCATCGTAATCTCTTCCTCTCAGATATCCACTTACTACCTACGGCTTCCTTGCCATCCGGTAGAGGTGTCTTTCATATACATCCATAGTCGTTATGGACTCCATTTCTAAGTCCATAGCGGTGTGCCATGATCTTGCATCAATATCTCAGACGCCTCCTTGTATGTCCATGGTCGATTATTGCATGTTCGTCTCTGGGACCAAACCAAGATTCACCCACGAACATAAATCGCTCGGGTTGACGAACAACCTCCCACTACGACGAGGTTCTACAGCACAATGGCAACGGTGGAGTGCAGATACTTGTGGTTCTCTAACTGCACAACTTGCGTGTAGGTACCACTTGTACGGTCGGTATCTCGGTGGAACTCGACCCACTTCAATTTCTTGAAGTATCCGTGTCGATCCATCCCACTAGACTCGACATCTCGCACTTTGGCCTAATCGGTGGTGGAACACGATCATCTTCTAATTCTTGAAGAATGATTTCAACTTTGGACTTATGATTTTCATGTAGTCCTCTTCTAAGAATCGAGCATTAGTGCTAATAATGACCTTCCGATCCTCAGACTATAGAATAAACCACCTTCGCTCCTCTAGATAGCCAATAAATGCCTTTGCGCCGGATCTAGCTCCAACTTGTCGCCTTCTTCTCAAAGACATGTGCCGGATCGCCCCATATCCTTATGTGGCTTAAACCGGCTTCGCCCAAACCACAACTCGAAAGGGTCTTTTCGATCGACTTGGACGGTACTAGATTTAGCAAGTATGCCGCCGTCTCTATGCATATCCCGAACGAAATAGGCAATGTAGCATAACTCATCATAGATCTAACCATTTCCAAAAGAGTCATATTTCTTCGCCCGACACACCATTTTGTTGTGGTGTGCCCGGTGAAAGTATTTGGGAGGTAATCCCACACTTCACTAGATAGTCCATAAACTCACATCGAGGTATTCGCCACCGCGATCGGACCATGATGACTTGATACTCTTACCTAGCTTCGTCTCCACTTCCGCCTTAAACTCTTTGAATTTCTCAAAGCATTCTGACTTCGGTGAAGTAGGTATATGTATCCGCACCTTGAGTAATCGTCAATGAAAGTGACAAAATACTGCATTCTCCACGAGCTTGTGTGGACATGGTCCACACAGTCGAATGGACTAACTCCAACATTTCTTTCGCTCTATAACCCTTCGCTTTGAAGAGTCCGGTCGACATCTTACCTTCTATACAGGATTCGCAGATTGGGACGGAGTAATGTAGAGATCACCCAACGCCCATTCTTAGCCGTCTTTGGATCTTATTTAGATTGATGTGACCTAATCTAAGATGCGGAGAAAAGTAGAGTCATCATGAAGAAAACTTTCTCTTTTAGGGTTTGATGAAGACTGCAACATAGTTATAGGTATTATGTTTTGCGTAAATAGTATAAAGCTTAATTATATAAAGTGCCAACACAGTATAACTCGTCATTTCTTATGATAGAAACACCACTATCAAAAATAACAGAATATCCATGAGTAAATAATTTCAAACAGAAACAAGGTTCCATGAAAATCCGGCACATATAAAACGCGTCTTTCAAAACTAAAACTGTTGTCCCAAAACATAAAGAACATCTCCAACTCGCAATGCGACTTGACTTCGCGCGTTGCCCATGGAGATCGTTATCTCGCCATCAAACAGCTCCTTGTCCGCAGGAACCCCGCAGGTGTAACAAACATGATCGATTCGCCCATATCTACTACCCAAGAATGGGTAGAACAAGTCGCTAAACATGTTTCCGCATTAAAGCAAACGCGTACCTTGAGCTTGAGCATAGGGCACTTGGCCTTCAATGCCCGGTCCCACCGCACTTGAAGCACTTGCCTTCTCCTTCGCTTCTTCAAGCCTCGGTGGCAACCATGTTCTTGCTCCCATTACTCCCACTATTTCCTCGCCTCTACCACCTTTGGCACCCCTTTTCTATTTCCATTTTGCGATGAAAATTTTGGGCCCTTAGATGTGCTAGCAAGAGCATGTGCTCCTTTTCCATAACTCCTTCCGCAAAGAACGAGATCATTAAGCAACCGACTAAGTGTAAACTCGGTCTTGCTCATGATCGCATTCACGCCGAAAGTTCTCAAAAGACTTGGGCGTGTATTGAGGATGATATCGACCTTGGCCGCCGTCAATACCTCCTCCCAACCGATCAAGACTATCCATGAGACGAGTCATGTGGGAGACATGTTAATGGACCGAACTTCCTTCTTCCATCTTACACGCCAAGATTTCTCTCATTGTGTGGAAGTCGATCGTCCGATCCGATCGCCCAAACTTACTCTCGAGACTTGACCAAATATCGTCGCGTCTACCATCGATCGATGTTTGTACTGCAAGCCTTTGGACATCGTAGTCATCATATAGCATTTAGCCATATTGTTCGACTTATTCCAAAGTCCGCTTGACTCTCGCCGCTCATTAGTCGATGCGTCGATAAGGCATCGGGTTTAGGAGTAGTGAGAACAAACATGTGTTCTTCAATGATAAGAACATATTCCATGTTTCGCTTCCACTCGATAAAATTTGGACCGATAACGGATTTTGTGCGAGCATATTGATAATCGGCACAAGAGACATATACGAAACGATAATGTAAAACACATAAGCATACGATCGCAAATAATTAGTGAATAATAATATTGTAACCTTTTGATAAAACAATATTAATTGAAACCTCCAATCGCCCAAGGAATTCCACATGCAAGCCACGCGTGTGGGCGTTTACATGAACCCCCACCGCACTAAAATATACCTTTTAGTCGCTTAATTTCAATCCATGTCAACTTATCCTTATGACAAATGAAATTAATGATTGGACCTTACTAGACCACATCACTATCGCAAGAAGGGACTTCGGGAAGTTGTACTTGAGGTGATGTCTAAGCATTGACCACAATTTTAACAAATAGAAATGAATTTTAGAATTGGTATACCACTGACCATACCGCCCAATTCAAATTCTTTTGTTATCTCATTTTATATCTATCTCTAGAGAACTTATGAAAATCGCACATGCAAGCTACGCGCGTGTGGGCGTTTACACATGAAACTCCCACTTCTCAATAGATTTAAAATGTTTTATTTAGAAATCTCATCTAACAAACTTATGATAAACAAGGCAAGCAAGCCACGCGTGGATCGCCACTCACAAAGGCCTCACTTTGTTTAGAGATCAAAAGTGGAGGTCATGACATTTTAATTTGAAAATTAATTTGTCGGGTTGCTTGCTTAGTCTTTTTATTCAAAAGGTTTGTCCATGCGCATCACGTAATCCTAGCATGCTTTTCTATAGAACTCAACATGTAAAACATGCTAGCGTAATTCTAAAATATGCTTGATAAACGCGATAAACCTAGCATGCTTACTATGCGCATCCAATTACGTAAAACACTTAAAGGTTTGTCAACGTAATATAAACATACATAGCATGCTACCGCATAATTTAAACATCCACGACATGCATATGAACGATAAAATAAAATAAAACGCTCATCGCGCTCCAATCGTGAAACCCGCACATTCATGTCAATCTATTACATAGATTTACAGCACCGAATTAAACTTGAAAGGCCTCGCGTGCACCCGGCACGGACCGAAAATCTGGAAAAATGGGTGCGGGCGGGTCGGCCCAATCATGGCGGGCGTGCGCTGAGGCAAGGCCGGCCGCGTCACCGGCCTGTCACCGCGTGCTCGCGTGTCCTCGCGGGCTTCTCACGGTCGCTAAAGGCGACCGCGACCGACGAGCGTACACGCTGCCACCGCCGAGCGCCAACGTCCCGCCGAGACGTCATCGCCCGGCGCCAAACTCGCGATCGCGAGTACGCTGCCTGGTAGCGGGTAGCTCAACGCGCGCCGTCGCCCGCTAGCTCGCCGCCGCTGCTTGCGGCCGTATTCGCGATCGCCGATCGCCGATCGCCGCGTGGCGCCAGGATCTCGGCGCGAACGCACGCCTGCCGCGCCGCCTCGCGATCGCCCTCGCGACCGCGAGGCTCGCCGCGAGATACCGCCCGAGACGATCGCCGAGCTACCGCATTTTTCCCGTCGTTTGCTTCTTCGTTCTTTCGCTCGTTCTTCTTTTACAGATAAGATTTACATAATAAAATCTAATCTAACCACGGATTTTCTCGTGGTGAAAACAACAACATCCGACAAAATAATAAACGAGCCACGATGAACGACAGATCCACAATTAAATAAACGCACGTAATAATCAAACGTGAATTAATCCAACAGAGCCAAGATTCTGAACCTCGCTCTGATACCAATTGTAGGGAAAACGTATGTTAACCCTCGCCCCGAGGATCCATCTTGGGTGTTTAATTCACCATACATTGATTATAAACCTAGCATGCTTCTATATAATTGAATCGCAACACGTTGGGGTTTTCACGTGTTTACCTTTGGATCTGAAGAGGTCGATGGAACGAGATGAACGGATCGAACGGATCGGACTCGTGCTTTGACCTTCTGGACTGTATCCCGATTGCCCAATCTCCAACGTCGAGTGAGGACGATCTATGGAGAATGCTTCGAAAATCACCCTTTGTTTTCACTAGAATTTTGAAAATTCTCTCAAGAGAAACTCTCAAATCTCGAAAATAATGTGTTAATAATGTGTGCATTAGCTTTGACATTATCTCATACCTTATATTTATAATGCACTACCTTAATCCTATATGGAATATTACCATAATCCTATATGGAATATTACCATAATCCTATATGGAATATTACCATAATCTTAGGATTATTTCCATACTCTTAGGATTATTTCCATACTCGTGATTATTTCCATAATCTTATATGGAAAGGATCTATCATATACCATAAATATAATTATATCCTTGTGGGATAAAGAGAATAAAATCTTTCCTTTGAGAGCACATAGGGGCCGATTTTCTTGTAGCTACGGGCTGGATGGGCCACCTGAGGATCAAATGCAAGGAATAAAGATGGGCCTCAAATAAATTAATTATCTTATGTTCACCGAACATAAATTAATTTATAAACATTCGATCATGCCACTAGAGAAAGAATGCCGACTTACCCTTTATTACAAAGTTGAGTCGGGCTTGCACTTAGACATTACGAATCCTCAGATTTAAGATATCGAGCGTCCATTAATCATTTCTAGCAATCGATCGCTAAAGCGATTAATAACTTCATTTCCTTAAGTAGTACCACTCAACCTTATTATTGTACTTGAGCTAACTCAACCTGCGGGGTTTAGTACAATAAACATTTTGAGCTCCTTAAGGGGCGTCATCATCCTTAACGGATACGGTGACTGACATGATAACTAGCGTGACATACAAGATCGCCACCACCCAAGATGCGGAGAATCTTGGGTTAGAACATATAACCTCACTCATAACAAGTCAAAGTGATGGTCAAGAACTCATACTCACCTAATACCTTATCGAGGTTTAGATCATCGTAAGTCACCGAGATCTTGGTTCTTCACGACGGTCACGAAGAAGAACTCATCTCATCGTGATCCTTCAATACGCCGAGACGCATACAAAGATAGACAAGCAACTAAGTCAAGTCACTTATCTATCTGCAGCTCAAACCGACAACTCGTCCTTAAGTCGTCTCGGTGTGAAACTTTTTATATCTCATTAAGCTTGACCAATCATATGCACACGTGATCTTCTACACATTGTATGATCTAACTTATATATGAGATAAGGGACATGATATATGCAATCAAGTATTCAAATCGGATAGGAGATTGTAATAGTGGTAACAGGAAACATTGTATACAAGCTCAACCAAACTGCTTTCAGTATACAAATCCAACATGTACGTCATTGATGAATGTTTCCATGTGGATTACAAGTTATTTTCATGTGATGATTTGTGAATTGTCTAATTGCTTTCACATTGTTATTGTGAGTCATTGTACTCAGATAGCTACGTTCAATGTCGTGTTAGGGACAACCCGAACCCTTAACGACCCAAATGAAATTGATTGTCGAATTGGATTTTCAAATCTTTTCGATCATGCATGAGACTTTTGAACTTACATGACAATAGGTTTCACAAAAATGAAAATGTTTGATGACGATATTTTGGATTCATGTCCTAAAATGATCGGAATAAGTTATGGGTTCTCTCACGAACTGCTTGTGTACTCAAGGATCGTTATGAAAACGTAAGTCGTGATAGCCTCGCTATAACAACTTAGAAAGAACTAGTTCACGGTTTCACATAGAAGCGCTTGAACATAGAAGTAACACGGAAAAGATTGAGGATTCACTGAGTTATACCATTATGGTTATGATTAGTTTCTCATATAGGTGTTATCTTTTCGAATGGAAGACGACTAATAGGAGATGGCATGAGAGACGCACTGAAGGGAATGGTAGGGTCGAGGCGAGGACGAGGACAAGGACGAGGACGTGGTCGTACAAGGAAGAGGTTTTGTTCATCAAGAACCTAATCCACAAGTAGCACCGGACCGTTGATCAAGAAAAGTTCCGCAAGAGAAACCTCCGACGCTCGATGGACTAGGTGATCCGATGGATGCTTGAGAAATGGATACGGTGTGGAACAGATTTTCAACTATATCCGATGTGAAGATAGGGAAAGAGTGAAGTGCGCCACCTACCGGCTCGTGGAAGAAGCGACTTCACGGTGGGAGTCGATGAGACGCATCACGATCGAAGAGAACTCGATGACTCACATGGGAAGAATTCAAGATCAATTATATGAGAAGTACATACCGAGGATGCTACCGTCGGAAGAAGCGAACGAGTTCGAATCAAGCGTAGAATTGGAACAGTCATGAATATGACGAGCTTTCAACCAACTGTCAAGGTATGCTCCACATCGGTGGACACCGATGCAAAACGCTACCGAGAAGTTGAAACGGATTACGCCACGAGATAGCGATTTCCTAGCAAGTCAAGGTGATCTTACATATGCACGTACAACGAGGGGCTCTTACCATCGAGTCACCGCCGAGAGAGAAAGGAAAAGCTCCTCTACAGTGCATGCATGCGCCATTTCAAGACAATGGCGAGGGAAAGAAAATGGAATGAGGGTAATGGAAACTTGAAATGGGAAGAAACCCCGAATCGAATCAAAATCCGCCCCAATGATGGGCGAACACCTTGCGGAATGCCGTAAATTCCACCTAGGCAAATGTCTCAAGGGGGCAAATGCTTGTTATAACTACGGAGAAATTGGACATTTTGCTCCAGCATGTCCAAAGAAAAATGGGAAAGCACCCCAACAGCCAAACCCTGGAAATCAACAAAGGCAAATCCCTGGGCCCAGAGGAAACCAAGGACAACCACCAAACGCGAGGGCCTACGCTTTAAACCAGAAGCAAGCTGCTCGAGCACAGGGAAACCTGACAGGTATGGTCAACGTGGTGGTATACCGTTATAGCTTCGTTTGATCTGAGGGCATCACACTCTTTCATTTCACATGTTGCTTGTAAGGCTTTAGACTTAACTCTGAACCATCTAGTGAAGCTTTAGTGATTAGCACACCAGTGGAGAAAGAATGTCTCTGAATATATTGTTTCGAACTTAGAATTGAACATAGGTCTTTCAAGAATTTAGGGCGGCACTTATATGTCATCTCTATGATAGAATTTGACATCATCTTACGAATGGATTGGCTCACCAAAGTCAATGCCACAATCTTGTGTAACGAAGAAAGATCTCCTTCCGACCACTTGGAAAGGAAGGGACTAATTTTCATGGGATAAGAATGGGAAAAGGAGTATCGATGATATCTCGCCATGAAAGCCACCAAGATTATGAAGAAAGGAGGTTGCTATGCAATTCTCGTCGACCGACAACAAAACCAGAGGTGGAGAAGACAATTGGAGAAGTTCCGATTGGTTCGAGAGTACGAAGATGTTTTTCGGAAGAATTGCGGGTATGCCACCGATCGGCAATTAGAATTCACAATCGACTTAGAACCGGAGCAGCTCCAAGATCGAAAGCACCGTATAGGATGGCCCCACCAATTACAAGAATTAAAGATTCATTCTGGAGTCGTTGGACCTAGGTTTCATACAACCTAGTGTATCGCCATGGGGAGCACCGGTCCTATTCGTCAAGAAGAAAAGCGGAACATTAAGGATGTGTATCGACGAGAGAATTGAACAAGCTCACTATTAAGAATAGATATCCTCTCCCTAGGATGAGCGACTTGTTCGACCAACCGAAAGGAGTCGAGTATTTTCCAAGATAGACCAAGGTCCGGATACCATCACTTAAAATGAGAAGGGATGATATTCCTAAAACACGTTTAGGACACGTTACGGACATTACGAGTTCACGAGAATGCCGTTTGGGTTGATAAATGCCCCACTATTTTTATGGATCGATGAATAGAGTATTCCATCAATATTCGATAGTTTCGTCTTAGTGTTTATCGATGATATTCTCATCTACTCTAAGATCGAGGAACAACACGAAGAGCATTTACGTGTTGTACTAGAATTTGCGAAACGAGAAATTATACGCCAAATTCAGCAAGTGTGAATTTTGGTTAAAGGAAGTGATGTTCCTCGGACATATCGTGTCAGCCGATGGAATCAAAGTAGATCCTGCTAAGGTAGAAGCCGTCAAAGAATGGAGGACACCCTCAAACGCCAACGAGATCAGAAGCTTTCTCGGCTTGGCAGGATACTACGACGATTCATTCAAGGATTTTCAAAATTTGCTAGACCAATGACACAACTTAAGAAAGGGTCCAAGTACATTTGGACCAAGGCGTGAAAAGAGTTTCCAAGAGCTCAAGACAAAGCTAACCAACGCTTGGTGTTAGCAATCCGAAGGAGAATGAAGGATTAAGTAGTTTACACGGATGCCTCAAAGTTGGGACTAGGTTGTGTACTAATGCAAAACCGAAGGTGATAGCATACGCATCTCATCAATTGAAGCCCCATGAGTTGAATTATCCGACTCATGACTTAGAGTTAGCCGCGATCGTGCATGCTTTGAAGATCCGGAGGCACCACCTCTATGGAGTCGGTGTGAAATATTCACGGATCATAAGAGTTTGAAGTACTTTTTCGAGCGTAGGATCCGAATATGAGACAACGAAGATGGCTCGAATTAGTAAAGGATTACGATCGTACTATCGCCTACCATCCCGAAAAGCGAACATTGTGGCGTACGCCTCGACCGAAAGACTAAGGCAAAGCTAGGGTATTTAATTATCCAACGAGAGAATCGATTCATGACTTCGCCACTCGGTTTAGAAATAGTTCATCCTCCAAAGACATTGTCGGTTGTATAGCTAGTCTCACTACTACACCGACCTACGAGGAAGGATCATTGATGCACAAAGAGGAGATTGGTTCTCGGAAAGATGCGTCTCGCGCGAGAACGAACGAAACAAAAGGATTCACCAAGCAAAAGACAATGCTTTGATGTTTGGTGAAAGATTGTGTGTGCCGTACAAGGAAGAACTCAGAACGAGATCATGAGCGAAGCTCATGATACTCCATATCTCGCACATCCGTGAAGTACAAAATGTACCAAGATTTGAAGAAAATGTTCGGTGGAAGGAATGAAAAGAGATGTAGCCTCTTTTGTTGAGCGATGTTTGGCTTGTCGACAAGTTAAGGGTGTGCACCGAGACCGTATGGGATGTTACAACCCCACCGTGCTGAATGGAAGTGGGAACATATCAACATGGACTTTGTGGTAAGCTACCAAAGTCAATTCATGAATATCGCCATTTGGGTCATAGTGGACCGTCTATCAAAGTCAGCGCATTTCCTACCGATCCAGATGACGTTTGGTTTGGAGAAACTTGCAAAATTATACGTTAAGGAGATAGTACGCCTTCATGGAGTACCTGTATCTATTACGTCTGATCGAGATTCAAGATTCACATCGCGTTTTTGGAAGAGTTTGCAAGAAGCCATGGGAACCCAGCTGAATTTCAGTACGGCTTTTCATCCTCAAACTGATGGCCAATCAGAAAGAACGATTCAAGTTTTAGAAGATATGTTACGAACTCTAGTCTCTGACAAGGGTGGAAGTTGGGAAGACTTACTCCCGCTAGTGGAATTTGCCTATAACAATAGTTACCAGGCGACGATTGGAATGGCCCCATATGAGGCATTGTATGGTCGAAAATGTCGATCACCTCTTTATTGGGATGAAGTGGGAGAAAGGAAGCTGTTAGGTCCCGACCTAGTACAGCAGATGGTCGAGAAAGTCGATCACATTAAGCAAAGAATCAAAGAAGCTCAGGACAGACAAAAGTCTTACGCCGACAAACGCCGATCCGACTTAGAATTCAATGTCGGGATCGAGTTTTTCTTAAGGTATCTCCTTCAAAGGGGTTATACGTTTTGGAAAGAGAGAAGTTACGACCCGCTATATAGGACCTTCGAGATCCTGTATGAGAATAGGTCTTAGCTTTATAGGTTGGCTTTACACCAAGCATTGGAGCGTGCACAATGTGTTTCATGTCTCGCATTAAGAAAATACGTGTTCGATCCGAAACACGTAATTAAGTACGATGAAGTAGTCTTAGCCCAGGACTTAAGTTATGAAGAAAGACCTGTCCAAATTTTGGATAGAAAAATTCAAGTTTTGCGGAACAAACAAATTGTTCTCGTTAAAGTGAAGTGGAACCATCACGGTATGGAGGAGGCCACATGGGAACTTGAGGACAAAATGAAATCTAAGTATCCCGATCTAGATTACCAAGGTATGTAATTTCGAGGACGAAATTTTTATAAGGATGGAGGGATGTCATATCCCGTCTTTCTCAATAGGATTAGAATGACTTCCGAACTTAGAATTTAAATGATTCGTGCCAAAGAAAGAAAACTTTAAATTCCAACAAAAGAATTATTTCATTAAAGCGATTTGAGAATTATTATATATAATATAATAATTGAACATGATTATACATATATTTATAAATCATTATATCAATAATATCATGTTAATGTTTAATTATTATTTCGTAATCTTTAAGATCGAACATTTAGCCCGTAAGAATATTTATTTAATGGGTTTTAATTGAAAAGCCCAAAAGGAGAAGCCCATTGGAAACCCTAACTATATGAGCTCCTTCTTCTCCTCGAATAAACCACACCTCCATTTCAACATTTACTCCTTCATTTTGCGGCCCAACAAGAGAGACAAGGTTAATTTTTTCTCTCAATTCATTTTAGTGTGTATATGTAATAGTATGTGGTGTGTGCGTGAGTGAGGGAGGCGAGGTTGCTTGGCGTGCGTGACTCGTCGACGGAGACATGGTCGGCCGGACGTCGCGGTGGCGGCGCGACGCCCTCGGTGTGTGCGTTCGTGTTGGAGTGTGTCGCGTGTGTGTGAGTTGTGTCGTGTGCGTGTGTTCATGTGTTGTGTGCGTGTGTTCGATCGAGAGGAGAGGAGGCCGTGGCGGCGACATGGCCGCCAAACGCGACGGCGACGGCGACGGCGACGTCTGGCCGAGAAAGACGTAAGCGGCGTGTCTGGCGTTGTGCGTCGCGTGCGTGTCTCCATCGCGTCGTGTATGCGTCGTGAGTGTTCTTTGTGTGTGTGGGTCGACGGAGAGATGGGAGGCCGGTATTTGGCAATGACGACGACGGCGTCGCCGAGAGGCAGCGGCAAGCGTGCAAGTGTGTGTGTGTGTGTGTCGTGAGAAGAGATGAGAGATGGAGAGGCGAGAGAGAGAAGAGAGAGAAAAAAAAAAGAAAAAATGGGTCGCCGAATTTTGGTCACGAGCGACAATGGCCGGAAAGCAGCAACAAAAATTTCTGATTAGGTTTAGGTTTTGAGAGTAATGGGCTTTGTTCCCTTTAATCGAACTGGCTTAATTTATTTAAAATTTTGGGCTTTGATTTAAATTAAATGGGCTTGTCTATTTTATTTGAATGATATGTTTATTTTTTTTAAATGGTTTGGGCTTCTTTGTTTTGGTAGAATTAAGAGAAAATGGGTTTGACTTTGGCCGAGAAATTTAAATCAAGTTGGGCCCTTGTTTTAATTAATAAATAGGGTGTTCCTATTTATTTAAATAATTAATGTTTTATTAAATTAAACGGGTGGGCCCATTTTAATTAAAGTGTGGTTTTAGTTAATTAATGTATTGGGTTGATTCAATTTTAATTAATATGTTGGACCTTAATTAATTTAAAATCTTGGGCTCAATTAATTAAATAAATAAGGTTTAACTTTAAGACTTAATTAATTAAATTATATTAAGTCTTATTAATTAAATAATTAACTTAAACTTAAATATAAGTTTAAATTATTTAATTATGGTAAGTTAATTAATTAATTAATTAATTACTATTAAGTTTAATTAATTAATTGATTAAGTTAAGGTTAAGTTTAAGTTTAAATTATCTTTAATTTATGATTATGACTTACTTAATTAATGTAATTAATTTCTTTTAATGAAATTAATTAAGTTATGATGATTAAATAAATTAAATTATGTTGAACAAGTGCATAATTTGATAATTATATTATGTGTTATAATAAGCGAGATTCCTTAATATATCTGAACTTAGTATGTATTTCAAGTATGTTATACTTTTGTAAAAGTATTTATCATAAGAAGATTATGAAATTTAATTCGTTTTTAAACGAAAAGTCGAAACAAGGGTATTGTTGGTGTCTTAGTGATATAAATTAGTTTTCAAATTTAATTATATTTTGAAAACCCGGCTTAACGAATCATAAGCTAGTATCCTCATTTACTTGAACTTAAGGCTAGCTTTTGAGACCTATTAAGATTAGTGCTTCTTGTAGGTTTTATCAATCAGGGATTAGCGCCGCTTTCCAGACGCAGCGTACTATAGTGATTCTTGTGCTTTGTCCTATCGAGGTGGGCTTACTTTACAAAAGTATATTTGAGTTATATGCTCTCGATATTTCATTAAATGCAAACTGCTTATCCAATAAAATATTTTTGTGCGCCTACTGTTTAAGGCTCGTAAATGTATCGATCGAGATTCTCTTTAAACCTAACACGTTAATTGAGAATTGTATACACTATTAGTTGTTTCGTGGGTTGATCTCCATCGGGCACTAACCAAGTAATGAGGCGTTATAAGGGTGCTCATGCGGATGTGTTCGAGTACGTCATGTTATTATGGTGCTTATGCGGATACGTTAAATACATCATGGATTGTCCGGGTTACGTCCCCGATGACAATAATGGGAGCATGTGATCCGACGGTGGCTAGAGGTCCGGGATCAAAGCGAGTAACAGAAGAGTCGTGACAATGGGCCCAAATGAATGAAATATTTTTGCATGCTTAGAAGTGGTTTCTCTTTTTAAAACCTTCTAAGTTATGTTATCATGATTGGATAAACTGCTTTTACGGATTTATGAAATGTTTATGAAAATGCATGCCCACTGAGTACATTAGTACTTAGCCCAAATATTTTCAAATGTTTTCGTGTTGATCAACGGGCGACGGGCGTAGCCGAGATTTGAGTTCACTCCGTATGTTGTGGATTATTCCGTATTTAGACTTTCGCTGATGAATTAACTCTAATTTTATTTTCCCATCTTGTCTATGACTTGAATTGTACCTTTTGATGAGCTTAGACTCTGAATCTTTGATGTTTAGCATTCTAACGCATTTTGGCTATTAGAAGCACGAAACTAAACTTGTGATCCTGAGGATAAATATTGTTTTGATTGGATTACATCCTTCGATGTCTTCCATTTTCATTTAGGAAGCTATTCCCAAATTCTAAGGGTTTATTGTCTCGATCATTCGAGTCAACATATTTACTCCATATTTTCCCTTATTTTCATTCGTCACTCGATTTACGAGCTTAGTCATTTCTAGAAATCGGGGCGTGACACAACTCTTCCTCCAACACCCCTTCATCCTCCCGCCATCCCTATCCTCTTCCGAAGCGATGGTGGCAGCGATAAAATCCATGTTCTCCTCCTTTGTCGAAGAAGTTTGCCGCTCAAATGAGAAAGAGAAATGAGAGACGGATGGGAAATATATGTATTCTTCTTTCTTTTTTAATAAATTTAGTTAAAATTTCTTATTGGCAATTGCGAGCCACATCAATTTTTCGAAAACTTAAATTTATTTTGAAGATATTTTTCTTAGTTTTATTATAGTTTGGGTATTTGATTGTAATTGTCGATAGTTCAAGATATTTTTATACACCAATAATTTAAGATTTAATATGTAATTTGTCTTATATATTTAAATCATTTTTAGAAGGAAAAATACATAATTTTAACCTAATAAATTGACTTTGTAACAATTTTCAGCTATTAAATCAATAATACATCAATCAACTCCAATGAATTGATTTTGTGACAATTTTAGCGCATAATTGATTTTTTGCACCAAAAAAACATAGTCGGCATCGGGAAATAACATATAGAAACCACAAGTTAGAATCATAGTTAGAAATGATTTACGAGTTATTTGTTATTTTCGATGCCAATTGTGTTTTTCGATACCAAAAAATCACTTATGGGTTAAAATTATCACAAAATCAATTCATAAAACTTGATAAGGTATTATTGATTGATTATGCTAAAATTATCATAAAATCAATTTATTAGGTTAAAATGATGTATTTTTCATTAAATCCTTTTTAGAATGGTAATTCTTGATTTAAAAAAGGATAGTCCAGTCGCAATCTTGTTTGTCGGGGTGCCGGTATTTGTTCACTCTCTACCAGTGTAATGCCAAATTTCCAATCTTGAATGAGTTGTGTCATACACAATACTACTTGTGAGAGGGAGAGGGAGAGGGAGAGGGAGAGGGAGAGAGAGAGATTCATTTCACACACATATAAGGTAAGAGGGAAACCTTTGAGGTGGAGGAAGAGAGCTTTCGACAATGGAGAAAGCTTTGGTAAAAGTTGGGAGCATTAAAGCGGGTACATTTTGGGTTTCCAAGAAAGCCAAAGAAGAGATCACCAACATCTCTCAAGACCTCTCTGTATGCCTTCTCTCTCTCTCTTGATTTCTTTTTTCTTTTCCGTTTTTTCTTTCTGGGTTTTGTTTGATTCTGTTTTCTTCCTCTTTCTTGGTAAGAAAGTTGTGTTTTATGAGTTAGAATGGCTGTCTTTTTACGTTTGATGATAATGCTGGTTGTATTGAATCAACTTTGCTCGTGATTTCACTGATTTGTGCTGAATTGGGTGTCTTTGGTACATCAGTTAAGATTAGGGGTGCTTAAACGGGTATCGATTATCGGTTAACCGATAACCGAAACCGAAAAAGTCGATTATCGGTTAACCGATAACCGATTTTTCGTTTCGATTCGATTATCGATTCCCATTGCAAGTGAATTTCGGTTATCGGGTATAACCGATTAACCGACAGTTATACCCGATTAACGAAATTAATTAATTAATTAATTAATTAATTTATTTATTTATTTATTTATTTAATTATTAGGTAAAATTATTTAATTTAATATTATAATTTCTGTAATATTTGAAATAATCTCGGTTAATTTCGGTTATTTTCGGTTAATTCGGTTATTTTCGGTTATTTTCGGTTAATTTTGTATTTTTATTTTTTTTTTTTTTTTAAATTTAATTTTAATTTGGTTATCGATAATCGAACCGACTAACCGAATCGGTTAATCGGTTAACCGATTAACCGATTGGTATCGATTCGGTTATCTATTTTGGTTAATTCGGTTTGGTTAACGAAATTTGGTTTCGGTTAACCAAACCGAACCGATTCTCACCCCTAGTTAAGATGGTGTTTGGTTGAACTTATAAACTCTTTAAAACAATTTTATAAGATGTTGCAAAGTGTTTGGAAAAATAAGCTCCTAAACAGCTTATAAGCTGTGAAAATAAGCTCCAACAACTTATAAACTCACATAAAAATAAAATGGTCAACCCTAACTTATTTTTTCATAAACTTATAAGCAATCATGAATTTACCAAAACAACTTTATTATAGATCGTTATTTCCTATACATAGACTCTCAACTTCACATCTCGTTAATTTTATCTCTCTAACTATGATTTTTTCTCTCTAACTCACGATTCTTTCTCTAGCTTATAAGATCAATTATCCAAACACTTTAACAACTTATAAGCATTTGAGGCTCTCTAAAATAAGCTTAGTCAAACACCCCCTAAATCTTGAATGACAAAAGAAATCACATTTCTTGAAAAATATTTTTTCTTTTAAAGATAAAGTTGAAGTTCATGTTGTCATGGTAGAATTTGAGTTCCTTAAAATGATGTCATTTAATGTGTGACATGTCAATGGAATGGCGATAGTTGAATTCTGTTTTTACACATCTACATCACCAATTGCAGATTGCTTGTATTTAGTTAGATTTAAAGAATTCCATCCAATTTACCTCGAGTTATGATGCCAACCTGCTGATACATTCTACAAGATATTGTTCTTGAATTGCTCTTTGGTAGATTTTAAATTTATTGGCGTTGAAATAAGAAAATTATGGTAATTAATAATAACATGTAATGGTTCGATAGATTGATTTTGCTTTAGAATCATTCTCTTCGGATCAAGATTTTGTTTTATCAATACTCCAGTTTTATGCATCAACTAGTTAACAATGTTACTAGCTTGTCTCAATGTTACAACATCCCTTTTTTTCTTACCAATTGGTAGCAGCATTTCATTCAAATTCTATTCTGTTGAGACATAGTAGAATTCTTCAATATATGTTAATACGTTTCTTGCTTCGTGATGCTGACAATCAGGCAAAGATCAGCATGATCTTAAAGCTATTTTTCCATAAAAACTCGAATAAATCTCTAAGACATGATGTTCCCTTTTGTGTGTCGAATTCCAGACTTTGTCAAACACCGTGGAAGAGAAGGCGAAATGGGTTTTCAACAAGCTCAAAGGTACATGATAAGCTTGATCCGTACACATTCATTTTATAATCATACATTTTGTCATGATTGTAAAAAAATGAAAGAATCATTACATGAATATGAGATGATTTAAAGAATATCAAAGGATCTTTTCCTTTCATTCAGCTTTAGAAATCAAAGAATTGATCTTGTTTTCTTGAATTATGCATATGAAATCAAAGAATCTTCTTCCATGTGTTGCTTTTGCTCCTCTCTCAGGAAAGCCATTGAAATCGTTGCCCGATCTCCTCCGAGAGAACAATCTTCCGGCCGGTCTCTTTCCGCAAAACATAACGTGCTATGAATTTGAGGAGGCAAAGTCCAAGCTCGTAGTGTACATGTCCTCCCCGTGTGAGGTGTGCTTCAAGGACTCATCCGTGGTGAGGTACTCGACACGCGTGAAGGCCACATTGTCGAGAGGGAAGCTGACGGGGATCGAGGGGATGAAGATGAAGGTGCTGGTGTGGGTGAAGGTAAGCAGCATCAATGTGGAAGGCTACAAGTCGGATAAAGTCTGCTTCACGGCAGGCGTGAAGAAATCGAGATCCAAAGATGCCTACGAGATGCCGCGCGATGCCCTTCGGCTTGAAGAATTTTGAAATGCCCGAGTAGAACATGTTAATATCGTTTTATATTTCTTATTCTTGGAATCTTGAAAATTCAATTGGTTTGGTTGGAAAAATCAATAAATAGGCAAAAGTTGTTGTCTGAAGTTGGATTATTGGAGGCTCTGGTTCTTTATTGTGATAATTACAAACAGAGTCGTTGGTGAAATTATTGCTTTGCTAAGGATGTAAAAGTTGTGAAAACTCAAAGAATACTACCAACTATCAAGAACCATGTATACAAGGCTCGCATCTTTTATCAAATAAAAATTTGAAATGTAAAAGAAAGTGGGTAAATTGCAGTCTATATTACGGTCCTTGGTGATTTTTTCCCCCAAAAATAACCAAATCTTTCCACTTGGACAATTAAGGAGGAGGAGCGGCCGAGATTCTTCGAGACTAAGGCCAAGAGCATGTGCTGGGCCAAGGCCGACACGGTGCCGGGACGCCACCCCGAGCGGTGGCGCAAGGATGCCGCTGGCAACGTCGTCTGCAAACGCTTCTGCAACTGCCAAGGCTGCCTCTGCTTTGAGTATGATCACGACGTTCCCTTCTCCAAAGGTCCCTTCTTGGTATTTCTTTTCTTTCTTAAGTGGGTTCAAAGACAAATTCAACAAGGATTATTGATTTCATGTGTTTCATTTGTGTGCCCTAGCTGGTTGATGGGTATATATGGATTGGATAATCTATTCGACAACTGAAAAGTATATGGATGCTTTCTTGTGAAAATAAGAGATTTGGCCTTCTATGTACAAATTCTGAATTGGAATTTGCAAGAATTTATGGGGTTTTGTTTGTCGATCATTCAAGATTGAGGCTTAGTTTGTATCATTTCTGAAACTTGTTTTTCTGCTTCTTTTTAATGAAAATTTGGGGAGGTTGGAAGTAAGCTATGGTGGTTTTTTGCAGGTGGTGAGTCTGTAGCGGAGAATTGCCAGATTCTACAGACAATGGTGAACAGATACAAATCGGATAAGGAGGGGATCGATGGCTCGACGTTGAAAGGCTACTCTTGTGACATCGAGTTCACTGGTATACATAACTTTGCTTCTTGATTTTCTTGTTCTCTGTTTGTTTGTATATTATTGTTCTCTGTTTGTTTGTATATTATCAATGCAATACGTTATTTGGTTTGATATGCAAGTGCTTGCAATGGTAAATGAAGCATCTTGTAAAGAGGAAAGGACTGGCTCAACCAATTGCATGGTGCTAGAGAATATTTTTAAAAATCGAAGATAGGCCTGTATTGGGATGGATTGACCGACTTATATGTAATAGGCTGTGAGTGAGGTGTATCTTATATCGAGTGAGTGAGTGATTTTTCTTTATTTCCCTGAGATTTATATGCTTTGTGTAAGGTAAAAGGTTTTATCTGCATAAAATGATGGTAGCTGTGGTTGTGTATGCTAAGATGGATGTCTGAAGGTTAGTGAAAGGCATAGAAGGAGGGGCGGGTTGTGAAAAGTTGGATGGAGTTTGTTGAAAAGGGCATTCAAGATCTCTGATTAAATCATAATATGTGGGAAATTTGTGTAACTTGGAGAAGAACTATGTTTAGCTGATCTTACTACGAGTGACTACAGGCTTTGTTGATGATGATGATTGATTAACTCATTTCAGATCTATGTTTTAGGGATCTGCATGTATGGTTTATTTCAATATATTGTAGATGAATAACGACAATAAAAAATGATTCCATATTCCTTGAGTATATAGACTTACATAATAATGTTTTCTTTATGATTTAGTGATACACTAATTTCCTCATGTTTTAATCTTTTTATCCATATGATTATAGTACTTCAATGATCAAATCAATTTATTGTTTTGTGTTTTAGATGGCAATTCTTATTTAGACCTGACAAACTAAGCTTGAAACTTTGATGGAGAATCACTTGATCTATCTAATTACTTAGCATCTTTCGGAGTTTTAATAAGTTAACAAATTGTTTCATCTGATTCTGCTTCGAAGAGTCACGCTATCTTCTTCAATTGCAGACAAGGAGCTCGACATCATTGAAATGTCTGTCTATTGAGACGTTAAGGCCAGGAAATCAGTGTCGCTGCAGAACTGTTGCTGAAATGCTCGGACAGTAAAAATCCAAAGATCGGATGTCTCCCTGCAAGTTGCCTACAACGACACCTCCTCAGAGAAGTGAAGTGTACGAAATCAAAGATTTCCTTTCAAAGAATGTCAGCTACTACTTTAACCAACACTCAGTCCACTCAAATCAGTTACTTGAAACAGATGTGATTTCTAACCAAGTTTACCTTGATTTCTCCACGTTTTTCGTTCTAATCACCGATATACATGTAGCATATGTTTTTTTAGATATAGATTGATCAAGAAAATGTTCGGATTGTGCTAATATTTTTGCTGTTTGACACTTGCTGAGACTTCAACTAAAGCTCGATCGATTTAATCACTGAACTCGACTAACTTATAAATTTTCTCTTAACAATTGATATTTAGTTTGCAGTTTGAGCCGACATATCAATTTGACTGCTTTAAAAAAGTAGTGCAATGATCCCGAATAATTGAAACAGCTAAAAAAACTATGCTCTTTTTCATGATCGATGCTTCTTGTTATTTGACTTTTTGCACTGTAATAATTGGTAAGGTCATGTAAAAATGCTGGGAACTTTTCTTTGGGGAGTGACAGATTTTTTTTCAATAAAAAAGATTCTTTCATCTATGCAGTCATTAAGTTGCATACTAATGTCATCACCAACCATACCTCCCACCACTTATCAAACCATTCTTTTCCTTATATACTAATTACTATTTGATCCCTTGTTTAGTTTAGTTTTTTTTAATATAAATTTAATACATAAATTTAAATGGCGCGTCATGATGGACTCTAATTTGAGACTTTTGATCTCAAGTATTAACCACTTTATCACTAGATCAACACATGCACCCATGTAGTGAGTGAAGTTGTTGGATAGTGATGGCACTTTAGCCACTGCACTTGACCAACCCCAATCCCCTTTTTTCATTACTTACCAAATAGTTCTCTAGTGTTTCATTACATAAACACATGTTTAAATATATATTATAGATACTCTTAATTTTGAAAGTGTCGGCATCTGATCCACCTAGGTTTGTCATTAGACGGGTTTTACTCGGACCAAAATCAATAAATAAGTATCGGTTTCGATTTTGGAATTGACTCATTAGATATATGATTTGAACCGAACCATAAAAAACTATGGGTCCAGGTCAGGTAATTATCCAAATGCTAAAATGATTTTCAATTTATATAATTTTTTTCATAACTTAATAAAAATAGTAATAAATTAGTAATAGAGTATTTAAAACACATTAGACAAGCCCATAGTACACCAAAAGAAAAAAAAATGTTAGATCAAGTTGGACCAGAAACAATCGGGTCTGGAATCGAAACCAGAACCGAAACCTCTTCTAATAGACTATAAACAGTTTCGAATTGATTCGAGTAAAACATGTTCGTTGACAAGTCTGATACCACCTCCTACTCGCAATGGCTACATCAGCATATTCATTAGGTCCACTAGATACTCTTATAGGACCTTACCATATGGTAATATCAAATTATTAATTCACATGTAACATGGTCATATAGTTGTTAGTAAAAATTAATGATTTTTTTATCGAATAATATCTTTAATTTTCTTAAGAAAAGGTATTTGCTATATACTCTATTCATCCCGCTCTAAGTGGCCTGTATTTCTCTTTGTATTGTCCCACTCTAAGTGGCTCATATCCAAAAGGAAAATATTTTTACATACAAAAGTACATCAACTTCTGTAAGTCATAATATTTTACATACAAAACACAATTCTCTTTAATTTATATGCCTAAAAACACTAAATCAATTAGAATGAGACGGACGAAATATACGACATATTTTTATAGTGCTAAGGTAGAACGGTAAATTTGGTGGTGCCTTATGCAATTGACCCTAAAGGATAGCATCAATTTGATATATAAAATATAGCCTAAATGAAGAAGTCCGGGTGCTGATTGATGGGATTTCATTAGAGAGTTGATTAATTTATGCAACTGTGATGAGTGGCCTAAATATATTGTCAACTACAAAGGCATACACTTCCAATAATGGCCAATATTTGTTCTGCCCTAACCATAAGTGAAAGCTTATAATTAAACCTAAAACTTCGACAGTGAAAATAGCCTTCTTTTATTTTTATTTTACTTTTCACAAGATCCAAAGTGTCACTTTCTCGAACTCCTTAAAATTTGCAAATATCTGACATTGTCTCATGAATTTAGTATAACCACATTTACCAACTTCATTTTCCTGAAAAATTCTCCCTTAAATTTCCCCACAATGCCATAAATATTAGAAACATTTAAGAAATAAAAAAGATCAATGTCGAGAGAAATCATGTGAAATAATGAGAGGTATTAGCATTATAATGAGATAAGACGTGGGAAGCAGCAATGATTGAGGTTAAAAATATTAGGGAGTAGAGCATAGTTACATATCGCATGCTACTTTCTAGTGAAAATGGTTTTGACATGACAAATCCATTTAATTTAACTGCAAAAGTTAACTTCATTCATAAATTATTGTATCTTATCGATGCTGCAGTGGAGTGATCTTTATTATTTATTTCATCCATGTTATGTAATATATTCCCTCCCTTCTTTTCAAGTATTTTATTAGTATTTTTTTTAATAAGTATTTTATTTCGGAATTTGAAAGTAAAATTATGATATATTTCATACTTACTCTTATTTAATACTCTTGGAATTTAACTACTTTCTTAGTTTGTGCGATTTGACGGTATGAAACACTTAAAAAAATACGGAGGGAGTATACATTAAGGGGTGAGTTCAAATGAACATAATTATATTGAGAATGTGTTATTGTTGCATTGAATATATAAATTTATTGTATTAAATTCAATTCAAAAAAATTGGTTCAATGTAATGTTATTGTTGTGTAACAACTTTATATATTCTGTACAACTTTCACATTGTTGCCACTATATTTGCAATCATACATGATCTAAATCCTATAGATGAATAAATGATATATGCCCACTCTTATATAATAATATTTCTTGTAATCTTTTAATTATTTTAAACTTAGATTTTTATTTGTTCACCCTGTCAATAACTAACAAACGCCATTACTTGAATTAAATTAGAATCATATTCTCATAACCAAATAAATAAGGACTAGTCAGAAATTAAATATATAGTAAAATATGGAAATTAAGTCCCTCCTATTGATATACCGATTTTTCGAAGGAGTCCCTTTCTCTTGAATGTCCAACTTCATCGTCACTCAGAAGACATGAAATTAAATAATAGCATTTTAATTTTGATGATACTCAAAAGTTCAATTCTAGTGAAGCCAGCTCGGCAAAATCTTAAAGTTTTTTTTTTGTTATTATAAAATACAAAAGGCAAATAAAAATCAGATTGTACATTGATCGGCTGCTTGTTGCAGGACAGAAAAAACAAAATCCAAATTATTTGAAGCTAAAATCGTGTGGATAATTAAAAGTTGATCTAAAATTAATCGAAATATGATTAGGCTCAGATTATCCGAACTGAAAAAAAAAAAAAAAACTGAATTGTTAGCAAATATAAGTCCACTATAGAATTTGCAACTAATATATCGGCTCAAATAAAAAGGAAATAGCAGATTCAACGACAAAGAATGAAAAAATGTTTGAAGTTGATGATATATGTGACGATTAACCAATTTATTTTACATTCCTGACATTTAAAACTCCACTTATTTTCACGTTATCTTCGCTAGTTTCTTGCCATTTTATCGTGGAATAAGTTTAACATAAGAGTGGAAATATCTACAACACAGTGATTTTTATGAAATTGGATAAATAATACTCCATTCTTTCACCAAAAGCTTGTATTGTTTTAATAAATTATAATAAGTGTAAAGTGAGTGGAGAAATTATCTCATATTGTAAGTGTAAAATCATGGTTTTTGTAAATAAGTGGGTTGATTGAGAGTAAAAATTATAAGATTTAGTTTTTTATGAATAAACTGGAAATGAATTAAATATCAATTTTTGGTGAATGTACAGAGTATATTACTAAGTTGGAATAGGGAGCTGAATTGTAATCATTATGCTGGAGATAAAGTTATAAATGCTACTCCCTCTTTATACAAGATAGTTTTCCAAGCAGGTGCAGAAATTAAAGTTCGAATATGAAAGCATATTTTACATATTTATTCTTAATTAATGAGTGCAGTGAGAAATAAGCATTTATTCCAACCGTACACATTAAATAAGGACGTGTAAGTGAATGGACTATAAAATATTATTGAATATAAAAAAACGATTATACACTATATCTATCTATCTATTAATTAATTAATTAATCCAATACACATTGAAGAGTCCATAGCAATTTGCAATCCTACATGGCACTTTAAAATAATTCTATTTCTAATTATCTAAATCCTCCCTTTTATACCTTCTTAATTTCATTTTCAAATTAAATATTAATATATGAACATAGCACTTAATTTACCTTAATTATAGGTATGCACATTAAATCATGTATCTTCCGTTCCTGATTCATATGGAAGTATATTTATTAAACTTTCCTTTATTATAATATTAATTAGATTATATATATATAATAGGTGCAGAACAATGTTAGGAATCCATTTAATTACTTAAATATATGTATAAACTCCATCTACCTTATATTGTATATATGTGATTGTATAAAGTTTAGATTCTTATTTTTGCTATGCTAAATATAATATTTTAGCTATCTAACTATCTATCAATTATTATTAATTATATATATCGATACACATTCCAAGCACCATATTCATCCACAATCCTATATGACGTTACTATTTTTTTAAAAACTTGGTTCTCGAAAATCTTCAAATTAATTGCATACTCCTAAAATTCATTACAATAATACACCATTTTAATGATATTAATATCATCTTAAATGCAATAATGAAACAATGAAAATTTTAGCAACCTAATTAAGATGAGTGAAATTGTAGTCGAATTATATTCCACATTGGTATAGATGGATATAATGTATTACGCAATTTCCTTAAGTTATAAACTTGTACTAATAAGAAAAACTTGTGAAAATTAATAAACAACAACATGTTTACCAATCGTAACATAATCCAGTGTTTATTGTCATTTTGGCTTGAAATGAATAAGCGAAATTCTGAGGAGCAAGAAGAATCCTTAGAGGAGGCATGAGATACGGTTAAGTTTAGAAAACCTCAGTGACTTTCACACTATGAAGACATATTTTGTTTCGGATGTAGCTAAGGATTGGAGTTGTATTAATAGATAGGATGTTATCACTTTATTGGCATGCCACTTCTTTATAATCTTGATTACTATTATCCTATCTACCTATTTTTGTTATGTTGAGTTATAATATTTCTTCCTTAACAACAAATTCCTTTGTCCATATTGTTTTTGGAGTATTATATGATTTGCGTGATTTGGTGATGAATATTTATGGATGCTATCATTGATACAAATGAATTTTGAAAGTATCATTTTTAGATATTTGATTTAGTTTCATGGAATCTAAAACTGCTAAATCTGAGCTTAAAATCTATTTGTGTTTCTAGATTTTTTACTGAAGCATCATCTGTCATAACAAACTTTGTTTTTGCTTGAGAAACCTTGATGAAGCTTTGTCATCAGCAAGCTTGTGCTACACATAGCACGTCGCACAATTGTTTGAAGTATTTCTTACATTTACATTGATTTTGCTTATTGATTTGTGTACAATGTGTTTGGGATTATCCCATATATATGTCACATTAACAACTATAAATATGCATGTACGAGTATATGTATAAGTACATAAATTCTAAATGAATTTGAATATTATATTAATCGACGTGTCTAAGTGGAATTTTATCCATCTTTTGATCTTTTATTTACTTATTATTAATTAATATTTACTCTATGATGTACATTTATTATTGATGTAGATAACTAATTATTGTAACCACTTATACTTATAAATTTAAACATGTCTGGGTAATTAGCGGGTATTATACGAGTTTGAGATGATAACATGTAGTAAAATCACTTTCCAGTCGGATTTGGAACAAGTACGAGTATATACATGGTTTGGAAAGGAAATGAGCAGTAAAATCACTTTTTTAATTGGATATATACATGGTTTGGGATGAAAATGGGTGGTAAAAAAAAGAAATTTTTAATTATGATTGAGACAAATATATGTATATAAATTCTAAATGTATCTGAACATCAATTGGCATGCCTATTTGGAATTTTCTTCTGTTTCTTAATCTTTTGTTTAATTTTTATTAATGCTTACTTCGTATTGATCGGGATTTCATTTAGATAGATAAGCAATTGTTGTATATATTTATAAATTTAAAAGGGTTCAAGTAATTAGCGGGTATTACTATATAAATTTGAGACGAGAACGATTAGTAAAACTTATACATTTGATCCAAACGCAACGATCAGATACAAAGATATCTTGTTTTGCTATGACCATAAACAAGAAACATGACAACATTTTTTGAACAAAAGATTGTACCTACCAAAATCTATGTTCAATTATGATTAATTCATTTAATTGTATATTACAATCTCACTAGTCATTAACACAAGAGATGACTCAAAATTTAATTTGTGACGAGATAGCGACGCACAATACAACAACTACTATGGTGTATTGATATTAATTTTTGACTAATTGTGATGTAATTGCAAAGTTAATTGTTTATATTTTAGACAAATATTTTGTTTAAATTAGTCTTCACTTTCTATATTTTGGAAAATATTTTATTTATTAAATTTTAAATATATATGTTAAGTTTTAATTCTATTGGTTTCTTAAATCTGGAAGTCGATAATGATCAAGAAACATATCCTCTACCTACTATTGTATAATTTTAATATTTTTAAAACTTCTTTTAATGAATTGTCGAAATACCAATATTTTAAAATAAAATATTGACTTATTCTAAAGTCTTACTTATAAATTACAATATAAGGTGATTCCCCGTCGAAATTCGACGGATTATACACTAGTAGTCTGTATATATTGGACGAAGTATTAAAAATCCATCGAAAGGGCAGGCCAGCCAGCCCCGTTAATTATTTTGTACCAACAAAAAGAGAGAAAATATTGGGTGGTTTTTCTTTTATTTTCTTTTTAGAGAGAAAACTATTGGGGTTTTCTCAATATACAAATTGGGTTTATCATTAAAAATCTCACGGTTTCAAAAAAAAATAAACTTAAAATTACATAAACATAAATATGCATTTATTTCATATTAACGTCATTTAAGTAAAGTCAAAAGTAATACAACAAATGATTTCTTACTCGTGTGGGATGTGAATAGTTTTATGTCTGATGGGATATGGCCCAACCGATCAGGCCCACTAACAGGCCCAAACGAGATGGGCCTAACGTTGGTAGCGGGCCCACGCGGTTGAGCCCAAGGCGAGCCCTAATCACCCCAAAACCCAGCCCCGTAACCAAAGTCGCGCCACCCTCCACGTGGCGCACGAAGGCGGCGTCCCCGCCCGGCCATGGAGGACACGCCGAGAAGAGCCCGCCAATGGAGGCATGCGGAGGAAGAGTCACGACCAATGGAGATTGAGCACGCCTTCAGCGCAGCTCGAGATGTATAAATAGAAGGAAAATTGACAATAGAAGGGTTGGCAACTTATCGAACACTAAGAGCTTGTAACTACACTCACTGTACTCAAATCATAGTGAAAGTATTGAGGAAACACTCCTCCGTGGACGTAGATCTCATTAACGATCGAACCACGTAAAACCTTTGGTGTTCTTTATTGCCTTACATAAATCTTGCGCACTCACGTAACTAGATTTATCATTGGCACCGTCTGTGGGAACATCTGAACAAGAAAGCTTCGTTTTCCTCTACAACTTAATGGCAAGAACACACACAACCGCCGTCCACGCTGGCAACAACCGTGCTGAGGATGACCAGGTGGTCACTCAGCGTCGTGGGAAGGAGATCGCAGACGCCACAAGCGCTCACACTCCTGAGGGCAACATGGAGAACGTCTCCATACACCCTCAGGACCGCCTCTCTAACGTAGGGGGAGATGCCGACCTCAACGAGGATGAACAAACAGCTCATTCGTCCCACGAGGTCCTCGGCCGAGCCGCGACCGAAGTTTCTCAATGCCAACCTTGGCGATTCCAAAGCTTCCTCAACGGAGGACAAAGCGGGCCCCTCAAGGGCCCCCAACTGAATACCACGGCCCCGAGGTCGCTCCCTCCGAAACACAATACCACCTCGGCATGATAGGCGAGAACATGCATCACACCTCGACGTGCCGGGCGGCCACCGCGGCCGAGCCGCCGTCCCATTCGGCGAGGCCGCCACCGCGGGCGAGCCACCACCACCATCGCCCCTCGCCATTCGCGGAGCCGCTCTCCACCTCGTTATGCCGACCGCAGAGTCGAGCAAAGCAGAGAGAAGAAAGCGAGTCGAACTCCCCCGGGGGACGATGGCGTCGCTATCGATCCCCACCCTCCAGAAAGAGACGGCAACGATCTCGGGGTTCGACCGCACGGAGAATCATCTCCCTTTCTCCGGAGAAATTCTAGACACGCCCGCCTAGCGATACCGGCACCCAATATTGCCGCCACGATGGCCTAGGAGACCCTCCGACTTCCTTTTCGCCTACACTACCAACATGGCGAACCAAGGAATGGAAGATTTTCACATGTGCAAAATCTTCCCGAGTCTTGATCTCCAACGCACGATATTTGGTTCACCTCGCCCGCCGAGCAGATACACCGCCTGTGACCTCGTGGATCGATTCAAATGGCGCTTCTATCGAAGATGCCACCTCGTGAGCCTTCCTCCGACGACTGCTCACAATCCGCCAAGGGCGGACGAGACGATGTCGAACTTCGTCTCGAGGTTCATCAAAGAGTCGCTCAAAATTGACGAGCGATGCGATCTCTACATCATCAACGCGTTCAAAACGAGATCCGACCGACGCGGCTGAACAAAGAAATCACCGGGGAGAAACCAAAGACGGCAAGTAAGCTTTGGAACACGGTGGACAACTTCGTCAAAGGAGACGAGTCGGATCGGAAGAAGAGGAAATGGGACGGCGTAAGTCCGAAAGAAAAAGCGGATGGCCAAGTCGAGGCGATCACCGGCGCCTTCGATGTAATCAAGAGGGCCACGGAGTCCGTGCTCGGACCTCGGCCCAACCACAGCGGCAGCGCCCCCGCTCAAATCAAGGGCGGAATATTCGAGCTCACGCCGAGCTCTTCCCAAGCCCCTCCTATGAAAGGAGGATCCGGAAGAGGTCCACAGAGAGTATTGTGACTATCACCAAGGGTATGGTCATGATACCGAGGATTACAGAACACTGGCTCGCAGATCGACGAGCTCGTCAAAGGTGGATCCTCAAGAATACCTCGGCCGGTGGGCCGGAAGCAGAAGCGTGGGGAAGAATAACGGCGGCAACAACTGCGGACCAACCTTGACGACGACCCAACCTGAAGACGATGAGGACGAAGGTCCCAATGTTATGGAGCAGGTCTACGTTATAACCGGACTGCCCATCGGAGCGACGAGGTCGTCATTAAAGAACGAAGCTCGGAGGCCGGCCACTGAGGAGCCAAAGAACAAGCGACTCCGGGACGGAGAGGACATAGTGTTCTCCAAGGAGGATCCGGTACCCAAAATCATGCCGCACCAGGACGCCATCACCATACAGGCCGTGGTGGGCAACAAGAACGTCCATCGGGTCTATGTCGACATCGGGGCCTCCGTCAGCATCATCTTCCGGAGCTGCCTGGATAAACTCGAGGTCGGAGGTATTCAGGTACTTCCCGCGCCGTCCCAATTACGGAGCTTCACCCAGGAGGCGGTCCAACCCAAGGGCGTTATTACCCTTCCGGATACCGTGGGACGGGCTCCTGTCGGTCGCCAAGGCCATCAAATTTTTCCTGGTCCAGGCCCCTCCGCACAACATCATCACCGGGAGAGATTGGCTATACACCACCAAGGCCGTCTGCTTGGGTCTACCACCTCACCGTCAAGATTTCCACCCGGTGGGAGTGCTCAGCATCCAGGGCGACCAAACGGCAGAGAAAGAATGCCTACGAGTCTCAACCCAAGATGCGGCCTCGCCCCATGCATAGCAATTACAGAACCCTCGGAGGCCGACGCCCCGGGACGACCTGATCGAGAGCCTTCGACTATGCGACGACGATCCCTCGAAGGTCATCCAGGTCGGCACCCAAGGCCCAACTGACATCCGGCGGCGTGTCATACAACTTCGAGGAATACATGGACGTGTTTGCGTGGTCCCCGCCGATATGACCGAGTGTCGCCCGAGCTCATAACTCATCGGCTTAACATTGACCCGGCTACCAAGCCATCCGTGAGAGAAAAGAATATTCACGGCGACGCACCGGTCATAGGGACGAGGTGACTCAACTCAAGGCCAAGATCTTGTTCGAGGTCGAATACCCGACACGGATGGCTAATCCAATCGTGGTCCGAAAGCGGTGGAGGGTGGGCGTATGCGCCGATTACACCGACCTCAACAAGCACCGCCCAAAAGATTGCTACCCTCCCGACATTGACAAGAAGGTGGAGGCATTGGTGGGCCACGAGATGTTCGAATTTCCTAGATCTATACAAAGGATACCACCAAATCTGATGAGCGGGAGGACGCCCAAGACCGCGTTCATCGACTTGGCGTCTTTGCGTCGAAGATGCCTTTCAGCCTGAAGAACGCCGGGGCTACTTACCAGAGGATGGTGGACGCAACATTCAAATACCACATCGGGGAGATTGTAGAGGTCTACGTCGATGAAAAGTAGTCAAAGTCAGCGGAGACCTGCGCCGATGACCTCAGCGTTATTCTCCAACTCCTCAGGTCGGCCAACCTCAAGCTCAACCCCCAAAAATGTACATTTATGGTGAAGATCGGCAAGTTCACGGGATCTTTGGGTTTTCAAGAGGGCTCAAGGCCAATCCCACCAAGGTGAAGGCGGTGCTCGACATGCAGTGCAAGGACCATCCATGAGATCCACAAACTCACGGGTGCCTAGCCGCCTCACAGATTCCTATCTCGAGCCGAGAAGAAGCTTCCTTCTTCAAGATCCCGAGGAGAGCTCGGGACCGCTGGCGGGAAGAACACTGTGTCGCCAGACGGTGAAGGAGTACCTCGCCGACCCACCGACTGTGCGCCCAAGCAAGATGAACTCATCTCTATATTAGGCCGCCTCGGACGAGGGCATCAGTCTTGGTATTGGTGCGAGATGAGGAGGACGACAACTCCCCATCTACTTTATTAGCCGAGCTCTCGAGGGACCCGAGGCGAGTACAAACCTCGAAAAGGTAGCGGCCTTGGTGAGCATGCGACGCCTCAAACCCTACTTTCGTGCTCGTTCGTCCGGTATTAACCGACCTACCTTTGAGACAAGTCTTATCCAAGCCGAGTCATCCGGAAGCATAGCCAGTGGGCACTGGAGTTCGGTGAGCACGACATCTCGCACTCCCTAGACCGACCATAAAGGCAGCTCACCGACTTCGGTGGAAGCCAAATTCACCGAGGTCGGCTCTACAGCGAATGGTCGCCCAACACCCGCCCCACGCGGAGGACTCCGTCCCCTGCACCGCCCGATAGCTGTTGGCGGATGTGCGTGGGCGGAGCTTCATGCAAACAGGCGGTGGGGCGGGCATTCTCCTCCTCGGCCGGACAATCGAAGCGACCTCGCCTCGGTTTACCTTCCCGACCACCAACAACGAGGTGGAGTATGAGCCGATCTCGGACTCCGCGCCATGAATTGAGAGTGGACAATGTCGGATCTTGGGATTCCGTGTCGTGGTAAACGAGTCCTAGGTAGATCTGAGGCCGAGGAGGACCGAATGAGCGATACTCGAGAAAGCGAAGGAGATCTTGGCCTCATTCGGTACTCCGGTATTCATCGGATCCCACGGGCGGCAGTAGGTGACGTTCTCGGCAAGTTAGGCGCTTCATCAACAAATCCACCGGTGGAGGAGGTTCATTCGAAGCATAGCGAGTCTCACATCGGCATCATCACCGAGATGGAGCCGAACGGATGTCTCCCATAAAGGCCTACCTGGAAGATGGCGCACTACCTCAAGATCGGCTCGAAGCCAAAAAGATGATGGCGAAATCCCAGAAGTACCTCATACACGAGGGCGCGCTCTACCGGAAGTCTTACCTTCAACCCCTCCTGAGGTGCCTCGGGCCGGAAGAGGCCGACTACGTGCTCAATGAGATCCACGAGAGGTCTTGTGGAAGTCACATCGGTCACGAGCTCTCTCAAAGAAGGCGGCGAGGTCGGGATATTCGCCCGCCCTTGTTCAAGATCGGCCGAGCTCGTCAAAAAGTGTCCGAAGTGCCAGCTTCACTCCACGGTCAAAAAGCTACCCCAAACCGATCTAAGCAGCCTGCAGAGCCCGTGGCCTTTCATGCAGTGGGGGATCGACATCGTTGGTCCGTTCGACCGAGCACCAGGTCAGCTTCGATACTTAGTCGTAGCCATAGACTACTTCACAAAATGGGTCGAGGCCGAGCCACTTTCGAGCCTCACAAGCAGGAGGATTCAGACCTTCGTGTGGAAAAATATAGTCCGCCGCTTCGCATACCGCACGATCGGTCTCGGACAACGGCACCCAATTCGTCGACAAAATTTCAAGGTGGTGTGAAGAGCTCCGGATCGATCAACGCTTCACCTCGGTCGCACACCCTCAGCGAATGGTCGGACCGAGGTGACGAACCGCACGATCGCACAAGGATTGAAGAAAAGGCTAGACCGAGCTAAGGCGATTGGGTTGAAAATCTCCTCAAGTCCTCTCGGTCCCACAGACAACACCTCGGACCTCGCGCGGAGAAACCCCTTTCGATCGGTCTCACGGCACCGAGGCCGTCATACCGGTGAGATCGGCGCACCAAGCCCGCGACTCTTCACTTCGACCGGGCCGGGAGCGAGGAAGACTGCGTGCCAACCTTGGCGCCTCGGGGAGCGAGCTCGCCTTCATAAACGAAGCCAATCTGAGGGCCGGTCGCGCGGCACTACAACAAAAGGGTCAAAGCCTCCGTGGCCCAAGTAGGCGACCTCGTCCTACAAAATAATGAAGTCGATGAGGTCGAGCGTCTTAACATGTTGGATCCGACATGGGAAGGCTCATACCGCGTTCACGAGGACCTCGGTAAAGGGCTTACAAGGTGGCTCACCTATCAGGTGCACTTATCCCCGAACACAGCACATCATTCATTTAAGGAGGTACTTTACATAGCTTCGATTTCAGATCGGCATCATGTTAGTCCTTTATTGTTTTGCCAAAGTACGATGTTGATTACATATTCAATAAAACATTTGTTTTCTAATGAATATTTCACTGTCTCATACATATGTGAACATCTATTTGGATACACCACATTTAAACCTTCACGAGGGACGCCTTACGAAGATGAAAATCCCACCAAGTAAGTGTACGCATCTGGACTACTCATTAATTTGAGCGTCTACATGCAAAGCATCAGATTACCCATTAAGTTGGATCGTCTACATGCACGCGACATCCGGACCGATCTCGCCAACTTATACCCCTTTATTTGGGAAGATATGCACTGCAAATACAAAGTCTAAATGCATTAACGACTACAAACCGAGTTCAAGCCATATACAAGTCAACTGGGCTTCCGAGCTCGTTTATACCCCTTTATTTGGGAAAATATACATACAGATACAAGATATAAATACATTTACGACCAAAACGAAGTCTAGCTATGTTTGTACCCCTCGAGGGAAAATGTACACTTGAAACGAGTCTAAATACATTTATATCTACATACAACGTCTACGCTATATACAAACTCATTCGGGCTTAGGACTCGCCTCATGGGACTTCTTGTGCGCACCAATTGCACAAAATCTCGGGCCGGCGGTGTATGCTCGAACGAACTCGGTGCCTTCAACCCGGTCAATAAGGCGGAATCACCACGGCTACTACCCCGGCGCTCGATGCGGGCTCGGGGCAACCCGGACTGAAGTTACGAATCCAGGTCACCTTGACCCTCGTGGACACTTGAGCGGCGCAGCGCCAATACGGCACCGGGAGCAGGGATACACCCGAGGTCACACCCCGACCCCCTGACCGGGCGCCAGGCCGGGAGTACGACCTCGCCCCCTACCCGCCGCTCTTCCCCGTCGACCTGAGGTCCTCGTTCGCCTTCCGCTCTCGGAGGATCGCCCTCGAATAATCCGCTCTCAGGACCCATCAACCGAGCACCCGGCATGATCGGCGTAGCCGCCTCCTTCAGCGGGTTCTTCTATAATCGGACCAGTGGAGCCAGCGTGGCCTCGGCTGCGGGGCCGGGCATGCGTCGTTCTGGACGATCTCATACATCTCCATGTACTTCACGATGGAGTTGATCTGATCTTTGAACTTCTTCTTTGTTGGGCCCTCCTCATCCTCGGCACCATACCTCTGCCAAGAAGCTCGGACTCGGTCGTCGACCCGGATATGGTAGTTCCACCAGCTCGGTGGATTGCCTTCTCGTACTCCGCATGCTCCTCCGACACCCGAGCTAGCCTCTCCGTAGTCAGTTCGAGTCGCTCCTCACATTGTATCAAGCGCCCTTGGATAGCATCGGCAGATAAGTCCGCCCCCTGGACTTCGTCCTGTGCGATCCTCAACTTTAGAGCCTCGTTCTCAGCCAGGAGGCGGGCCACTTCCCGATCAGCCTCGTGCAACCTCTTGGTCGGTCGGCGGACGCCGGTGACATCCATGGTGACCAAAACTTGGGTCAGCTCGGCAGACCGGCTCCTCCAGAAAAGCACCTCTTCGTCCTTCTCAGCCAAGGCGCCTCGGACCTCTTTTAACTTGGTCAACAATTCATGATCGAGTCCAAGGCATTCAGGTGTGGAGTGCTGTAAATAAACAAGACAACACACATTTCAAAATGTTGCGTTTATTACTCAAAAAGTGGGAAATTATTACAAGGGCCCAGGGTCCTATCGACCCCGGCGGTTCAGACTATTACATCAGGTCCACTGACCTCAGGCCTATTGCCGGACTCGCCGACCTCCTGATGCTCCTGCGGTTGGCCCCCTCCAGCCGGGAGCTCCAAGACCGCCTCCTGCTCCACCACCTCCTCCTCCTCCTCCCGCCCGGCCCGCGCCTCGGCGAGGAGCTCCTAAAGCTCGGGATCTTCGTCCTCCAGACCGGGCGACGACCTCGGCCGTCGGGAGGTCGAGGCGGATGCGAGCCTCAAGACCGGGAAGAGCCAACCCGGAGATCACCGGGCGTAAGCGCTTGTTCGGCTCCGGAGGTCGACCTCGGTCCACCCATGCTTGACCTTATCGAAGTCGGGCATGGCGACCGCCACCTTCCCCAGTGATCGACACCACCCGGCCAAAGACGGCGGCAAGATCGGCAATAAAGGTCGAGAAGCTCTCCGACTCGATGAGCTGCTGGCAAGGCCCTCGATGAGGTCCACGGTCGGCCCGCCCTGGCGCCTCTCGTCCACGAGCTCCTTCGTCCCGCCAACTCCTCGCGAACCTCTTGACCTCCCCGGGCGGCCTCCAGTGCCCAAGCCCTCTTCAGGCGGCCTCAAGCAGCCCTCGGCCTCGCTCCCCGCCGCGGCCACGGCGGTCTCAAGATCCGCCGCGCGCGGAAGCTCCCGCTCGGCGCCTCATGCTGGTGAGCTCTCGGCGACCAGCCCGGCGACGACTGCAGCTCCCCAAAGAACACCTGTTGTAGGGCCCCGTCACCGAGCTCCCACCCAAAAAAAGCGGCCTGAGTTAATACGGATCGCAGGGCGTACAAATCCAAATGTGGAAGAACTTTTGTACCTCGGGGAGGGGTGCGGCCAAGCTTGAGGGCGGTACCCCGTACTCAAGGCGGCCCTGAGGCCGTGACTCCGATGTCGGGCTGGACCCCGCCTGAGGCCGTGACTCCAATGCCGGGCTGGACCCCGCCTGAGGCCCACTCATCAGTTGGCCCATATTGTCGACCTTCTTCGGACCCTTGGTAGGTCCAGCCCGCTTCATCTTCTTCTTCGCAGGCTCGCTTGCTCGGCGATCGTGAGCCCGCCTCTTGCCCAGTCAGCTTCACTGCATGACAGAAGAAAGTCGTGTTAGCACAGCAAAATCGGACGTATAAGGACTAAGAAGATGGGGATGCCCTCACCCCGTCTAGACCCCGATCCCGACGCCCGACTCATAAATACTCACCGCCTTCTTCAGTCATCCTCGGTGTAACTTATGGATAAAATCTCACCAAAGTGCTCAAGACCTCCTCCATGTGGCCCAAGGGCTTGATTTTGGTCCGTCATCGCACGATGCCCCACTCATACCTCGGTGCCCTCACTCGCGAGAAAGAAATACCTATTCCGCCGATGGGACACTTTGGAGGGATGCTACCTTAAATTTCAGTAGGGAGACGGGTGGTACACCCTCCCATGGTCTTGACACTAAAAAGCGCAAGTACCTCGAAGGAGAACTCCCGGCAATGCCATAGCAAGAGAGCCCTAGCCCCACCACCGACCTAATGGAATTCGAGGTCAATTGACAAATGGGGATCTGGAAATACTCTTGAAAGCTAAGATAAATGGGGGCCAGAGGATACCTAAGACCCGTCCTCAAACTATCTACATACACGGTAATAAACCCCTCCGGAGGGGCCATCGCCCTATCATCCGGCTGCGGCAGGCACCACCACGCCTCCTCCGGGATCCGGTATTCCTTTACGACTTCAAAAAGCTCCTCCAGTGTCAAGCCCGACCTCGCCACGCCCACCTTCAGTCCATCCCATACCGATGATACCGGCGGAACCCTAGAACTCAGTCCTATGGACTTACCCAGGCCGTTATAGCACATATAGTCCTTTACGTCGGGAAAAGACGGCCGTAACCCGAGGCGTAAATAGAACTTTCGAGGCGAGAAGGCGAGAAGAAGATGAAGAAAACATACTTACTTTTCACGTGAATATATGGCTCCTTCCAATGAGATCGGGATCAAGTCGGAAAATTTCTCATAATTTTATCTCTCAAACAAGGCGTCGAATGGGAAAGTGAGCAGTTGCCTCGTTTGGGCCTATTTATAGGACAAAGGCGCCTAAAACCGCCGTTTCAACCGACACGTACTACCGTGATTGGATGTGGAGTCCACGCACACACGATTCGAGTGCCCAACTATCGCTGGCGCGTATGGCGACGCTAGCGTAAGATAGACCGCCCGATCGACCCGCAATCATCATACGGACCCGGCGTCCTCCGGATGGCGGCGCCTCAGTCGTACCTCGGCCTTCCCCAAATAACGAGGGATCCAGATCGGACCTCGGCGCCCTATCAACAAGCCGCCTTACGGAACGTCTCCATCCAGATCGGAACCCGCGAACCGGCCCCAGATTCGGTGCCGCCCGAGCGCGCCTCGGCATCCCTAGAAGGCGGTCACCGGGACGAAACTCGACACCATCCAAAGATGACTTTCTATCCGGATCCTACTCTCGGGTCGGACATCGGCATCCTCCACAAGAGCGGTGCGCTCGGATCGGACCTCGGCGTAACCACGCGGAGGTCGATATCAGTCGGACTTGACTTCCTTACAGAGGACGTCTTTTTCAGCGACGCACAACTGCACCACCCAACCCGATTCGGCACCGGATCGCCAATAAACCCTCACGTCGAAAAGACAACACCTTCAACAACAACTCACCGAGCCACACCTCACCCGCCAAGCGCTTTCTTCACTCGGCATCGCGTCCCTCGACTATTCGGGGGCTATGATGGGATATGGCCCAACCGATCGGGCCCACTAACAGCCCAAACGAGTGGGCCTAACGTTGATAGCGGGCCCACGCGGTTGAGCCCAAGGCGAGCCCTAATCGCCCCCAAACCCCAGCCTCCAACCAAAGTCGGCGCCACCTCCACGTGGCGCACGTGAAAGCGAAGCGCCCCGCCCGCCAATGGAGGACACGCCAGGAAGAGCCCGGCGATGGAGGCACGCCGGAGGAAGAGTCACGACCAATGGAGAGATTGAGCACGCCGGTAGCGAGCTCGAAGATGTATAAATAGAAGGAAAATTGACAATAGAAGGGTTGGCAACTTATCGAACACTAAGAGCTTGTAACTACACTCATTGTACTCAAATCATAGTGAAAGTATTGAGGAAACACTCCTCCGTGGACGTAGATCTCATTAACGATCGAATCACGTAAAAGTCTCGGTGTTCTTTATTGCCTTACATAAATCTTGCGCACTCACGTAACTAGATTTATCAATGTCCACAATGATTAGTCGAGATTATTAATCCTAACGATTTGCAAATATAAAAGAAAAAAGAAGGTTCCGAATGAGAATGGGAAATAAATGTTTAAATAAGTTTAGCCATACGAGTTTTCTAATAAGAGAATATATATGGTTTGGAGTTTAAAATAATATTTACTTTTAAAATAGCATCATTTTAACATTAATACGGTATAATTTTATAAAAATTGGAATCGCTATAATTGTAAAAAAAATAAAAGATGAATTTTGTCATTACAATTTTTGAAAATGATGTAAACTTGTAAGTTCAGGAATATGTTGTTTAGATTATATCTCGTCAATGAAATGTAAATTCGCTTTATTGTACGAATCTAATTATAAAGATGTTGTTTATTTATAAATCTTGATCAAGTAGAAGAAAATTGAAATGATTAATTGGAAGGATGACTTGTGCTCTTGGGAAACTATCCATTCAATCATTCGTCCAACCTATACAGTTTAATATTTTATTACATAGTCTCATTGAATTATATATGTATGTTATATACGCCCTTTGTAATACCCCGTATTTCTGTAACAGAGATTAACTCGTGATTAAGAGCTTAATAAGAAGGGCATTGCATCCTTAAGAAAGATTTGTTTAAGTTAGAAGCTTTTGTGTTAAGCTTCAAGTTAAGACGATAGAATTTCGGCAGATTTGAGATAGAAATCTGAGATAAGATTCTTAAATCTAGTTGAACATAAGAAGACCTAGATTTAAATAGTTTTGAGATGATAGATACATGCTCAAAGAAATTTTGATTTCAGAAAATTGAGAATTTAAAAATCTATGTTTTCGTGACGTCGGCGTTTGCCGATTAAGCTCGGATTAAGAGCAAAATATTTAAAATGGTTTTTAAGGCCAAAAATATTTTTAATTATTATATTTTAATGATATTTGATGATGGAAGAATTTAGAAAGTGATTTTGAAGGATTTAAGAATAAATGGAATATTTAATTCCATTATTTGCATAAAATGGAATTAAATCTCTATTTTTATAAAGTGAGTTCCTATTATATATATTATAATTTTGGAACTTTATATTGATGAAAATGATGAGTTTAAAGTGTTAAGAAAATAAGATTCAATATTGAAATTTTTGGGAATTAATTATGGAATTTTCTAGCATATTTTGGAAAATTTCATGAAAAAAATTATTATTATTATTATTATTATTATTATTATTATTATTAATATTATTAAATCCGTAAGGATAAATTTATGGAGATTATTTTATAGAAATCTCTAGAATATGGTGTGTTGGCACCATTTTGTTTGGGAAAAATAAAGAAAATTTAATTAATAATGTGGAATTACTATTTTACCCTTACTAATTTATTACATAATATATACTTTGGAACCATTATCATCTTCATTTCATCTCCTAAAATCACATAACACACACTTGCACACATAAAATTTCAAATTTATGCTTCAAAATAGGAAGATTCGATAGTTGAATTTTCGATCGGTCTTGAATAGAGGTATAATCTCGCATCGAGAACACATATCGGTTTTAAATTTTTAAAAACATGCTCTTATGTTCATTTCAGTTTTTCGGTCATATTTCAAGAATTATGATTGTTTATGTTTTGTTGATTATTTATAGATATTATGATAGATTCGACGTTTATGTATTGTTTAACGTTGAAATTGGAAAGCATATGTTTATTGTTTGTAAATTCTTGTCGAAAAGGGCATGTCTTGATCTTGAATTTATGATGTTGTTATGATTGAATTGACTTCATATATATGTTATTGGATTGATATAAACGTGTTTGGAACAAGAAAAACGTTTGAAATCGAAAGTATACGAAAAAGCCCAAATGGCCGAAAACCCTAAGTGTTATAATGTTGGATTTTTGATTTTATTTGATCATTTTGACTTCATATTTGGATTCTATGATATGAATAAAGCCTAAAATGATTTATTCGGATTTTTCCGCCGACGTATTCAAAAACGGTAAAATTTTAGTTTGTCGGCGAAAATTTGTTTTCAAAGCCAAAGCTTTGATCTTTATGTTTTATTGATAAAATGATGATATTTAATGATAGTTGAGCATGTATATAGGTTCGTTGGTGTTAGATGACGTCTCACGTGAATTTTCGACGTTAGACCTTAAGTGACGTCTTAAGGGGATTTTCGGTTATTGGCTAAGATGAGATAATTGAAGCTTGTTGTTGAGTTTCCTATGCATATTGAGACATATGGTGATGAATTGAAGGAGTTTGGGCTATGTTTGGTTGATCTGGTGTTGATTTGGCGATGCGTTTTATAAACGTTACGCTGCCGAATTTTCGATAGAAATTGTTTGTTAATAAGATGATAGAGGATGCAATGACCCAAGTTTTGATAACCATAGTGTCTTAGATTTGATGTCGAGAAGATATGGTCGTGTCGACGACTAAGATGGGTAATTTTCTTGTTTGGCTCTTGATAGGCTTTTATGTCGTTCTATGAGGATAAGATATGGATAAAAGAAGAAATGGAATTGAAATTGGAAATTAGTTCCTTAGCTCTAAGGAACATCCAGGTGGGTATAAGTATTTTCTATAAAGTATGCTTATGCTTTTAAATGTTTTCAAATGAGATGATATGATTATGCATGAAAGATGACATGAGATTTTATGATATGCATTTAATTGCATTGTTTTGAAAGATGATTGACTTGCCAAAGTTTGAGTATGAACATGAGCATAAGCATGATGCACTACCTATCCACGGGAAAGAAAGAAAGAAAAAGAAAGAAAGAGTTTACCGACGTCGGGTATGACCATAGTTGAGAACCTTCGGGTCCAACTCGGGTATGTGATGTTAAAGTGTTTGAGAATGAGACCTACTTCTCAACACGCAGAAAGAATCCGTGGATATGAGAATGAGAGATGAAAGATGCATACAGACATGAAACATGCATATGCATATGATATTATGAGAATGAAAGCAAGTAAGTATCTATTTATGAAAGCATATATGATGGCAAGTCAAGTTTATAGCCATAAGGGCAATGTTTTAAATGTTAAATGTTTTGGCGTATACCCACCGAGTGCGTTTTGTACTCACGCCCGCATATATTTCTAAATATGCGAGGTTGAAATTTGAGAGAATCTTGGAATCGAATGTTGTGCGAAGGAGCTTTCTAAATATTGATTCATATTAAGGTTGTTCTATTGTTATTGACATGTTTTATTGCCCAATGAGTTATGTCTTCATACATAATTCTCGACCATGTTTTCGTTCTTGAGCTTTAACCTTACTAGCTTATATGTTACGATATGATAAAGTGATCATTTCAATGTTGGTGAACAAGGTTTCTCAAATGCTCGAGAATAGTTTTCGTTGGATTCAATATTATTCAGTTGAATCGTTGTCATTCTATGTTTTAAATTGTTGATAAATCCTTCTTGTTGATGTAACATTCTTGAAACCTACTTTATATTTACCTTCTTGAACGGTAAATGTTAGATTCATTCATTAAGAAAGTTGTTGTCATCTTTTCTCTTGACATATGTTTGAGCTGTTGTCGTTAAATTTTCTTCTTAACCCCGAGTCACGGCGTAATTACCTGATTAGGTAGTCGGGTCGTGACACCCTTGGTCTACTAATAATTTAATTTTAATTTATTTTCAGCTTGATCATCAAAAGTTTGTATTTTTTATTTTAGGGAACATCAATTTTAAAAAATTTATCCTTAGTTTGAAAATCATATAATCACCTTTTTATTCACACTACTTGTTAATATAATTATTTATTATCTATGTTGTCTATTTTTAATTTCACATCCATTAATTTATTCATTTATTATCTTCACTCATTTTATACTCATTCCAATTTATTAAAATGTGTGCCAGCTTTTGATAAAATAGAGCAAATATCATTTTAAAACTCCAAAGTGTACCTACTTTGTCAGAAATGTCATGAACTATCGAAATATTTATTTAAATTATCAACTATCAATATTATATCAAAAATATCCGTATTCATTTTAACCTCTAAATCTTGATGCGGCTCACCTAATATCTATGCATTTATGTTAATTTTTAATTAAATAGTAAGAATGCAATGTATTTCCAAATAGCTTCAGCAGGCCATGACAAGATTCCGAGAGCCGGAAACTTTTGTACATGTGATATATTTGATATAATACAGATAGATGGTGATTTAAATATATATTTTCTGATAATTTATAATATTTTTAATAAAATAAATATAATTTAAGTTTAATATCTTATAAAATTTTAACCTCTTTTTGGATGTGCAAGTACGCAAAATACAAAAGAAAAAACAAATCGCAGTTGAAAGAGCCAGAATATATTTGTCACATTATTTTCTTATCACACAGCAGAACGATATTGATGAGCCTAGACAGTTTCCAATTTCCTGTCACTGTCATGTTGCTTAAATGAAGCAAAAAATATCTAATAATGAGTGTAGAGTGAGCTAATAATTAATTATATCATACTAAAACTATCAAAAAGTTGTTACTTTACGGATTAAATATAAAATAGTAAGCACTCAAACTTTGTAAATAGTATTTTGACCGTTGCAATGTTTTTTTTTTTTAAGATAATTGCAATTAGGGATGTTAATGGGTGGGCTTTACTCAGATCGATCCGGAACTGCTCAAAACCCATTAAATTGTAAAGCATCGGTTCTGGTTCCAGACCCGTTTTAGAACTGGACTGTTTAGATCCATAGTTTGATGGTCCAGTCCGGTCCGGATCTGTTTCGGTTCCGCAACCAGAACCGATACTTATTTATTGGTTCTGGTTCAAGTAAAACCCGTCTATTGACAAGCCTAAGTTTAAATAGACTTGTCAATGAGTTAGTTTTATTCATATCAATTCAAAATCACTCATACCACATTAAATTATAAAGCAACGGTTTCGATTTTAGTTACGGTTGCATGCGGTTACGGTTAGGACCCACTCAGATTCGGACCGTTTAAGACTCATAGTTGATAGTCTGGGTCCGGTCCGGATCCAATGTCTAATGGGTCGATTCCAGAATCAGAACCATTACTTATTTATTAGTTATGATCCAGGTAAAACTCACCCATTGATATTCCTAGTTGCGATAGGCGTTATTATTGTTTCCTTCTTCATCTGAAATAATAACTAGTGGACTCTGTCGAGGACATAAAAATAAAATAAAATAAAATTCATGATCTCAAGAAACCCAGAGTAGTTTATTTATAAATTAATGTTTGATTATGTATTATTGAAGACTTAGCTTAGCCAAGACTCAATATAGTCCAAAACTCCAAGTCAATGTGTGAAACATCACGTTGTGTGTGTTATATATCTGCATGTGGAGTGAGAGAAAGGGCAGAGTGAATAAGTATTGATTTGATGGACAGTTAATTAATGGAACTTTTATTTATTTTATGTATTTACTTTTATACTCTGGCAATAAGTTTAATTTGAAGTTTAGAGCTTAGCATTAACGAATGAGAAGTGAGTAGTACTACTAGTCAGATGTTATCGAAAGTTTAATTTATCAGTGGAAATAAAAGGTTCAATAATAGCTTGAGCTTCTTCTTTTTTATTTATGCATAAAGCATAATTAGGACATTTGCATTTCATTTTTCATATAATTGGATGGATACATATACTTTTCTATGTACGCGAGAGTTAATTTTATTTGCATATTATTTAAATTAGGTGCTAATTATAATTTCAAGTGTAGAAAGCAAATATTGATTTGAAATCGCCTAAAAATAAATTAAATTTGATTTACTTAAATTTAATATTTCAAAACAATATATTCAACTTTTCACAAAAAATTATATTTGATTCAAATCGTGATATAATATGTGGATTGCATCATATATTCTTACACACTCTTTAATTTTATTTATTTAAACAGGATGAGTGAATTTAAGTAAGAATTTCGTGTTACACTACAAATCTATCAATCCAATAATAACAACCTAAGAACATATTTTTCATATTGAACTCATCCACAACCATAATGAGTAATTATTTCCACTTGAATATGTCAAAGCTCTTATTAGGCAATGTCTTTTTTCTCTTGGTCTCTATTGACTCATTGACTAAACTATGATTGTTTTCTACCAATTTCTTTCTCTTTTTCATTAACTTTTTTTTTATTATTAACACCTAAATACATGAACTTTAGGTGGAGTTTTGATTTTTGTATTTAACTTTTGAAATTTATGAATAAATGCATGAACTTAAAAAATATAATAATTTTTTCATAATTTCAATTTTCGCTCAAATTAAGCCTGGCATGACAGTCCGATGGCATAATTTGAGTGAGATGATGCGAGGTATCACCACTCCAATCAAAAGGAAATTGTTTTATTATTGAAATATATCTAATATTAATTTTTTTTTAAAACCATCTCATCAACTCTGTCATTTTAAATATTTCATTAGCAAAACGATGTTTTTTTGATTAAAGTGGTGTCATGTTGATGCCATCTCACTCAAATTATGTCACTAGATTGTAATATCAGATTTAATTTGAGTGAAAATTCAAATTATGAAAAAATTTACAACAATGTAGTTCATGTATTTGTTTACAACTTTCAAAATTTATGTGTAAAACCAAAATACCCTAAAAATTTATGTATTTAGGTTCCAATAACTCTATTTTTTAATAGAAAGTATTTAATCATTTGGATATTTGAGGGGCAGACTCCCTAAAATCTCTCTGAAATCCTTGTTTCCAAAACTTTCGACTCGTTAAATTACTTAAAGTTTTTTGGTTCTTCTATTTCCCTGACTTTCTTTTTCTTTTGTATAATATATTTAGGCGTTAAATGGATAGTAAAAAACTAAAAACACTTACACACAAAAACATATTTCCATTAAAAACCACACAAAAATACAAAAACATTAGTAAGTAAAATATTTTGTAAACCAAAGAGAAGGGCGTGCATCTGCCATGCTTTGAATTGTAGGTTTAATGCATTTAATTTTGCCTTAAAAGTGATAGTACGAATGCACAATGCAATTTGGTAAATAAAAAATGACATTTTTAGACGAGGGACTTTAAGAAAGGGGAAAAAATAAAATTGGAAAATAAAAAAAGGTTTATGAGGGGATGGGAAAGTCTACCCTACTAACCTACCACCCCATTAATCAATTGCTTCTCCTCTTTGTTTTTTTGTTTTTTCTTCTTTTCTTTTCTTTTTTTGTTGGGGCTGAAATTTTTTTTTTTTTTTTTTAATTAATTTTACCTTTTGTTTTTATAATGTATTTTGCCATTATCTAGTAATTCCTTTCTCTCTCTCTTTTTCTTCCTTTTTCCCCAACTCATAAAAGAGTCAATTTTTATTAGTTAAAAGAAATTATATTCTTCATTTAAGTTATTGCATTCGAATCGAACAGTTTTAAGGCAAGAATTTGAAAGTATGCCATGATTTTGTTTGGAATTCATCTCGTAACAAATTTTATTACATATTAGTCATTTTGAGTTTTTAATCAGGTGTTAATAACTTTCTTAAGATAACAACAATTTATTCACACTATTGATCATTAGAATGTTTTCACTTGTGTGTGTGTGTTGGCCAGTGGTAGAGTGGTTAATCTTGCAAAGGTCCGGTTCGAGTCCACCGTGACGCACCTTTAAAATTTCGTATTAATTGACCAAAAAAAAAAAGAATGTTTTCACTTCTCATTTTCTTGTGAATACTTTTTAAAATTTCGCTCAATCTAGCCTTCGATTACGATCAAATTCATACTATAGAGAATGGATTTCCATCAAATATATACGTAGATTGTTCTTATGAGGATGTTTGTAAACATCACTCTAAATCTCAGTTAAATATGATTTCATGTTGAATTCCAATTAGAATGTAGATCTTTCATGTCCTCATAAGAGACATTTGTCATATAAATATATAGATGGTTTCCTAGGATGGCGTCCTCACGTATGTAAACAACACTTTAAATCTCAATTGAAGTATGATCTCATGCGGAATCCAAATTAGAATGTAATTCTCTCACGACCTCATCATATGAAAACATCCTCACGTGATATATATATATATATATATATATATATATGATGAATCAGGTAGAATGTAATTATTTATAAGAAATAAGAACAAATCTAAGATATTGATTTTAATAAATCAATGGATAATATTAATTTATGTTGTGTTGCAGTTCATCACTACATATGCTACGTACATTTTAAATTCATTGGATTAATTAAAATTTATTTTAGTAATTTTGTTCCTTGATTTTAGAAATTTGTTGTAATCTAGTTTGTGCAACATTAAATCATGCAGAGTATATGTTATAAATGTGTTACAGATTATCTTATGCTTGCAACAATCAACATTCCATCTTCAATACAAAAAAAAAGGGAAAACGTACTACATTTAATTCCACGAATAAAGAAATATTTTCATTATATATGTGCAAAAAATTTATTCAATATGTGCTATGTTTTGTGAAGATTTGGAAGATGCAGATGAATCCATATAATTAAGGAAGGTGACGAGATTTATGGGATGATGATATATTTATTTTCAATACCATTTTTTGTTTTATCCTTAAATCACAATAAATAATGACTGACATCATCAATTAATTTCAACTTAATCTAGACCGTAAATTTGGCTTGATCTATGGTTATAATACATTCTTATTTCTTACACATATAAACATTCTCACCGTAACCACCATATATATATATATGGGAGTGGATCAATGAGAACTACATCTTTTTATGAACTCTGCGAACCATGATAAGGCGTTGAAGATGATGCATAAAGCGGTATAAAGTTGTGCATAACGAAAACTTTCTAAAATTAATTTGTTGTGCAACAATTTTAGAAAGTTTCGTTATGCACAACTTTATCTCGTTTTGTGCATCATCTTCAACGCCTTATCATGGTTCTCAAGTTCTTAAAAGATGAGTTCTCCTGGATCCAACCCCTATATATATATATATATATATATATATATATATATATATATGTTGGAAAATTTCTAAGTATCAAGAATGTTTAAATCTTAAGCGTATGTTTTGATTTGATCCTAAAATCTCGATGATGCGCTTCTTCAAGTAACGATATCGTTAACTTGTTCTCGAGTTGGAAGTTTAAGTTTTAGGTTTCAGCAGAACTACCAACTTGGACAGGTCCAAGACTGATAAGTTCAAAGCAGTACAATTTCAAGTCTGATTGATAAGTATCAGTACCAACGCAACCAAAGAGAAGCTGATTGAAGGATCACAAGCCCATGTCAGAAGACTGAAGGAAGACCAATTGATATCTTAAGACTCAAGGGAAGCGGGACTGATGGACAACTGATATATGAATGGAGTCGAAGACTAAAGATCGACGCCTAAGACCGGTGGCGAAGATCAAGGCGGAGACTCGGTGGCTGCGACAAGATGGAGTCAAAGACAAGCTGACTGACTGAGCGGAAGTCAAAGCTGAGTACCAAAAGTCAAAGTTAGGTACCAATGGTCAAAGTTGTCTGCATATAGTCAAAGCTGGTTGATTGAAGATCAAAGCTGACTATCTACGTCAACGTTGTTGCTGCATACATACTTAGGAGTTCAAAGATGATAAAATACGAAGTAGTCTATGACTGATCCAACCTAAGTCAAAGCTGATAAAACGCGGAGTCTCATCAATTGAAGAAACACGAAGTTTCTTTTGCCTCGAATATTTGACTCGACATGTGTCGTAGCGTATCTACGAAGCAATCTGATACATCATACCACATTTTTAGAGTTGCAGAGCTACAATGTACGATGATGCAAACTTATGACAGTGACGTACAAGGATTCAACGAGAATATTTTCAAATGACAAAAAGGAAGAATTTGAATTGCAGTCCCTCCAACGACTCTATTCTTATATCTCCCTATATATATGCGTAGAATCCAACATTCGAAGGTTATCAAAATGCTGGTCAATTGAATTCTCAAGTGATCAAAGCTCAAAGCCAAAGTTCATTCAAACATCGATTTCGAAGAAGGAAGTTAACCAGGTTATCAGTGCACCTTTAGAGCTCACATTTACATATCAACTCAAGGTTTCAGTAAACACTTTCTTATATCTAGGATATCTCATTGTAATATATCAAGCTTAGATTCACTGAGTTTGACGCCTGTATCAACTCAGATATAGTTGGAAAAACCTTTATAAAACCCTCCAAAATTAAGTAGAAGTTTGGGCAAGTAAGCAACGAAGTGTCAGTTGCAGAAAGCTTGATTTTCTAGCACCCGCAAGCTATAAGGTTGATCGATTGCTCGCACAGAGTAGTTAGAGTTTCCTAGCACTAGTAAGCGTAGGAGGTAATGCCTAGTTTGGCGGCATACTATAAGGTGACCTCAATCTGAATTTATTTTTGTTCCGTAAACAAGACCTGATTCTGAATAGTGTATTGACTGAGTAATCAGTCCGTGGATATATGAGTTGATCTATCTGAATCACGTAAAAATCAATGTGTTCTTTACTTTCATCTCTGCTTTTAAATTACATGTTATTGAACTGACATCACCAGCATACATCAACACAACATCCTTTTTGAAACACTCTTATCGATGTCGTTCGACATCGAAAGAGATAAACTAAAAATTGATTAAGCTATATCCGACTCAAGTTTTATGTATCAGTTTTCTAAGGTAAACAAGTAACCACCATATTCCGCAAGCATATCAGTGATCAGTCCAACTGACCAGCTGATATCTCTCACTTCAAAACTCATCTATCTGAATTGATCAGCAGTAATGTCATTAATCTTCGATGTAGTTATCCGATGACTCTTTATGCAGAGATCAAGTCTTGAGTTACGAAAAAAATTTAAATTTTCTTTATTGGTGTATTTCGCCCCCCATACACCAAATTGTACCCATCGGACCCATCAATATAGAGGGTTAACGTGAGAACCATTTTTATTATGAGAATAAAAAAAAGATGAATTCATCGTGGAAAATGATGAATCTGCTGAGAAATTTATTGAATCCAAAAAAATTGAATTTTTGTTTCTTATGGAATTCGAATCTGGGTCAAAAATTCTAAAATTTTGGATTTAATAAATTCGACGGATGCATTAATTTTCATAGTGAAATCATTTTGTTCATATCGAATTTTTGTGGTTCTTAGTTTTCACGTTAAAAATTATTTTTACTTGAACCTTACTCTATATATAATGAGTTATAATAAAAATCTATTTTTTCCGTAAAACCTAAAAACTAATACACTTTATGTACGAAAGTTAATGCATTTTACATATAAAAGCTAATGCATCATTGAGTTCTTGTAAGAAAAATACTATTCATTAATATTTCGTAGTACAATAATTTTATATATAAAGTGCATTAACTTTGTATTTAAAATACATTGATGTTTAATATTTTTACGAAAAATAGGCTTTTATTTCATCTCTTTCTATATATATATATATATATATATATATATATATATAAAATCAATTATTTATGTTTTTGGATAAATGTGCTCACTTTGCTTTATCCTTCTTTATGTACAATCAAATCAAATTATTTGCAATCATATTATACTAATATCCCCGTGACCGGTGGACCATGGGACAATAATTCATCCAGATCAAAATAGAAGATGCTAGTAAATATTTATTATCGCATTTTTATAGTGGAATTTGACTTATCACTCTTTTATTTTTATTCGCCCCCCGCCCGCGCGCGCCTCTTTGTCCCTCTCTCAATACACAGCAATCATATATTTATGTGAACACATTATTCATTCGTCAACACCAACCCAACCAATATGTTTCCTTCTCTTTACACTCCCCACGCGCTCCATCATTACCCCACCCCACAAAATAAATAAACAAAGAAAAATAGAATATAAAATAAAATTATCAGCAAAAACTTATCTTGATTCCTGTATTTTACCTTGAATTATCCGATCTTAACTCATTAATTATTTATTATTTTCGGATAGTATATGAAACAAACTGCAAGAACGATGAGCAAATAATTAAAGAATTACTAGATAAAATGCAAAAATAAATAAATAAGAAAGCATATATCATAATTTAGCCCTTAAATAAATAAAACATGTGTGCCCCATTTCAAACCACCCCAGCACCTCTATATTCTCATTCTCTGTCACTGTTATGTATGCTGCAACCAATCCCCACCAAAATGGGCGTTCAGTTTTCAAGTTTGAACGCTTTTGAAGGCAAGTGAAATATAGTAACATAAAAAACAAAAAATCAGGTGCAGAAATTGAGCCCCGATCCCATTACCAAAATCCAAATAAACGTAAAAGTCAAATACATGGCCAGAGTTTTTTTGGTATAATTCTGCCAACTTTCTTGGTTTTACACTGTGCAGATTCCCGCTGCCTTTCTATAAGAAACAATTATTTTTAAACAAACTACGTACATATAGATACAGTATATGTATGTAGAGGTGATAGTGTGGGAGGGACAAAGGGAAAAAGGAGGCGAATGGTTTTTTATGACTCCGTTGATTCCGCTTGAGTTCTTGCTGTTATTGCGAGACCCATTAAGAGGGAAGTTATCCCGCAATTGCCGGACACAAAAGAGATAGGTGGAGAGAGAGAGCGGGTTAGAGAGAGAGAGAGAGAGAGAGAGAGAGAGAGAGTGAGTGAGTGAAAAAGATATCCTGTTTCTTGATTGGCCGTATAAAAACGGAAGCTTTAATTTTCAATGATCTAGGAAACCGTCATTGCTTTCTCATAACCAGAGCTTGACCCTCGTCAAGATCCGTATATTCTGATCTGGGCTCAGTTCGGATTACTTTTTCCACTCCGGCGATTACGGCGGCGGCGGTTTTAATGGACTGGTGAGTCGACTCGGGTGGCGCGGCCGCGATGGGTTGCGTGTCGTCGAAGCAGACGGTATCGGTTACGCCGGCTGCGCTGGACCACTCCGGGGCGTTCAACGGCGGTTCGGGTCGGAGCCGGGTAGGGAGCTTCGGCGGGGGTGGTTTGGCGGCGGAGCTGGATGCGAACTTGAAGAAGGTGAAGAAGAGGGGGTCGACTGAGTCCGGGAGCGAGGTAGGCGAGTCGGGCCGGACGAGTTCGAACGGGTGTGGGAGTGAGTCGGTGAGTTTTAGGCTGGGAAATTTACACAAGTTTGCGGAGGGGAGCAGGTGGCGGCGGGTGGCCGGCGTGGCTGAGCGCGGTTGCTGGCGAAGCCATCCAGGGCTGGGTGCCGCTCAGAGCAGACTCCTATGAGAAACTTGAAAAGGTTAGAAATTTAGAATCCTTAATTATGATTAGCCACGTTTTTGCTCTGGCCAACTTAGATTAGATACATGATTAAGTCGTTATCATCTTTGTTTACTAATTTAGGAGTAAGTTTTTAGTGTCTTTTTCTCGAGTTATATTGGGAAATTTAATGATTAACTATGGGAAGGATCATTTGTCTGCATATTCTGAGTTTGAGAGGTAAAAGGACTATACTTTTTCTTCAATTGTCTGCATATCAAGATCAATCAAATGAGTACGAATTTTCTCGAATTTCTCTTAGCTATGGATATGTGAGAAGGATTTGCTGCAATTATTGTGATCATTTAAGGTGGACTCTTCAATTTTTATAGTTGGTGCCGTTATGTTATTATGCCTAACCTTCTGAAACGGTGAGCCCCACACCTCATCCACCATATATAGCTATATAGCTAATGTAGTGAATTGTAGTGAAAAAAGGACTAGTTTGTTTCCATTTTCAATAGTAAGTCACTTCTGCTAAATGTTACCTTTAACTGCTTATTACAAACCATTTTTTAAAACAAATTCTGACTCTGGAATTCCACTTAAAGATTTCTAATTTAACGTGAGAAGCTGCATTACTTGTGTCGTTTTTTAATCTGCAACGCGATGAGAACTCCCTAATATGTATATACACTCCATTGATAATAGGGTGAAGTATATTGTCAGCTGAAAGAGGTGTTCAGGCTCTTTTCAATAATTTTTTCTGTATAATCTACAATTACTATTCAAGATTAATGATGATATATTGATATGGCAAGAGGTTCACTTTGCCTTAATTACTTGTAATTTCCTTAAAATGTCTCCATTTACATGAATGATGAATCATGCTATTTAAGTTTCCTGTTGTTGCAGTACATCATGCCATTTTCATGTTAGTGTTGTCTCATGATAACTCTATTCTAATATTGGCTACTAATTTCATAATTTGGGGATTTTGCCGATAAGATGTAAGTTTCAAACATATTTGAACAGATTGGTCAGGGTACATATAGCACTGTATTCAGAGCTCGTGACTTGGAAACCGGGAAGATAGTCGCGTTGAAGAAGGTGCGGTTTGACAATTTTGAGCCTGAGAGTGTCCGTTTCATGGCTCGAGAGATAACAATTCTCCGTAGGCTCGACCATCCCAATATTATCAAGTTGGAAGGGCTGATTACATCCCGATCCTCATGCAACATTTATCTCGTGTTCGAGTACATGGAGCACGATATCTCTGGACTACTATCCTCCCCAGAGATCACTTTTACCGAAGCACAGGTTTGGATCATTCTTTGAGCAAAGTAAATGATCTTTTCGAACTATTGTTACGATCCCACCGGCTTATTTTGCAGGTCAAATGCTACATGAAACAATTGTTGTCTGGTCTCGAGCATTGCCATGCTCGAGGAGTGATGCATCGGGACATCAAAGGTGCAAATCTTTTAGTGGATGATGGAGGAGTCCTCAAGGTTGCTGATTTCGGATTAGCAAACTTCAGTTGTTATGGGCAGAGGCAGCCTCTAACTAGTCGAGTTGTGACTTTGTGGTATCGCCCTCCCGAACTCTTGCTAGGCTCCACGGATTACGGGTCATCCGTTGATCTATGGAGCGTAGGCTGCTTACTTGCTGAGCTTCTGATTGGTAGACCTGTCCTTCAAGGAAGAACCGAGGTTAACGCCCTTTTTAACACTAATTGCGCAATTTTTCACTCATGGCTTAGGCTTGATTATAGAAAGCAAAAAATTTGAGCTTAATTTAACATCAAGAATTCCTAAAAGCTTAGAGATGGAAGATATGAGTTCGAGCAAACGTATTTATTTTTCACTTAATCATGTCGATCTCTATTTGCATTACTGTATTAGGTTAACATATATATACAAATAAACTCCAACAGAAATCAATTGTTATTATTGTGGTAAATTATGGAGTATGACTAATTTGAAGCATCGCTCACTTAAAATAGTGAAAATATTCTATAATGTGAATTCTAAGAGCACTAGAATAGTAAAAATATGTTGTTTGTATAAGCAGGTGGAACAGTTGCACAAAATCTTCAAACTCTGTGGATCGCCACCAGACGACTACTGGAAGAAGTGAAGCTTCCTCATGCGACATTGTTTAAGCCACAGCATCCGTATAAGAGCTCTCTGTGGCAAACCTTCAAGGATCTACCGAATCCGCTGTGTCGCTCATGGAAACTCTTCTATCCGTGGAGCCGCACAAGAGGGGCACGGCTACTTCAGCCCTGGCTTCAGAGGTACTCTTTGATAATCAATACTTGTGCAAATGATTTCATATAAAGTAGGATCCTTCTAATCACTTGATTCTTTCTGTGTGATCTTTAGTACTTCAAGACGAAGCCGTATGCTTGTGATCCGTCAAGCATGCCAAAGTACCCTCCTAGTAAGGAGATAGATATTAAACATCATGAGGAGGCTAGCAGGTATATCATACATAGATGAATTCTTAAAATCTATGTTAAAAATTGATCCTTAACGGCGTATATTCAGGAAAAGACCCGCTGGCAAATCACGAGGGCCCGAATTGAGGAAGCCCACCAGGAAGCAAAATGGAATTAATAAACTAGCACCAGAAGAGGTCCTTTTTCTCTGTTTTGTGTATGTGAATCTATGTGTAATTCTTTGGATCTGATTTCTATATTTTACAGAATTTGCCCCTTCAAAAGCAAGTCGAAAAGAAAGTAAATGGAATCGTTGTCAGCAATCACAAAGCAGAGAACGTATTGGATCACGAGCCACCTAAGCAGCCAACTGGCGTGACCAAAGAGGCATGCCACGTGAAGAATGCATCTCAAGGTGACGATGTATATCCGGGCCCTCTACAAGTTTCAGGATCGAGTGGATTTGCCTGGGCGAAGAAGAGAATGATGGATTCATCCTTGAGGTCGCGGAGTAGGTCTAGCTCAAGAAGTCTAATAGTTGAATCTTCCGGTGCTATGCATTTGAGGAGTAACTTGGATTCAGCTGGGGAAGAAAATTGTGAAGGTGTGAAAGAGGGGCAGTTGGCCAATACGAAGGGCCATGACTCTTATGAAATGTTTAAACGCTCAATGCTCAGGAAATGGAGCCAGTTGGAGCGTCCGGACTCCTTTGATGCTTCGGATGGATATCACTCTCAAGAACTCTCGATGGCGCTCTACCATAAAGAGGAAGCTTCGGCTGCTAAGCGAAGGAACTTGGTTAGACTGCAATGAAACTATTATCTTGAGTAGTATTTATCTCTTTCAGTTTTAGCCTTCTTTGCTAAAGGCATGGGATTTGATGCAGGTTTATCATGATGATGAAGGGGAGAAGGTCGAATTCTCGGGACCCTTGCTGTCTCAATCAAAGAAAATCGATGAACTCTTAGAGAAACACGAGCGTTGTATTCGCCAGGCAGTCCGAAGATCATGGTTCCAGAGAGGTAAAATACAAACACTAATGTCATATAGTTGGTAGTTTTCAGAAACTTCTAGAAGCCTAGTTTACAGTGTTAGCCAATAGTTGTAATATCAAATTATTCCCACTAATGTCTTATTCTTATATGCAGTAAAAAGAAATGGAAAGTAACTGCATATATGCTAAATTCAAGCATTTATGGGGTTAGAGCATGCAACCTGGAAATCGAAGCTAGCTCAACTCGAACGAGGATTTTGCTCTGTCCACTAACAAGAATGACAAAAACTGTATACAGTGAGGCTACTACGGGATCATCAAGATTTGATTCGTCTCCTTTTCGAGGTCGACAAAACACCTAGTAAGCTCGATCTCTGAGTGTGGCTCGTTAGGCAAGACGAAGAGAGGGCTACTTCTTGTCCACAATCTATCTACTCGCGTCCATAAAAGTCTCCTCATTTAGATTTTTACATGCTCTTTTACTGCTCCGCCACTAATGTACAGGAAGTTTTTAGAAATAGTTAGTTATTCAAATGTTCCATCTTTAAACCAATCTTTCTGATACAGAAAATCACATTTACTTGCTCTGTTGTCTGTGCATCCTGCTTCTGTCAAATGTGAGTTTTTGCTGCTTGTGTTCGTCGGATTTCGTGCAGATCTGCTGGTTTTGATTGTTTCTGCTTTCCATAGGAAAAGCATGCACATCCATGATCTGTTTCTGATTTAACAAGCACCATTAACAAGATGCTTTGAAGAAAAAAAAGAAAATACACACACACACAGAGTAAACTTGTAAAGAAAAATCCATTCATTTATGTATTTGTTGGTTCAAGGAAGCTGTTATCTATATCTTGAAGAGGGTGGCAGAGTGATTGTGTCTTTTTTCTTTTTTAAAGAGTAAAAGCTGGTGTTATAATGTAGACAACTGAATTATATATTAGGTATAGTACCTTTCTTGTTTTTATTAGATACTTGCAAACAAATTATTAGTTCACGCAAATTTGAAATTTGAGTCGATACATTATAAATTTCATTACAGTAATGATTTTAACAATTATTTGTGATTTGCCAATTTGTAAATTCAGTCAAAATTAAGTGAAAGTAAACGACATACCTAACAGAATGATGAAATAGGGAAATGTTTTGAGTCGAATTTCCTGATGTTATTTTCTTCATATCAGATATATGTAGAATTTGATCAAATTTTGATAAATCTTAATATTTTCATTCTCATTTTTTTATTAGTAAAACTTTTCAACTCATTCATTAGTTTTGACTTCTTTTTTAAAAAAATTAATACAAATTTTCCACCCTATTAAAACGAAATCATTTTTTGCTACTTATTTTTGTTGGCCGTGTCGTTTTGTCGGAAAATAAAATATGGGGAGATTGGATTCATACTGATCGCGAAATTGAGACATTAGTGAAATATTTTAGATTTTAAATTGAAAACATAAATTAATTGAATGATTGAGATTTATTTTGACAATTATCTCACACTGTGAGAACATGAGAAATGAATATGCTATGAAAGTTAATGAATACGCTGCGAAAGTAAATGAATAAAAAAAAATAGAATTTCCGCCTCTCATGGGATTCGAACCCTGGTGAAAATTCCGAAATTTTGGATTCATTAACTTTCGCAGCAACGTATTAATTAACTTTCATAGCATATTCATTTTGTTCGTAAAGAATTTTCGTAGTTCTTAATTCTCACGTTAAAATTGGTTCTTATTTGAACCTCATTCTATATATATATATATATATAGAGAGAGAGAGAGTTTGGTTCAAATAAGAACCATTCTTATCCTAAAAACTAAGAACCTATTCAGTAATGCATTTTTATTTTTATGTTTACAACAATACTTTTTTATATAATGCATTTATATAGTATTAGAATAATTTCTTTTCATGACAATCGTATGTCACTGTAAGATCAATGGTCCAACTAGATTGACAATTCCTAAATTATGAGACGTTTGTATATATTTTACTTCCTACATTATGGGAAAATTATAGCTTATATTCTAAGCTATTGATAATTACATTAAAATACACGAATTATACAGAAACCAACAAAAATATCTTCTTGTTGGATTTTTGACCATGTGTTATATGACATGTCTCATGGACTTCTAGTGTGGTGTTTCATCAATTGTAATTTTTTTTTAAAGTGGCATGGCATATTTATTAAAAATGAAAAGAGATGTTGAGTCTTTTTGGACAGCTTGGAATATCTCGCCGGAAATCGAACAAAAGAGACATTTTTATTAATTTTCATATCTTAGCAACCAGTTCATAGCTACAAGAATAAGGAGCTACATTAACTCATAGCTTCCTAGCTACAGAGAAGGTTACCCCTTATTTAATTCCCTCGATGACTCATAAATTGTAGGGGTATTAACTCGTACAAACAAGAAAGGGACAAGGGAAAGGTCGTCCCTTACTCTATTCATCGGATGAATAGAGTCGGGATAGGTAGCAACTAGCTCAGAGATAAGTAAATTAAACTGCACTCTAAGATGTTCGTGTCCTACAATTAGTAGGTCACTCACTCGCAAAGAACTCCTAAGAGAAGAGTTACAATGTTTTTAAACAAGGAAAACAACAAGCAATTAGCTACAGGGTTTAACCGTAGACTAGCATCAAGGTGCTCTTTTTTCCTTTCCTCTTCTATAGTACGCTCGTGTTACCCTTTGGGGCATCACTCTCTAACAAAAGGAGAGTTATGGTTGAATTAGTAATTTCTTAAGTGATCAAAGAAACTTCTGCATACCCTACGACCATCGGTTAATCTGGGTTTTCTTCAAGTGGCAACGGAAATGTAGTCCCTGCAGAAGATGAGAAGGCTATGATTGTTTGTGGAAGAGGTGGTCATAAAACCCGGTGCCTTGTAAACTAACGAGTATAGAGACAGCTTCGCTAGAAGTACCCTATAGCACCATTTATATAATAATTTAAAGCGTTTTTCTTAAATGACAATAATTTAGGATATAAATTGCAATTTGTCAATATTAAAGCAAATATAATTGAATACAATCCAATCACGCTTTGGTTCAACTATTTTAATGTATTTTTTCTGAATTATTCATTCTCTCTGTATTGATGTTACAGGTTTCAGCTTTGCTTAAAACCTCCAATTAAAGTCCAAACGGAGTCCAACAGGACGAATTGGTCAATTCTAAAGTTCTGTTTATGCATTCTTTGGTATTTATGAGGATATGATATTTATTTTGCTCATATTTCTCACATTGGAGAAAATTGTTACTGAACCATGTAAATTACCGTTTTGCTATTTGTGTGAATCAATAATGAGTCCGTTAGAGAAAAAGTACCTCCAAGTAGGGATGTCAACGGGCGGTCTTTACCCGAACCGATCCGAAACCGTTCAAAGCCCATTAAATTTTAAAACAACGGTTCGGTTCCGGCTCCGGCTCCGGTTCCAGAACCGCTTGGAACCGGACCGATCAAAACCCGGCCCGTTTTGTCCGGTTCCGGTCCGACCCGGTCAAATTTTTTATTTTTTATTTTTTATTTTTTAAATTGAGTAGAGAGGAATATCTAGCTTTCAGGATAAGGAACAAGACGCATCCACCTGCACACCCCAAGGATCAGATCATAATAATAAAAATTTAGAAACGAGCATTTATAATTTGCTCCACAAATTTAACAATAGATCTCTATAATTCTAGAAACAGAATTATCAAAATAGTAATTTTGTTATACAAACGAATACTATAAATTGCTCCCCAGTTTAACAGTAGATCTCTATTTCTAAAAATAGAATTATCAAAATAAAAGTTCTGTTATACAAACGATCGAATGCTACAAATTGCTCCCCAATTAAACAATAGATCTTTCAACGATATCAAGAAAACTACATCGACTCCCCTTTACCATACCATCAAAGATCTTAGGTTCTTAGAAAAGAAACACAGAAAAATATAGAAAAAAATAATGTACCAATTTCTTTTTTATAGAAAAAGAAGAATAAACTGCTAATTTAAAATCTAAAATGCAGACAAATCAATAAACTGTAGATTTTGTAGCTAGGATACTTTCCCTGTCATATGTTTTTAGTCACCGAGCTTAGTGATTTATGTTACTCAATTACAATAAAACATAATCTTCAATTTTACTCCTTCAATGATTAGCTTATCCAAACTACAAAAATATATAATCATCTCATTTTACTGGGCCGGTTCCAGTGGGCTCGTAGGCTTGTAGGCTTGTATGAGGGATTATAGGCTTGTAGTGGTATAAGCAGCCCAGTGGGTAACCGGTTAGCATTGGATAATACCCGGTCCGGATCCATAACTTAATGGTGCGGGTGGGAATTAGGATCTAGTATTTATTGGTAGGTTCTAGAACCGTAACCAATATTAATTTATTGGTTACAGTGGGATAAAGCCTCGTCTGTTGACATCTCTACCTCAAGGATAAATTTGGAGGTCCTAACTTAGTTTTATGTTTGAATTCGTAGGTTTTAGTTTATGTTATTGTTTCTCTTGTTACTCTAATCCTCTTATTTTCTTGAATAAGATAAAGCCATATTAGTAATTTATTTGGTATGTCTACTTAATTAGGATAGAGCATCCAACTAAAATATCAATAAAGAATCTTCCAATCGACAATCTTTCAAATTAGTTTTAAATTATGTGCATATCTAAATTGATATACAACCTAATGAACCATGTTCCTCTTCAATAATAGAAAATAAATGCTCCTCAATCCCATCGAACTTGACTTGTATTCATTTTCAAATTGTCCCAACCAATTTTGCTCATTTCCTTTTAAGAAATAATCATCTCTTCAAAACGCGTAAGTCTTACCTACTTTTTATCTATTTAACCATTTTATATTTTTCTCCTAAATAACTGTGCCAAAAAGAAATTAGTCATATTCGATAGGACGGAGAGAGTAGGTGATAGAAATCATTCTTAGTATAGGATCTAAAATATTGATGCTTGTCTATATAAACAATAATATTTTATAAAAAATTGTTTATATAAATAAAAATACTCTTTATCTATAAAATGATGATCTTTTATGATAATTTTAAACTATATAAATTTTAATAATTCAAATTAAATCATAATTCGACAAACTCTATCGACATACTTCATCCGCTTCTTTAAGTGTCTTCTATCATCAAATCATACAAATCAAGAAAAATAAATAAAAATTTGTAACATTATTAATTACCATAGTAAATATATTCGATAACTAATTATCAAATTTCAATAATATTAAATAGAGGTAAATAATAAATTAATTATAATTTTCACTCTTAAATGATGAACTAGGACACTTAATAAAAAAAATTGAAACTTAAATACACACTTTAACAAAAATGTGTACCTTCCATACCCATTTATAAAAACACTACACTCCATACCCTTTTATTATTTTAATATTTTGCATGCAAACACATTAATTGAATTGAGAATTTTGATGTAATTAAGATTCTCTTGTTTTGTGAATTGATTGACCCATTATTTTCCTCTCTTGATCATGCCACACCTTGTCTCGGTCAAAGAAGGCTTCTCTCGCTTGGATGAAGCCTTCTTTGACCGAGACAAGTGTGGCGATCAAGAGAGGAAAAATATGATTTTCCATTCTAAATTATCCGGAGGCAAGTGTTTCGACCGGAAACAAGAAACATGAAACATTCTATTTTCCATTCTAAATTACGCACATTTTTGTATTAATTGAATTTTCTAATAATTAGGTATTAATTAAATTTTGTAATAATTAGGGCGAAACCATATTTTGCTGAGTATTTTCGAAGAAAGAAGTGACAATATGTCGGATTTACCGGTATGTTTTCGTGTTTTTTGATATGTTTATGACATATAAATTTGTATTTTGCATTTATCCATTTCAATGTTTTGTAAAATTTCAGTTTTATTTACTGTAAATATTAATTTAAATATAGTACATTCATTTAAAATTAATTTTTAAAACAAAAAAAGCTCTCTTCGATCGATAAAATGATGTCTCCGGTCGATAATTCCTTGTTTCCGGTCGACCGGAGACATCAATTAATCAATTAGTATTCATCAATTTATATTCTATCATTTAGGTCGACAACTATGATGTTTCCGGTCGATAATTGTGATGTTTTCGGTCGACCGGAAACATCAATAAATAACAACTTTTAATAATTTTTTCCTTAATTTATTTTTGATTCACTTTGATAATTATCTTGTTTCCATTCGACCGAAAACAGGATAAAACCGACCTGAATCAACGATTTTTCTGTGTTAATTAATTTTTTGATTCATTTATGTTATTTTTTTTAAACATGATTCAATGATTAATTAGAGATAAATTCTTATATTCATAATATAATTGTAAGTTAATTGGGCAAATCATATTCGATTATTCTATAAACTGTCGGCACATCAGTTCAAAATATAAACTGTTTTGCAGAATAAACTGAATGTGGAATTGATTGACATTTCGACCAACTTTACTATTAAAATAATAAAATAGTTATGGAATGTAGTAAATTGTAATATTGGATATAAGGAGTACCAGTTTCTACAAAAGTGTATAGTTGTATATATTTCGCCATAAAAATATACTAATAAAACACTTAAAAAGAAACGAACAATTAGGATACTTAATAAAAAATAAAGAAAATTACTAAGAGAACACTTAAAAAAATTAAGAAAGTATATATTAATACATCAGCTGTGAACAAGGTCAACGGAAACTATGATGACACCATCATTGCCATCATTGGGTTATCAGGTACCCTACCCGCGTAGGTTTTGAAAATAGGTTCTCTATTATTAAATATACATATGACATATTTGTATATAAAATAACTATAAATATTGATTCATCTATTTTTAACTCACTCATTAACATTAGATAACCCATTTATGATTTGTGAATCCTAACTTTTTACACTGAAAACAATATTTATTAGTTTAGAAGACGCTAATTTGGTGGGATCAATGAATTCATAATTAAAGATAGCATTTTGAATCTCCATAATATTAAGCCCATTAAATCAAATGCGACGGTTACATATTTCTTTCACGTAACTGTTGCAATTCATTCCCGTTAGATATGTTAACTTGCAACCAACAAAATTAGAATATAATTATTGTTAATGTTAATCATTATAAGTGGAACAAAATACCAATCATAAATTGGAGGAATCATTATAAAATTTTACACTTTTATGCACTGTGCTGTCTTTTGACATACACAGTTTGAGAATTATTGCATATATCCCAACTAATAATTACTGTCTTCTTTTTTCAGAAGAGGAAATTAAAAGGACTCGACTGGTAAAGTAGGAATCGAATATTATGCTAAAAAGCGTTATCTTGAAATGAATTAGGTCATGTTTTGTTAGTCTTGAAGGAATTATTATACTTTCACCAAAATAAGGAAGTCTTATTTTACTCAATTTCCTAAAACAAGTCACCCTTTCCTTTAATAAAACGGAATAAGCAATAATATGAATTTCATATTTTGTCACATCTCTAATTCACAATAATGTTTTGAAAACCGGACAGACATCAAACCAATTAATTCATTGGATCATTGATTCGATCGGTCAAACCGTTTAAAAACGAATGACTTGTAAATATTTGATTTTGTATATTCATGATGTGTTTATTTTAAAACATATAAATATATAATAAACGTTAATATGCTAAATTTAAATAAAGTTTTAAAATTTCTATACATTGTATCAATCAAAAGTAAATAATATAAATCATCAATATTTACTCATTACTATATTTACAAGAAAAAAAATTAAATAACAAGAACAATTTCAAATCTTGATTAGTTCTTACCACCATCTTCTTTTACATTATAATAGCCATTTACATGAATTTCAATTCAACAATAATACTAATTAATGATAATAATTTTACAAATATTAATTGTAAATGAAGTAAGAATAATTATTTAATATTTAAATCAATATTGTTAGTAGGTAAATTAATTAACTAAAGAATTAAAATTAAAAGCTTCAAATTGATGATGGTTATTATGCTAATCTACCAACTCAATGGTTATGAGTTCGAATCTTGTTAACATCATTTTGCTCATTTCACAGTTATTATTATTTAATTTAATAAAATCGATTTGGTCCATTGGGTTATCGATTCATCGATTTTTGCCGGTTCATACTGGTTTTATGACAATGTGAGATTTTTTGGCGGATCGCTCAACCGTTGGACCTCGATTAAACCAGTTGAACCGATCGATCCGGTCCAATTTTAAAAATACCGCTTCACAATTAAAAAAGCCAACATATCATGTTAAAAACAACAACGTCAAAAAATCAACATGAAACATAACATATCCGATGATTCTTCTCCATCATTGTTTCTGATTTGTGCCTAATACTATACATTAGTGATTTTTCGATGTCAAAAATATAATCGGCATCGAAATCATATGTAGCTGTAAGTCTTTTCGGCGTCGTTTAATTTGTGTTTTTCATGTCATTTTCCGGCGCCAAAAATCATTTACAGACTAAAACTATCACGAAATTCAATTCTTTTGATTATCACGAAATTCAATTCTTTTGGCTTGATTGATGTATTATTGATTTATTAGGTTAAAATTATCATAAAACTAATTTATTGAATTAAAATTGTGTATGTTTTCTTTAAAATAATACATTGGACTATCACATACTACGGTACCAATTAGCAAATAAAAAATTAGTACTCTACCCGCGTCCTTTATACCCGAAACCCACTCTAAATGCTAAATGATCTTGTTATGTTTTGAATATTTTAGGAGAAAAATCATGACAGATGCGTCACAAAGGAAGTAAAAAAAATATACATATGTTGAAAAAAAAATCTATGTTTGAATAATCGAGAAAGAAAAGATATTGACGCCAAAATCCAAAACATAAATATAACCTCATTTTCGCAAAATTCAAGTCAAGCTACATAAAAATTGAGTCTTGGGGAGAGAATTGAATTAGAAGAAGAAAAAGAATTCCTGCTGTAATAAATCTTGAAAATTATCACATGGAGCTTCAGCTAGAAGAAGGAGATTTGTCCCTTAATCGTTGTCAACATTTAGCCACGTGAGTTCCGCATCCCATTAAAAAAAAGCAACGAGTCCAAAACCAAATGGAGCAGAGTTGGAAAAGAAAACAACAATTCCAAGAAATCGACAAACGCGAAGTCGGGTCCTATTCACTGTTTATCCGGGTCGGATATGTCTCCCCTTGACGGCTATCCTTTCACCTTTTCAGTCCACTACGTTTCCCCTTTCCTTTCTCTCTCTTCGCTCCCCCATGTGATCAAGTCCTCCCCTTTTGTAATCACAAAATGGCCCTAGTATGTCTCGTGCTATCAAGAATTTTGCCTTTCGTTATCTCTTCTGCTAGCACTCGATTGGTCGTCAGCTGCTTGCGTCTTTGCCCCTTAGAATTTGATTGATTTTCTAGTTAAATTTATTCTTTCTTTTGTGGTTCTTCAATCTTTAGTAAGGCTGCGGCGATTGAACTGTTGGATTGGTGCGAGGTGGAAATCCGGAGCTGAATTGCGGTGGTCTGAATTTGTTCAGCTTTGCTGAGTTGCATTACGGCGGTGATTGGCCTGCTGTGAAGATCTGCTGGTTAGTTAGGTCAACATTGCGGTGGAAGTTTGGATTTTGGGGGACTGAATTGGGAGAAATTGGGGTTTTGGATCCTGTGTGTGGGGGAAACAGCGCCATTAGATGGCGCTGTTCAGAAGGTTCTTCTACCGGAAGCCGCCCGATCGGCTTCTCGAGATCTCCGAGAGGGTCTACGGTATGCCCTTTTCAGCTACTGGTTTATTGTTTGATTATGATGAGTTTTAGTTCTTCAGCATTGTAACTTTATTTTTATTTTTATTTTGAAGACATTATAGTTGGATTGTGCAATTGGAGTTTTGACCGATTCTTGGAAGTCAATCATTCCATTGTGTGTCAACCTCTAGCACTAGCTCAACCTATAGCTTGGTTGAGGTTGAAATGTTGGAGCTATTTTCTATAGATGCTGCAATTCGGATAGTATGTCGAAATGGGATATATTTATTATATAGTTGAATTCGAAAATAGCTGCTGGATATCATCGAGCTTGGATGTATTTTTTTAATCTTAGGTATTAAGTGAAGCTGAATGCACAAATTCAAGGAAAATTATGATTTCATATGGTGCCAAAAGTCGTTTTTAGAGTTATTTAGCTGGTTGAAAATGGACGGCGTTTTTGTTGGTTGTATCGCTTGAGGATATTTTGTCCGCTAGAGGTTTAAGCTCTCCTACAGCATAATTATCCTTAAAATGTGAGCCATATGTCTTCTCATAGTTATGAATAGCATGATATTTGGAGTTTTATCTTGGATTTGTCAAATGAATGCTATTTTTCTGATTAGTCTCTAGAATTTCCTTATTTTAGACTTCGTGAGTTTGGCAAGTTATTTAAGCATTCATGCTGGAAATTGTGGATGATTAAATAAATTGATGTTAGTTTTGTGTATTGTGACCTATGCTGATGCCGTTTGATATTTTTGACTGTAGTGTTTGATTGTTGCTTCTCTACCGATGTACTTGACGAAGATGAGTACAGAACATATATGAATGGAATCGTTGCTCAGTTACAGGACCACTACCCGATGTTGCTTTCATGGTTTTCAACTTCAAAGAAGGTGAAAGAAGGAGCCAATTATCCGACGTGTTATCTCAGTATGACATGACGGTGATGGATTACCCTCGGCAGTATGAAGGGTGTCCGCCTACCTCTCGAGATGATTCACCACTTCCTGCGTTCGAGTGAGAGCTGGCTGTCGCTCGAGGGCCAGCAAAATGTGCTTCTAATGCACTGCGAAAGGGGAGGATGGCCTGTGCTCGCATTTATGCTTGCAGGCCTTCTGCTGTATAGGAAACAGTACACGGGCGAGCAGAAGACGCTCGAAATGGTGTACAAGCAAGCACCGAGGGAACTTCTTCATCTCTTGTCTCCGCTAAATCCGCAGCCATCCCAGCTCAGATATCTTCAGTACATCTCGAGAAGGAATATTGGGTCCGACTGGCCGCCGTCAGATACACCTCTGGCTTTGGATTGTATTATTCTTCGGACCCTTCCGTTGTACGACAGTGGAAGAGGATGCCGGCCAGTGGTTCGTGTATATGGTCAGGATCCCACTTCAGAAACATCTACTAGAAGTTCGAAGCTTTTGTTCTCGACCTCGAAAGTCCAAAAGAAAATCCGGCTCTATCAACAGGTAATGAATACTAAATTCCTTAATTCTCACATCAAATGGATGGATGGATTGCGAATTTAAGGTGTTTTTATGTGCAGGAAGAGTGTGAGCTAGTGAAAATTAATATCCGTTGCCGTGTTCAAGGAGATATTGTTCTTGAGTGCATCCACTTGGAGGATGACTTGGTGAGAGAGGAGATGATTTTTAGAGTGATGTTCCATACAGCGTTTATCCGGTCGAATGTTTTGATGCTCACCCGCGACGAAGCTGATGTTCTTTGGGATGCCAAGGAACAATTCTCCAGGGATTTCAGAGCGGAGGTAAGATTTTCGTGTTGCTCGCGCTTTGCTTGTCGATATCTGAAGCTTTGGGAGTTGAACTTTTTTCCCCTCGTTTTGTATAGGTGCTCTTTTCGGATGCAGATTCTGTTCATTCTGTTGGGACCACAGAAGAAGTAGTAAGTGACGATGGAAATGAAACGGAAAATGCCGGAGCTGAGGAGTTCTTCGAGGCGGAAGAGATATTCAGCAGTGCAGTCGATGCTCAGGATGGCAAGGTGGAGTCAGAGCCCGATGACTATGCGGTTATCTATCGTTCTGAGGTCAACGAGAGTAATCAGGAGGTAGCCGTGAAGGATGATTCGGATCATCATGCATTTGAAGATTGCGCGGCCGATGAGGGAATTCAGAGTCGCCAACGCAGTGATAGTGTGCTGCGTAATGGAAATTCAAAAGTAGATAAAGTAGCTAGTAATGCTGAAACCGAATCCATCAATGGTGGAACGGGCGATGAGTCTGAAGAAGACGACAATGAGCAAAGTGAAGAAGCTCCTCGGTTAATGAAGAATTCTGAGAAGCAACAGAAATCGACCAGTGATAATAAGCCGAAGTTGGATAAAAGCCTCTCGACTGTATCTAAAAAGCCGCCCTTTTCTATTTCACGATCTGCTTCCGATGCAGTCACTACCAACAAGAAATCTAAGCCGCTGGAGTCGCACACTGCTCCCGCTAGAGTGGCGAAGCCGAATGCTGTATCGAGGTGGATACCTACTAATAAAGGTTCTTACACTAGCTCAATGCATGTTTATTATCCTCCGTCAAGATATAACAGTGCTCCGGCATCACTAACTCCTAGCAAAGATTCTGCGCCCGGAGGGAAATCTAAGCCTCCGCTTGTTACTTCATCTTCAGCGACCGCTGCAGCTGAGAGAGGTATTGCATCGGGCCATGCCAAGCATGCGTCTAGCCCATCATTGTTAGATGCATCACCACCTCAAGAAGCTTCTGCCCCTTCTCTACCTTTACCCTCGGAGGTGGGAGGTGAAGCAGAACCTTGTAAAGAATCTCCATTACCTTCAGATTCACCCCAGCCATTGCCTCCTCTGCCACCTGCACCACCTCCTCCACCACCTCCACCTGCAGCTCCTACCCTCTTTCCAAGTGGTGGACGTTTTACTCCTCCACCTCCACCTCCGCCTCCACCATCTGCAAATGCTGTTACTTTCTTACCCTCAAGATCATCTCGGCAACCCCCACACCAACCACCACCTCCACCTCCCAAACTGTCGTTTTCTCAGGCTACAATTTTCACGGTTGTCAACTTCCTCTTCCCATACTCCATCCACTGGTACAAGCTTATGGACAGCTCTGCAGGAAGCCATTCCCAAACCCCTTCCTCCATGCTCCCCTCCTCCCCACTCTTCCGATGTGCAGAATACCAGTAGAGTGCCGCCACCTCCACCACCTCCTCCGCCCCAGTTCTCAGCTGGGAGTTCATGGCCTGCACCTTTAGGAGTATCAAGTTCTTCTCCATCACCTCCACCTCCACTCCTTACTTCTGCACATTCTGAAAGATCTTCTAGCATAAGAAAGCCCTCTCCATCTCCACCACCCCCACCTCCTCCACTGCCACCACCTCCTGTGAATGGGCTTCCTTCTTTTCAATCACATAGAGCTCCACCCCTACCCCCAGTCCCACCTCCTCTTCCCGGAGGTCCACCTCCTCCTCCACCACCACCTTCTTTTTCACGTGGTGCACCCTCACCTCAACCTCCACCTTCTCATGGAGTAGCACCACCTCCACCTCCACCTCCGCCTCCACCTCCCACTTATGGAAATTATTTTCCTCCTCAGAACCATAGAACTCCACCACCACCACCTCCTCCTCCCCTGTGTAGTGCCCCACCTCCGCCACCTCCTCCTCTTGGTGCACCTGCTCCACCGCCGCCTCCACCACCTCCGGGATGGGGAATGCCTGCTCCACCACCTCCAGGACGGGGAATGCCAGCTCCACCGCCTCCCGCTTGTGGAGTTCCACCACCTCCACCTCCTCCTACACGTGGAGCCCCAGTTCCACCTCCCCCACCTCCATCTCGTGGCCCTCCACCACCTCCACCCATAGGAGGAGCACCACCTCCACCACCACCTCCTGGAGGTCGTGTGCCTGGTCCACCTGCACCTCCAGGACATCCTAGAGCTCCAGGAGGTGCACCACCCCCACCTCCTCCATTTGGTGGAAAGGGACCTGCATCAGATGGTAAAGGGTTGCTTGCTGGTAGAGGGCGTGGGCTTCCACGTCCAATAGCAACAGCACATCAAGGTCGACCTTGAAGCCACTTCATTGGAGCAAAGTAACCAGGGTATTACAAGGAAGTTTGTGGGAAGAACTGCAGAGATTCGGGATCCTCAAGTGTATTTCTCTTTCTCTAATGGTTTATTTATTTGAATTAGATTGCTCCGAGTACTCTATTTTAGCATCTCTAGTCTTCCTTTTCCCAAAGAAAGAAAGATTACTTCCACCTTTATATCTCTATATCAAATTAATCATGGCATAGATGTCCAATACAGTCCATTTCCTTGTTTTTCTCTTTTGTTGCATTTTGCCTCCTCCGGATGACTGATATGCTTCTCTCTTACTCCAGGGCACCAGAATTTGATGTGTCCGAACTTGAGATCCTTTTCTCTGCCACAGTACCAAAGTCAGATGCAGGAAAATCTGAGGGCAGAAAGTCCACTGGATCTAAGACTGAAAAAGTCCATCTGGTAATGTTATATTAATCCTTTTTTGATACAATTTTAGGGTATAATCTTTTTCCTTTCCCTTGTTTTGTGTGTGTGGGGGCCCAAATAGCTTGAGATCTTAAAATTTGTCCACAGTGTCATATAGTTGTGCATATTATCAAATTAATAAATCTAAATTGTGTTATTTAACTCTTCAGAGAACATACTATCTTGGGAATCCCATCTATGCCAGCATAAAAAGATGACAAATAATATGCTGAAGAACACAAATATGGGGTTTTCTTTGTGCGGGATTTTAGACGGAGATTGGACTAATTTTACGTACTCAATCTTTTCCTTCAACTAGTTTCTCAATCATACTGATTCTGTTTTGTAGGTTGATCTAAGGAGAGCCAACAACACTGAAATTATGCTCACAAAAGTGAAAATGCCCCTTCCCGACATGATGGTAAGCTGTTGTTTGTATTTCCTGTACAACGTGCTTCTATAGGTATAACTGTTTATAATATGTGAAATGTAGCTTGAGATAATCTTATGGATTCTAAAGCCATATAGGTCAGGAATTTAATTCCTCGATCCCAAATTGTTTTAAAATTCCTTCTTGTTCATGTAGGATTCTGTTTAAATATATATCCCTAGCATTTGTATCCAGTCTACTGAAGCGTTTCATTTTTTTTTTGGGGGGGGGGAGTATTATACGATTACCAGTACTGATGGATAACTTTGACAGGCTGCGGCACTTGCAATGGATGAATCAATTTTGGATGCTGATCAAGTAGAAAATCTCATTAAGTTTTGTCCAACTAAAGAAGAGATGGAACTTCTTAAGGTGAAGCTTTATAGTCCAAGTACTCTGCAATTTTGCAATTCTGCAGTATTTTTCTCTAATAAAGAAAGCATAACTTCTTTTAACTGATAATGAGATCGTAACAAATATTTAGGGCTACACAGGAGACAAGGAGACTCTGGGAAGTGTGAACAGGTTTGTGGACTAGCCTATTACTTTATTGCCTCAACTCCCGATTCCCTTTTCTCCCATGTAATCCTACTTTAGTGGTGCTCTATGGTCACTAACGGGGTTTTGGTTCTCTTACTTCTTTCAGTTTTTCCTGGAGCTGATGAAGGTTCCACGAGTTGAATCTAAGTTAAGGGTTTTCTTGTTCAAGATCCAGTTCAACTCTCAGGCTTCTGATTTCAAGAGAAGCTTGAACACAGTGAATTCAGCATGTGAAGAGGTACACCTGAAATTCTATTAAAGAGCAACATGTATTTATCAAAAGCTCCTCAATAACATAACTTCACTCCTGCTAGGTCCGGAGGTCCCTCAAACTGAAAGAAATTATGCAGAAGATTTTATATCTTGGAAATACATTAAACCAAGGAACTGCTAGAGGTTTGAACCTTTTTATCAAAAAATGTTGGAAACCCTTTTTGCCTTATGTTTTGGAAACCCTTAAATTGGGGAATGTTATGATTCTGGCATTCTTTTCACAAAATTTTCACAAATAATTTGTATTTTCAAGTTTTTATTTGAAGATTTCATACAAAAGTTTTTTTTGTGTAGATTCAGTCAAAAAATGGTGCTAGAATTTTACCCCCCATGAGAAAGTCCCAAATTTCAAGCTTTCCAGTGAAATGAGGGCAAAAAGGTGTAAAGTTACGCACTTTTGAAAGTCTTTTGGATTACTTCATATTTATGAGGCTAAAGAAAATCCCTTCATTCTTTCAAAAAAAAAAGAAAAAAGAAAGAAGGAGAAAATCCCTTCATAGTTATCTCTTTAATTTACGGGACCAAAAAACCCCTTAATAGTTATGAGACTAAAAGTGCATTTTACCCTTGTTCTTTAAAGGTTGAAATATTACAGGATTTTGCTTGTTGCAGAAAAACATAATTTCAGTTCTAAAAGCATATGAAAAGCTTGATATTTACTTTCTGTATTTAGGTTCTGCTCTCGGATTCAAATTAGACAGTCTCTTGAAACTCACTGATACACGTGCATCCAACAACAAGATGACACTCATGCATTATCTTTGTAAGGTATCGTCTCTTCTCTTGTTTATTTATTTTGTATATTTCTATTTGCTGTTTTCTCCAATTTCTCTTGTGCACCAAAAAGTTATCATTAGCCGTATGAAAATGTATGATGTTCCTAACTGAGTCGATTACAAATTTACAATGCCCAAATGTTGATGTCCCGATTAGCCATCACCTTTCTTCTCAGGTGCTTGCTTCAAAGACACCAGCTCTTTTAGACTTTCATCAGGATCTCGTTAGCTTGGAAGCTGGCTCTAAGGTTTGTATTTATCCTCTATCTGTTGACAGATTCAAATCCCCTCGATTTAATCAAAAGAGTAACGAGTTTCCTTGTGTAGATACAATTGAAATCTTTGGCAGAAGAGATGCAAGCCATTATCAAAGGTCTAGAAAAGGTAAAGCAGGAGATGGTTGCTTCGGAAAACGATGGTCCCGTTTCTGAAACTTTTCGCAAGGTATTCTGTTATTCAATATTTTGTTGATTCGTAATTTTGAACTCCTCATCATTGGATCCGTGGTTTCATCTTCTCCATTCCTTGCCAAGGGATTGTGGAAATTCATTATGTTTTGCCTTAACAAGAGAAGCTCATTCTGTTTAACAGACATTGAAGGAATTTGTCACTGTTGCTGAGACCGACGTGGCCGCTGTGACGCATCTATATTCTATTGCGGTAAATTTATCCGGAACTAATCCCAAACAAATATACCATCAGATAATTTTCTGCTGTTGATGGCATTGATCATTGTTTGCAGGGGAGAAACGCAGATGCACTAGCTCTATATTTCGTGAGGACCCCGACGATGCCCTTTTGAGCAAGGTAACGTTACAATACACTATTTTCCTTGCTGATATTTCACGTTGCTGATCCTGTGCTCATCACTTATGCAGTTATTGCAACCCTATTGAACTTTGTCAGAATGTTCCGGAAAGCTCATGAAGAGAATTGCAAACAAGCCGAACTAGAAAAGAAGAAAGCCCGGAAGGAAGCTGAAATGGAGAATTCCCAAGGAATCACATTGACAAAAAGAGCGAAAAACTGAGTTGAATATAATTTTAGCGGGCGCATATGGCTGTTCCCAATAGCCAGCCTATGATCGAGTACAATATTTGACTGCAGACGCCTCAAGATGCAGCCAATAAGCTTTCAGCTTTGCTGGAAATGCAGTGCAGAGGTTGGAAATTCTAGAAAGGCCTCGTGGCTGCTGATCTCATCGGAGATTTTGTCATTAGAGGTACGTATTGAGCCCTCACGTGTCTTGATACGATGCTGCATTGCAGGCTGGATTAATGTGAAAATTCGCTCATTTTTATGTGAGAAAACCATTGCTCTCCGGTTTTCAGTATCACCACATTGCTTCTGCACCGCCGGCTTTCGTGAGGATACCACTTGAACTGTAAAGCATGTCGCCTATGGTGAAACTTGTATATAAGTTCTAACCCCTCGACTTAGATTTAACACTAACTCTTTGTTGTAGTTATATAATTCGATTTGGTTCCTCGTAATGCTGAGGTTGCAAGGTGGAGCCCCTTTGTTGAAACCGTTGTATAGAACGATTAGAGAGGATATATTAGAATATAGTGTAAGATCCGTAGATAGTGATGTAGTCCAGCATAGGTTTTTTTGGTCTGGAAATTCTCTCCTTTTTCAAGTTCAGTTCTGGAATTGGATAAATTATTCATCAGTTAGAAAAAGTATTTTTTCCAGATCTGTTGTATTCTTATGACTTTTGTTACCTAGGTCATGAAAATTAATTTGCACTTTATCCTCATCGATTAAAAGACTGCATTCGTGTTTGGATCTCGTATTTTAGTTTATCATTACGAGTCTTGTATAAGATGGTGGTGGTAATAAAATTAGCTATATTTGCTGAGAGTTTAAATCCATTTGAGTTGTATGCATAGAAAGAGAAAAAGGGCTGTTGACTTGGTTGAATACTTAAAAGATTGGACGCATGCAGTTTTTAGAATGTAATAGGATGAAATAAGTGAAAGAGTTGCATCTGGTGCACCAATTAGATAGATCGTTTTTACTCTTTTATTCAAATTGTAAGTTCAATCTTATTGGAATTTATATTAGTAAAGGTATTTATTTATCTATTATATTTGTTATTAATAACTTATGTACTTTAGATAAAGTCCTTAGATCATGATAATTTATAAGATATAGTCACGCATATGATGGTGATTATGAAATATGTCTTTGAAGCTTAAGTCTTAAAATTAGTTTTGAGTAAAATAACTTTCAAGATATGACATTGAATTGTTGAAAATAACTTACACATATGATACACACTCATAAGATGAAAATATTGTGTTTCATCAACATTAACGTAGTTGACGTGTATATATATGTGTGCTTGTTAGAGAACATGGGTGCACCAATTAGATAGATCGTTTTTACTCTTTTATTCAAATTGTAAGTTCAATCTTATTGGAATTTATATTAGTAAAGGTATTTATTTATCTATTATATTTGTTATTAATAACTTATGTACTTTAGATAAAGTCCTTAGATCATGATAATTTATAAGATATAGTCACGATATGATGGTGATTATGAAATATGTCTTTGAAGCTTAAGTCTTAAAATTAGTTTTGAGTAAAATAACTTTCAAGATATGACATTGAATTGTTGAAATAACTTACACATATGATACACACTCATAAGATGAAAATATTGTGTTTCATCAACATTAACGTAGTTGACGTGTATATATATGTGTGCTTGTTAGAGAACATGTATATTGAACTGACCTGTTAAAATTTTTTATATGAATTTTTTTTTATCTAAATAAGAATTTATAATTTTTGATAGTACATGATTAGTCCTTTGACTTAAGACACCATAGTAATCTTGTACGAGTAATATTGTATTTTGATATATTCTCTGATTACTATACAGTCGTTAAAGAGTTTATGCTGGATGTGATTTGAATAAATATGGAGATTAATGCGTTGTCGATAAAGAATCTATTACTTGTTTAAGGTGAGAGAATCTCTTACAGTTTTCATTGCTCATAATTCGAAGACCTTGGTCAAGACGAGATGAATAATTATTCATTAAAGAGTTATTGAATTTGAATGAAAATGTAACTATTAGATTGATTTGAGTGTTCGATTTAATTCCATACTCAATATCCAATTGAGAGATTAGATAATAGAATGACCGTACGTGTATGACGATTTATATTTGAAATAGGTTAACCCACTATTTCATCTAGCGCTAGGTGGCCATTCTACTTGCCAGATGTCCCCATGGTTTATAGGTTCTTAAAATTAAAGAGTTAATTTCAAGCAAATACATGATATTTGTTTAAACTGTAATTTGTTACAACCATATTACTAATGCTAGTCGTAAATCTAAGAGGGTCACACATTGATTCAATAATTGTATCCGATAAATTAATAGAGATTAACTAATTGAGACTTGTTCTAATTTAGTTAGATATTCAATTAAATTTATTTAGTTGAATATAATTGGATTAATAAGTCTGATTTTATATTGAATTAATTAAATTAATGTAATTCGATATAAAATTAATTTGATTAATTTTAATCTAGAAAATTCATATATATATATATATATATTTATTTATTTATTTATTCGGATAAAAGTAATTTGGATACAATCTAGATAAAGAGAAGAATAAGAAGAGATTTACTTAAGAGTAAATCACGTTGATGCAAAAAAAGGGAATTGATTCCTTAATTATGGGGATTCACTATCATTGATATGAAAATCAATGATTATTAATGGGAAAGGTTTTCCTATATTTTAAAAGGGGTGGTTTCAATTCCATGAAGTTGCTGGCGTGCATCTTCTTCGTCTTCAATCATTCTTTTTTCCTCTAATTTTTCAATTCAAGAGTGTGCTCAATTTTACCAGTGAAAAATTGTGCATTTGATTCGTTCTACAAAGTGTGGATTTAATAGAGGGTAATCTCTACATCCAATGGAATACGAAAAGGTGTGCAAAGATTCGATTGTTCTTGCCTTTACATCATGTTAACGTGAAGTCGTTAATATCATTGGAATGAAATAATTGTTATTTCATTTATTAATTCAAAAAAAAATCCTCTACTTTTTTCGAACCGATCCTAACAATAAGTTCAGACGCATGGAGTTTTTAGATTGTAATAGGATGAAATAAGTTCAAACTTCTCATCTGGGCAAAATAATAATAATAATAATAATAATAATAATAATAATAGTAATAAGATTGCAGTTCAACTGTTTATAATTATGTTTTTCTTTTTTTAAAATTTACAATAATTACTTGAAACCTATCTTTTTCTCTATGTAACTTCCCTTCGAAGTCACAAATACTATGATGCCGATGAGATTGCGTTGCTATTTCTTGATAAGTTTGATCGGCTACTTATGTGATAAACTTGAAGAAGTTTATCTTATTAAGTATGATCTTTTATTAGCTTTCCTAGTTTTATTAGCTTTCCTAGTTATATTAGAATTCTTCCTTCGTCTTTCTCGTGTCCCTATTTAAGGGAGCGCTTAGTTATTTGTTAGGGTGGTTTTTTGATTAATAAAAGAATATAGTTCTTGAATTCCTCTTTCCTGAGGTTGTGAAGTTGTGAATTATATCCCTGCGCTACATCAGTTGGTATCCAGAGTCACCCTACGATCTGTGCTTTGATGTCTCCTCGACGTCAACCAGGTGTCGCGGCTGCTCACGACGACCAACGTCGCTAAGCTGAACATGAATCTCTTTGTCAGCAAGTCCATCTTCTGACTCAGCAGTTTACAACGTTCCAGACACAACAACAACGGATCATAGGGCTTCTCATGAACCAGGGTGTTCCAACACGTGGACGACATCCCTACGATGAGGCTCTTTTTCAGGATTCGTCCATTCCCTCTGACGAGGATACTGTCACTGGAGATAATCCGTTTGCTCCAGATGCGACGCGTGGTTCTGAGGCTCGCCGTTGGGAAAACAGTTTCGACTTGATCTACCGAATTCATCGTGATTTAGGACCCGATGAATGTTTGGATTGGCTCAACTTAGTCGATGAACTACTCGATTTCAAAGAGGTACCCGAGGATCGCCGAGTTTCGTTGATCGCCATGCGTTTCCGAGGCCGAGCATTGGCATGGTGGCAACAACTCAAACTCACCCGCCTACGCCACGGAAAACATAAAATTTCCTCTTGGTCCAAATTTGTCAAATACATGCGCGTGAATTTCTCCCTTTTAATTATACACGTACATTGTACCAACGCTTACAACACTTACACCAAGGCTCCCGATCTGTCGATGAATATTCCAAGGAATTTTACCGGTTGCTCGCCGCAATGACCTCCTCGAGACTTGAACAATTAGTTTCCCGATACATCGGCGGGTTGCGAGTTCAATTCCAGGACGTGCTTAATCTCTTCACTCCACATTCTGTTTCTGAGGCTCATCAGTGAGCACTATTGCTTGAAGCTCAATTTGCTCAACGTCCAAATCTACCGTCATTCGCATCAAGTTCTCATTCTGATCAGCAATCCGGAATAGGCCATACACGCGTGACAAATCGTCTCACCTCTCGCCGCTCCGGCCCGCCTCCCGTAACTCGTCATCAAAAATTATGTCGCAGCGATTATTTTCTTGTGGCCAACCTGGCCACCACCGATTGGGTTGCCCCAAATTACGTGGTTCACATGCTCTTCTTACACATGATGAAACAGATGATAACTTATATGATAGACCACCTCAATTTGATATGGAATCATCAGAGTCACCTAATGAAGAACAACTAACTGGCGATGTAGGTGTTTCTTTAGTGTTTCGATGTTCGTTTCTTGCGCCTTATCGTAAACACGACCAGGCCCAACGTCATCATATATTTTCGTCTTCCTGCACAGTGCAAGGCAAGGTGTGTCGTTTTTTAATTGATTCAGGGTCATGTGAAAATGTCATTGCCATGGATGCTGCGACAAAACTTCACTTCCCTTGGAATCACACCCACACCCCTACAAATTAGCTTGGCTTCAGCAAGGTACATTTGTTTTTGTTGATCATCGTGTGAAATAACACTTTTCTATTAGAGGCAAATACATAGATATCATTTAGTGTGATGTTGTCCCCATGGACGCCATCATATCCTTCTAGGGCGTCCATGGCGGTTTGATAAAGCGTCATCCACGATGGTCGCTCGAACACTTATACCTTTAATTTTAATGGGTAAAAATTATGCTCTTGCGGATAGTCTGCATTACCATCTCCTACTCCACCGCCTCCTATCACGTTGATTTCTTGTCGGGAACTTGCGTTTGGTTTACCTCTATATTTTGTTGGGCCATGAAATACATCATTCTTCTTCTGGCCCACCAGCGATCGCCTCGTTGTTGACAGAGTTTTACGATGTATTTTCGGAGTCTCTTCTTGATGGACTCCCTCATTTACGTGATATTCAACATCACATTGATTTCATTCCGTGTGCTTCTTTACCCAACCGCCCTCACTATCGCATGAGCCCCTATGAGCATGAAGAATTGCGTCGTCAAGTGGAGGACCTCATTCGACGCGGTCATGTGCGTCAAAGCCTCAGTCCATGTGTTGTCCCCGCACTTCTCACTCCAAAGAAAACTGGGAAACGGCGCATGTGTGTTGATAGTCGTGCGATCAATAAAATCACAGTTCGTTATCGCTTTCCCATCCCTCGTTTGGATGACTTATTGGACCAAATCAGTGGTGCCTCCATTTTTAGTAAGCTTGATTTGCGTAGTGGTTACCACCAGATTCACATACGTCCAGGCGACGAATGGAAAACAGCTTTTAAGATACGTGAAGGATTGTTTGAGTGGCTCGTTATGCCATTCGGGTTATCTAACGCACCAAGTACTTTCATGCGGGTTATGAACCAAACACTTAGGTCCCTAATTGGTGTTTGTGTCGTCGTTTATTTCGACGATATTCTTATCTATAGTCGTTCTGTTAAAGAACACCTTGGACATCTTCGATCAGTTCTTCTTATTTTACGGCAAGAAGTATTTTTTGCTACCCCGTCAAAGTGTGTATTTGCGCAAAAAGAAATCACTTTCTTAGGTTATCGATATCTAACAAGGGTTTAGCCGTTGATAATACCAAAATCGATGTTATTCAGAATCGCCGATTCCTACGCCCTCACGAAGCCCGCACTTTCATGGCCTTGCATCTTTTTATAGACGCTTTATTTCTCACTTTAGTTCTATCATGGCGCCATTCACCGATTGCATGCGAGGTAAAACATTTACATGGACTAATGAGGCCTCAAAGGCATTTAAGCGCATCAAGGACAAACTCACATCAAAGACCTTTATCGCTACTCCCAACTTTTCGATCCTTTTGAGTTACATTGTGATGCTTCTCGTGGGTATTGGGCTGTCCTCGATCAACTAGGTCGTCCGTGGCGTTTTCGGTGAAAATTATCGTCCGAGACTCCGTTATAGCACATACGACCGAGTTCTATGTTGTGGTTCAAGTGGGAAATATTGGCGACATTATTTATTCCATCGAGTTTATCTTATTCACCGACCATGAATCTCTTAAGCATTTGAATTCACGAGTTGTTTGTCTCGTCATCATGCTACATGGTCACCTTCATTCAACAGTTTTCATTCGTTGTTAAACATAAAGCGGGAATAATAAATAAAGTCGCAGATGCTCTAAGTCGTCGTTCTTGCTTATTAACGGATATGCACATCATGGTACCGGGATTTGACATTTTTCGTGATTTATATGCTAACGATGCTGATTTTGGTAAACTTTTTCATCAAGTCACCACGACTTCGAGTTTTCCATTTGTCTTAATAGATGGTTTTCTATTTCGTGGAGCCTGTTTGTGTGTGCCGGCATGTAGCCTGCATTTGCGTCTAGTCGCAGAAATTCATGGAGTCGGACATGCGGGCCACGATCGAGCTTATTAGTCACCGCTTCTTTTGGCCGTCCTTGCGTAGAGATGTTACTCGTTTCGTAGCTCGTTGTCGAATTTGTCAAACAAGCAAGGGAACCGCATCCAATGCCGGTCTATATCGACCATTGCCTATTCCTAGTCAGCCGTGGAATGCAATTTCTATGGATTTTATCCTTGGATTACATCGTACTCAACGGGGTTTTGACTCTATCTTCGTGGTTGTCGATAGATTCTCGAAAATGGTTCACTTTATTCCCTGCAAGCGCACGACAGATGCGGTACATGTTGCCTAACTTTTTTTTACGGGAGGTCTATCGTTTACATGGTTTACCTTCTTCCATTGTTTCTGATCGCGATACTCGCTTTTTGAGTCACTTTTGGTGCAGCTTGTGGGGAATGGCTAACACCGAATTGCATTTTAGTAGTGCTTATCATCCCCAAACCGATGGACAAACGGAGGTTGTCAATCGTTCATTGGGGAACCTTCTCCGTTGTTTTGTAGGAGAAAATGTTCGCTCATGGGATGCAAAGTTAAGTCAGGCTGAATTCGCCCACAATCTGGCTCGGAATCATAGCACATGATTTTCTCCTTTCGAGGTGGTTTATGCAGTGCTTCCTCGGGGACCTTTGGACCTTGTGCCTTTGCCTGCTTCTTCCCCTCAAGATAAACGTGCTTCAGAGTTGATTGTTGATATTCAACATGTTCATACAGCAACTAAGGCACACCTTCAGTCCTCTAATGTAAAATACAAAGCTCATGCTGATAAACGACGACGGCATGTGGAATTTGAGGTCAGCGATTTTGTTTGGGCTGTTCTCACAAAGGATCATTTCCCTGCTCATAAATATCACAAGTTGGCTTCTCGTAAAATTGGACCTATGGAAATTGTGGAGAAGATTAATCCTAATGCATATCGTCTTAAACTACCAAGTCACTTGCGTACTTCGGATGTTTTCAATGTCAAACACTTGGTCCCTGTCATAGCTGATTCTTCCTCTGACGATGAGATTAGTTCCGCTTCGAGGGCGAATCGTATCCAACTCAGGGAGAATGATGCCGATGAGATTGCGTTGCTATTTCTTGATAAGTTTGATCGGCTGCTTATGTGATAAACTTGAAGAAGTTTATCTTATTAAGTATGATCTTTTATTAGCTTTCGTAGTTATATTAGAATTCTTCTTTCGTCTTTCTCGTGTCCCTATTTAAGGGAGCACTTAGTTATTTGTTAGGGTGACTTTTTTATTAATAAAAGAATATAGTTCTTGAATTCCTCCTTCCTGAGGTTGTGAAGTTGTGAATTATATCCCTGCGCTATATCATACTGTAATACCCCGTTTTTCTCGATAGAATTTTTCAAGGAATTTTGAACTTAGAATTTAAAATGATTCGTGCCCAATGAAAGAAAACTTTTAAATTCCAACAAAAAGAATTTATTTCATTAAATGTTATAAAGTGATTACGAGAATTATTATATATATTTTGATAATCGAATATGATTTATATATATATACTTATAAATCATTATATCAATAATATTATGCTAATGTTTAATTAATTTATAATCTTTAAGATCGGACTTTGAGCCCGTAAGAATAAATTGGTTAATGGGTTTTAGTTGAAAAAGGCCAACAAGAGAAGCCCATTGAAAATCTACTACATAAGCTTCTTCTTCCCATTTTAAAACCCTAGCCTCCCAAAAAATTCAGTCACTCCTTCTTGCAAAAGGAATCCATAAAGGTAGACCTTTTTCCTATTCAATTTATTAATGTATATGCGTATATGTATATTTTATGTGTTGTGTGAGTGAGATGAGAGGAGGAGGGGAGTGATAAGGAAGAAGAAGGGGGGGGGGGGTTCTGTTTTGGATCCTCTGAGAAGGGTACAAGAGAGAAAGAGTGAGTAAGAGTTGAGGAAAAGGAGAAAGAGGGGAGGGGGCGAAGAGGCCGGCCGTCTGCGCCAGGCAGCGGCGGCGGCGGCGAGAATGAGTGAGAGGGGGGGAGGGGCAGAGACGGACGAGATGGCTGGTCGGCGGCGCTGAAGGTGTGTGTGTGCGACGGCGTGTCGCCGTCGCGTGCGTGTGCGTGCGTCGTGGGTGTGTGTGTCACGTGCGTGTGTGTGTGCCGTGTGTGTGCGTAGATTTGTAGAGAGAGAGGAGCCGTGACCGGCCAAACGCGGCGGCGCCGGCGGTCTCCGAGCGTGAGTGCGTGTTGAGTGAGTGCCGAGAGGGAGACGTGAGGAAGGGAACGAGAGAGAGACGTGAGAGAGATGTAGAGAAAATAAAAAAAAAATGTGTCGCCGAAATTTTTGGCCGCTGGCGACGGTGGCTCGCCGGAAAGCGGCGCCGGAATTTATGGGAGGAGATAAATAGGTTTACGGTTGAAAGAGTTGGGCTGAGTTGGGCTCATCTATTTTTAAATTATGGGCTATTCATTTTTTTTCAAGTGTTGGGCTTCCTTTTAAATAAATGGGTGTTGGGCTCTTCATTTAAATTAGTTAATGAGTTTTAATTAAATGTGTTGAGCTTAATGTCTCTTTAAAATAATTGCTAATGGGCTCAAATTTTGGGGCGTAAATATAATAGAGGAATGGGCCGAGAATTTAATTGATGTGGGCTTTGAAATGGATGAGTTAATGACTTCATTTAATTATGGGCTGATTTCATTTAAAAAAATGTTGGGTTGTTTTATAAAATATTGTGGGCCATTTTCATTTTAAATAAATTGATTGGTGATATTCGTTGGTTGGGCTTCGTTTGTTTATTTATTTATTTGAATGCAAATGGACTATTATTAATTTTAGGCCCAAGTCTTAATAAGCGAACATGAGTTATATATTGTTTTAATAGTTGGACCTTAATTAATTAAATAATAATTGGGCTTAGATTTAATTAATGATTGGGTTTTAATTTAATTAATGACTTGACTTGATTTAATTAATTAAATCTTTGGACTTTAATTAATTAAATAAATAAGGTTTAACTTTGAGACTTAATTAATTAAATTATATTAAGTCTAATTAATTAAATAATTAACTTAAGCTTAACTATAAGTTTAAATTATTTAATTATGGTAAGTTAATTAATTAATTAATTAATTATTATTAAGTTTAATTAATTAATTGATTAAGTTAAGGTTAAGTACAAGTTTAAGTTACTTTATTTATGATCATGACATATTTAATTAATGTAATTAATTTCTTTTAATGGAATTAATTAAGTTAGGATGTTTAATAAATTAAATTATGTTAGAGAAGCACATAATTTGAGAATTTTATTATGTATTATATTAAGCAAGAGTCCTTAATATATATGAATTTAGTATGTAATTCAATTGCAATATACTTTTTGTAAAAAAGTATTTATCATAAGGAGATTATGAAATTAAATGCGTTTTTAAATGAAAAGTCGAGCAAGGGTATTGTTGATGCCTTAGCCGATATAAATTAGTTTTCAAATTTAGTTATATTTTGAAAACTCGGGTTTAACGAATCATAAGTTAGTAGCCTTCTTTACTTGAACTTAAGGCTAGCTTTTCGAGACCTATTAAGATTAGTGCTTCTTGTAGGTTTTGTCGATCAAGGGGATTAGCGTTGCTTCCCGAGACGTATACTATAGTGATTCGTCAAGCTTTGTCCTATCAAGGTGGGCTTACTTTACAAAAGTATATTTGAGTTATATGCTCTGATATTTCATGAAATGCAAACTGTTTATCCAATAAAATGTTTTGTGCGCCTACTTTGTTTAAGGCTCGTAAATGTATCGATCGAGATTCTCTTTAATCTTATACGTTAATTGAGAATTGTGTACACTAGTTAGTTGTTTCGGTGGGTTGATCTCCACCGGACACTAACATAATCATGAGACGTTATAAGGGTGCTTGTGCGGATGCGCCCGAGTACATCATGTTATTATGGTGCTTGTGCGGATGCGTTCAAGCACGTCATGGAATTATGAATTTGTCCAAGTTACGCCCCCGATGACAATAATGGGAGCATGTGATCCGACGTGGCTAGAGGCAGGGATCAAAGAGAGAATGTAAGAGTCGTGACAATGGGCCCAATAAATGAAATGTTTTCGCATGCTTAGAAGTGATTCTCTTTTAAAACCTTAAGTTATGTTATCATGATTGGATAAACTGCTTTTACGGATTTATGAAATGTTTATGAAAGATGATGTCCACCGAGTACATTAGTACTCACCCAAATGTTTTCAAATGTTTTCGGGTTGATCAATGGCTACCGACGGACGTAACCGAGATTAGAGTTCACTCCGTATTTTGACGGATTATTTCAGATTTAGACTTCCGCTGATGAACTAGCTCTAATTTCATTTTTCCTTCTTGCCTATGACTTGAATTATATCTTTTTGATGAGCTTAGACTCTGAATCCTTGATGTTTAGTATTTTGATGTGTATTGGCTATCAGAAGCACGAAACTAAACTTGTGATCCTGAGGATAATTATTGTTTTGATTGGATTACATTATTCGATGTCTTCCATTTTCATTTAGGAAGCTATTCCCAAATTCTAGGGTTTATTGTCTTGATCATTCGAGTCAATTCTTACCTTATATCTTTCTGCATTTATTAGTCGCGCCTCGATTTACGAGCTTCCATTATTTTTAGAAATCGGGCTGTGACACATACTCCCTCTTAGAAGTTACAAATACAATTTTCTGGGAGAGTGCAATCTGAAGTAAAAAAGAACAATACTAAAACTACTATGCGAATTTCGGTGCTATATAGACATTCAAAAGTATCAATTTTTTAAAGAAAAATATCACATACATTAAAGAAAAGTGTCTTATTTTGCCATGTAATTTAAAAGTATCGTTATATTGAATAAAATGTAATTTGCACTAAAAAATATCAATGTTCACACAAACGGACATGTAGAGCGTTTGCACATGAGACAACTTCGAAAACAAAATCAAAAACTCAAACAATAAATTCCCTAGCTGCTAATTTATATTCATTCTCTCTACTTTAATAAAATAAATCGCGGCACATTAAATTGATCGAACTTGAAGATAAACTATTTTTAATATGAGATTTTATGTTATATTCTCGATCACATTTCATAATTTATTACAATCAATTTGTGTTTTATTTAGTGGTTTATTATATTGTTATACCATCACATCATATATATATATATATATATATATATATATATATATATATACTACGTATTAATAAACCAGGGTAAGAAACATAACATGAAAAATATATCGTTTAATCAAAATAGCCGTTCTTATTCTCTGTTGATATGGTAAAACTTTCACTAATTTAACCCGACCCAATCGACTTGCACGCCAAAATCTACCTTATTGATCTCATAAAAACCCTCTAATAATATACTATATTTGTACATTAAATTAATACATTTAATTTCGTTTTTATTCACCTAAAAATATTCACTTTCTTTTTTAAAACATCAACTTTATATTTTTATTTTAAATATATCTACTTATTTACAAAAAAATCACTTATGACCTACCTTTTTACACATAATATTTATTAATATATTCATTTATTATCTTCATGATATACCTTTTTATATTCACTTACTTTACACTCATTACAATTTATTAAAACTCGTGCCATCAAAATCAATGAACGATTTTGGTGGACGGAGGAGAGAGTATTAATATTTGATTCCTTCTTTACATTTTTATGTTACATATAGATAGATTCATCACATCAACTACCAGCTTTTTGCAGTTGAAAATCACTTCTGCGATTGCCATTTAAAGCAAACAGAAATCAGCAAATTCACATAATCATCATTTCTTCTGCTACCCAAAATCTCTATCCCTATTCTCATTTACATTATAATTTTATTTCCCATTTATCCCAACTGAAACCAAAAGAATCTGTCATCATCTTTACATGTACTTACAAAACCAGAGCAAATTCTGATCCACACCTTTATCAAACGAAAATGAAAGTTCAAATTCAAACCACAGATTCCAACGCCTTCGAATTCACTTCTTTGAAAAACTCAATCCGCTGATAGCAGAAATTCTGCTTCTCTTCTCTGCAATTTTGCAAGAACACATAACCAACAATCGTGTCGAGAATTAAAACCATCGCGTAGATATACGCCAAGAGCGCCGCCTCAAAAATCATAGGCAGAGTAACCGCCATTTCACGGCTGTAAGAATTAAACACGCGATATTGAAATAGAGCCTCCACGCCGGCGAGCGCCATGTTCATCGGCACCGCGAGCAACAATGCGGCCGAGGTCCGACCGCGGATCAGCAAGCACGCCTCCAGAATCGAGGTGATCCCGCCGCGGCCGGAATCGTCCGCGGCGGAGGCGATCAGAGCTAGGTTGGAGATTATGTAGGCGTTGGCGAGGACAATTGAGTAGGCTATGGCTCCCGTCGCCGACAGAAGCAGCCGGAATCTCGGAGACGAGAGGTTTAGCGCGTCGGAGCAGTTGAAGGCGGCGGCGAGGAGGCAGAAGCAGGTGGCGTTGGCGGCAAGGATGAGCAAGGAATTGCATATTTGCGTGGCGACGAGGCGGTTTAGGGTTGAGATGAGTGAGAGGAATGAATTGTTTTGAGGCGGGTGGTGGTGGAGGAGTTTGATCACGGCGGCTTTGGTGAGGAGGAGGAAGGAGAGAGTGGTGGGGAGAGAGAAGGCGAAGGAGAGGATGGTTTGGGAGAGCTTGAGGTTGAGAATGGCGAAGAGCTCGGATTGGGGAGGGATGCCGGCGGCGAGGAAGACGGAGCGGAGGCGGGCGTGGAGTGAGGGGAAGAGGGTGGAGGAGGCGATGAGGGGCGGGGAGAGGAGGACGGAGACTGCGAAGGGGAGGAGGAGGAGGGAGGGGGATGAGGAAAGGTGGGGGAGGTTTTGGAGGAATGTGAAGATGGATTTTCGCATGATTCTTGATGGATGATTCATCGTTGATGAGTAGTTTTGTGGCATCGTTGATGGCAAAAATTGAAACAAAATAAAGCGTGTGTGTGTGTTTAATGGGGTGTGGAGGTGTAGAAAATACGATGTATAAATGAGGAGGAGTGTCTGCGTGTGTGTATTTTGGATGGAAATGGAATCGGATGGTCCAACAACTATGAACTAACAGCATTCGCCGAGATGGAATCGGATGGTCCAACAACTATGAACTAACACCACTATAATATATATATAATTATATCTATAAGATAGTCGTGTGATCCAAAAAAGGATAAAAAATAAGAAATCTGTTGTGGAATCCGAAAAAACCAAAAAATAAGCTTTTATCTTCAGAAATTGACTTTGTAGAAAATATCAAATAAGCATATCAACAATGGTAAAAACAATTTTTTAAAAGAAAAAGCCACTAATGGAGAAATAGATTCTCAACTTTTTGCCGCATCAACTTCATTCCAATGCTAAAAAAATTGATTCTCAACTTCTTAACAGCATTAGCTGAGGTGGACTTGTTTCTGGTGCACCTTATTTATTTTTGTTTGGATTTATTGATGATGGATCGAGTGTTTGAGTAGTGAAGTTTATATCCTAATTTTAGGGAAATATTGTGTCAATCTGTCTGATAAACGATATTCATTTATGATTTTTTGTGTAATTTTAACATTCTAGGATATGATCTTTTATATTTCTATGGGATATTGTCGTTGATTCTGTATCGTCCGAACATATTATACGTGTTTGATGATATTATACATTTATGTTTAATGTATATTGATATTGTGGAATTACATCTTTATGATATGGAGAATTTTAACTGCTCGACAAGAGAATGACTATGCAACCACTTGAATTTGGTCGTTTTCCCATTACAATCTTAATATCTTCCACAAATGATATTCCATCATTCGTTCACTAAAAACTTTCTTTTTTGAAATGTCCATCAAAAGTTTTTCATTTTTAAAAACATCAACTATCCTCAATCTACCATTTATTTCTAAAAAAACAACATGATCCATTTTTATTCTCACTCTCTATTATTATATTTACTTATTATTTTTATTTATTTTATATTTAATATAATTTATTATAACTCGTGGAGGAAATAGTATTATATCTGTCACTCAATCAATTTAAGCTAAAATTATGTGTTTTTATAATAATTACATCTTTTAATTTCACCGAGAAATCATTACTTGGTGACAGCCTAGGATCTAAGTTAGGCTTTTTATTGAGTTGCTTGAATTTTAGAAAAACAGCCCCTTTTAATGATTACTTGGAATATACTATTGTAGGTTTAATATATATCACAAGCTATTTTCACTTGTTTGATTATTACGTGGCTTTATTATTATTTTACTTGCAATTGCTTGTTAAATTATATCTCATTATTTGAGGTAAATCAGACCTTCATTTTAGAAACTAAAACTGTATTTACTGGTGTAATTGAGTTGATATATCAGTGTCGACTGTTTTTTATATGAAAACCAAAATACATTGATCTATTAAAAAGTTCAAATTGCGTTTTGTGTTATCAAAACTGAGACAAAATATTTCATCCGTCCATCAAATACGTTCATTTAATTCCATTTTAGTCTGTCCACAAAAAATATCCACTTTCATTTTTTTGAAACATCAACTTTACATTTTTATTCTAATCCTATATACTTATTTACAAAAAAACCACCTATGGCCCACCGTTTTACACTTAATATCTATTAATATATTCATTTATTATCCTCATGTCACACCTTTTTATACTCATTTACTTTATACTCATTACAATTTATTAAAACTCGTGTCACTAAAATCAATGAACGATTTTGGTGGACGGAGGTAGTAACATTTTTAGAAATTAACTGCACCCGTTTTCCTGATTAGTTGAAACTGGAAATTGCCAAACCTTTTTCCTTTTGAAACAAGAAGGTCCCATCAACAATTGGGGGTTAAAGCCTACATAAAGCTTCTTTATTCTTTTTTCCTTTTTTTGAGATAAATAAAATATATAATTATCAATAGTAGAGAACAGTCAAATTTGGAGACCTACTTTCACAATAAAATTTTAGATTGTGTTTTTGATGCAGAAACCATGTAGTGGGCATGAACCTAATACCCTTCATGAGTTGAGTATTAACTCACAAATGCACATTTGGTGCTATACAAGAAGTTGACTGCTGACCTAATTGATGATTGGTTTTTAATATTATCATCTATTTTGAAAACTAATTAATCAAGAAACAGAATCAGTAATATGTGAAATACGAAAACATGTAAAAATATAATTAAAAAGCCAATGTCTATAACAAACACGTATTTAGCTTATGTCATCTAACTCACTTCAAGATTTATTGTCAATGATTAAATTCAAGGGTTTTTCTATTTTTTAACATAAATTAAAGATATACTTGGGATTCTTCTTAATAGATTAAAGAAAATGATGATAACAATTCTGTAATAAAAGAATGCAGAATGTTCCTTGAAGACATAAAAAAGTCTAATAGAAGTTGTTGGTGGGCAGTATTTTGACCTTGATTATACAAATACTACTTTAGTTGGTCACTCACCTTAATGAAATACAATATGCTAATATAATCTTAAATTTGTTTCTGAATAATACAAAATGAATTGGGTCAACCCGTTTACTGATTACCTATTTCTAGACCCATTTTCGTAAACAGGTTAGGCAATCAGCATCACCAATTTCTAGACCCATTTTCGTCTCCAATCTTGTCGAAATCTACATATACTTTTTTTTTTTACCTTAATGTTACATAGTTTTAGCAATAAATGGATTTTTTTCATTATGTAATGTACAACAAATGTTCAATTTGATCAATATAACAATTAATTAGATGACAATCACTTCAAGTTTCGATGGGACACCAGACAATAGAAACTGGAAATAAAAATTAGTGTTAAATTATTTGAAGGAATTAAAATCTATAAGATAGTACCTATACTGAATTCAAACTCAAATTCAATTATATATTTATAATTTTGTTGGTTATTATTATGTCTAGATCTGGGAATATGTACGTGCTAATGAGTCTATATCGGATGATATGATGCAAAACCTCATCAATAAAAACTCAATCTAGAAAGAAAGTATTTACATTATGTTGAAAATTGTTGGATTTGTATCTTGAAAGCAGTTTGGTTGAAATTAGATACAATGTTTTCGCTACCACTTTTACAATCTCCTATCTCGATTTGAATACTTGATTGATATATCATGTCCCCTTATCTCATATATAAGTTAGATCATACGGTGCAGAAGATCACGTAAGTCCAGATGATTGGTCAAGCTTAATGAGATATAAAAGTTTCACTGGTGAGACGACTTAAGGACGAGTTGTCGGTTTAGGGTGCAGATAGATAAGAAGTGACTTGACTTAGTTGCTTGTCTATGCTTTGATGCACGTCTCGACGTATGAAGGATCACGATGAGATGAGTTCTTCTTTCGACCGTCGTGAAGAACCAAGATCTCGGTGACTTACGATGATCTAAACCTCGATAAGGTATTAGGTAAGTATGAAGGTCGACCATCACTTTGACTTGTTATGGGTGAGGGTTATATGTTCTAACCCAAGATTCTCCGCATCTTGGGTGGTGGCGCGTCTCAGATGTCACGCTAGTTATCTCAGACGAGTCACCGTATCCGTTTAGGATGATGACGCCCCTTAAGGAGCTCAAAGGTTTATTGTACTAAACCCCGCAGTTGAGTTAGCTCAAGTACAATAATAAGGTTGAGTGGTACTACTTAAGGAAATGAAGTTATTAATCGCTTTAAGCAATGATTGCTATAAATGATTAATGGACGCTCGATATCTTAAATACGGGATTCGTAATGTCTAAGTGCAAGCCCGACTCAACTTCGGTAATAAAGGGTAAGTCAACATTCTTTCTCTAGTGGCATGATCGAATGTTTATAAATTAATTTATGTTCTGGGCTGAACATAAGATAATTAATTTATTTGAGGCCCATCTTTATTCCTTGCATTTGATCCCTGGGCTGGCCCATCCAGGCCCTTAAGCAGAAGAAAATCGGCGCCTAGTTTGCTCCCAATGGTAAGATTTTATTCTCTTTATCCTACAAGGATATTATTATATTTATGGTATATGCATAGATCCTTTCCATATAAGATTATGGTAATAATCCTGAGAGTATGGAAATAATCCTGAGAGTATGGAAATAATCCTAAGATTATGGTAATATTCCATATAGGATTATGGTAATATTCCATATAGGATTAAGGTAGTGCATTATAAATATAAGGTATGAGATAAAGTCTAGGAAAATGCTCATTAAACCTAGCATATTTTCGGCCACTCCATTATCAAGAGTGTGAGTTTTCGAAAGTTGTTCCATAGAGCATTGAGTGATTTTCCGAAGCATTCTCCATAGATCGTCCTCACTCGACGTTGGAGATTGGGCAACCGGGATACAGTCCAGAAGGTCAAAGCACGAGTCTCGACCGTTTGATCCATTCATCCCGTTCGATCCACCTCGACAGATCCAAAGGTAAACACGAGAAAACCCCAACGTGTTGCAATTAATTATATAGACGCATGCTAGGAATATAATCAATGTATGGTGAATTAAACACCCAAGATGGATCCTCGGGGCGAGGGTTAACATACGTTTTCCTACATTGGTATCGAGCACGGGATCGTAATCTTCGCTGCTGGATTAATTCACGTTTGATTATTACGTGCGTTTAATAATTGTGGATTTGTCGTTCATCGTGGCTCGTTTGTTATTTTGTCGGATTTTGTTTTTACACCACGAGAAAATCCGTGGTTAGATTAGATTTTATTCTGTAAATCTTATCTGTAAAAGAAGAACGAAGACGAAAGAACGAAGAACGAAACGACGGGAAAAACAGGTAGCTCGGCGATATTCGGGCGGTATTCGCGCGGCGAGCCTCGCGGTCGCTAGGGCGATCGCGAGGCGGCGGCGGCGTCGCGGCGTCACAAGACGAGATCCTGGCGCCACGCGAGCGATCGAGCGATCGCGAGATACGGCCGCAAGCAGCGAGCGAGCGAGCTAGCGGGCGGCGGGCGCGTTGCCGCGAAGCTACCCGCGCGCGGCAAGGCATCGCGGTCGTGAGTTTCGACCGCGGGCGACGACGCTCTCGGCGCACGTTCGGCGCCGGGAAGGCCGCGCACGCGTGCTCGACGGGTCGCGGTCGCCGCGACCGCGAGGCGCCCGCGAGGAGCAGGCGGCAAAGCGGCGCCAGTCGGGCGCGCGATCGGGCTTTGCCCTCAGCGCTGCCCAAGACTCTTTGGGCCGACCCGCCCGCACCCGTTTCCATTTTTCGGTCCGTGCCCGCACGCGAGGCCCATTTGTTGAATCCGTCCGTGCTCGCACGCGAGGCCCGTTTTCAATTTTAATTTGCACTTTATAAATCTATGTAATAGATTAGATTTAAATGCGCGAGTTTCACGATTGGTCCGCGATGAACGCTTTATTTTATTTTTATCGCTCATATGCATGTCGTGGATGTTTATATAATGCAAGAGTACGTTATGTATGTTTATATTACGTTGACAAACCTTTAAGTGTTTTACGAATGGATGCGCATAGTAAGCATGCTAGGTTTATCGCGTTTATGAAGCATATTTTAGAATTCGCAAGCATGTTTTACATGTTGAGTTCTATAGAAAAGCATGCTAGATTACGTGATCTGCATGGACAAACCTTTTGAATAAAAAGACTAAGCAAGCAACCCGACAAATTAATTTTTCAAATTAAAATGTCAAGACCTCCACTTTTGATCTCTAAACAAAGTGAGACGACCGTGAGTAAACGCCCACACGCGTGGCTTGCTTGCTTGCTTATCATAAGTTTGTTAGATGAGATTTCTAAATAAAACATTTTAAATCTATTGAGAAGTGGGAGTTTCATGTAAACGCCCCACGCGTGGCTCAGCATGTGCGATTTTCATAAGTTCTCTAGAGATAGATATAAAATGAGATAACAAAAGAATTTGAATTGGAAGCGGTATGGTCCGAGTGAGTATACCAATTCTAAGAATTCATTTTCTGCTGTTAAAATTGTGGTCAATGCTTAGACATCACCTCAAGTACAACTTCCCGCGAAGTCCCTTCTTGCGATAGTGATGTGGTCTAGTAAGGTCCAATCATTAATTTCATTTGTCATAAGGATAAGTTGACATGGATTGAAATTAAACGACTAAAAGGTATATTTTAGTCCAGTCGGGGGTTCATGTAAACGCCCACACGCGTGGCTTGCATGTGGGATTCCTTGGGCGATTGGAGGTTTCAATTAATATTGTTTTATCAAAAGGTTACAATATTATTGTTACGAATTATATGCGATCGTATGCTTATGTGTTTTACATTATCGTTTCAGATATGTCTCTTACGCCGATTATCAATATGCTCGCACAAAACCGTTATCCGGTCCAAATTTTATCGAGTGGAAACGAAACATGGAATATGTTCTTATATTTGAAGAACACATGTTTGTTCTCACTACTTTAAACCCGATGCCCTTCATCGACGATCGACTAATGAGCGGCGAGAGTCGGCGGACTTTGGAATAAGTCAAACAATATGGCTAAATGCTATATGATGACTACGATGTCCAAAGGTTTGCAACATCGATCGATGGTAGACGCGATCGATATTTGGTCAAGTCTCGAGAGTAAGTTTGGGCGGTCGGATCGACGATCGCTTCCACACAATGAGAGAAATCTTGGCGTGTAAGATGGAAGAAGGAAGTTCGGTCCATGAACATGTCTCCCACATGACTCATCTCATGGATAGTCTTGATCGGTTGGGAGAGGTATTGTGGCGAGCCAAGGTCGATATCATCCTCAATACCGCCAAGTCTTTTGAGAACTTTCGCGTGAATGCGATCATGAGCAAGACCGAGTTTACACTTAGTCGGTTGCTTAATGATCTCGTTGTGCGGAAGGAGTTATGGGAAAAGGAGCACATGCTCTTGCTAGCACATCTAAGGGCCCAAAATTTTCATCGCAAAATGGAAATAGAAAAGGGTGCCAAAGGTGGTAGAGGCAAGGAAATAGTGGGAGTAATGGGAACAAGAACATGGTTGCCACCGGAGGCAGAAGAAGCCAAAGGAGAAGGCAAGTGCTTAAGTCTGCGGTAAGGGCGGGCATTGGAAGGCCAGTGCCCTATGCTCAGGCTCAGGTACGCCGCTTGCTTTAGTGTGAAACATGTTTAGCGACTTGTTCTACCCATTCTTGGGTAGTAGATACTGGCATAACCGATCATGTTTGTTACACCTGCAGGTTCCTGCGACAAGGGAGTCGTTTGATGGCGAGATAACGATCTCCATGGGCAACGCGAAAGTCGAAGTTGTTGCAGATTGGAGATGTTTCTTTATGTTTTGGGATAACAGTTTTAGTTTTGAAAGACGTTTTATATGTGCCGGATTTTCGTGGAACCTTGTTTCATTTCAAATTATTTACTCATGGATATTTCGTTATTTTGATAGTGGTGTTTCTATCATAAGAAATGACGGTTATCCGTGTTGGCACTTTATATAATTCGCTTATACTATTTACGCAAAACATAATACCTATAACTATGTTGCGATCTTCATCAAACCCTAAAAGAGAAAGTTTTCTTAGAAGATGACTCTACTTTTCTGGCATCTTAGATTAGGTCACATCAATCTAAATAGGATCCAAAGACGGCTAAGAATGGGGCGTTGGGTGATCTCGGTTACTCGCTCCCGGTCCGCGAATCTTGTATATAAGGTAAGATGTCGACCGGACCCTTCAAAGCGGCGGTTATAGAGCCAAAGAAATGTTGGAGTTAGTCCATTTCGACTGTGTGGACCAATGTCCACACAAGCTCGTGGAGGGTACAGTATTTTGTCACTTTCATTCGACGATTACTAAGAGTGCGGATACATATACCGCTTCACCGCAAGTCCGAATGCTTTGAGAAATTCAAAGAGTTTAAGGCGGAAGTGGAGACGAAGCTAGGTAAGAGTATCAAGTCATCGCGGTCCGATCGCGGTGGCGAATACCTCAAGAACGAGTTTATGGACTATCTAGTGAAGTGTGGGATTACCTCCCGGCAAGCCTTTCAAGGCACACCACAACAAAATGGTGTGTCGGGCGAAGAAATAAGACTCTTTTGGAAATGGTTAGATCTATGATGAGTTATGCTACATTGCCTATTTAGTTCGGGGATATGCCTTAGAGACGGCGGCATACTTGCTAAATCTAGTACCGTCAAGTCGGTCGAAAAGACCCTTCGAGTTGTGGTTTGGGCGCAGCCCGGTTTAAGCCACATAAGGATATGGGGCGATCCGGCACATGTCTTTGAACAAGAAGGGCGACAAGTTGGAGGCTAGATCCGACGCAAGGTCGTTTATCGCTATCCTAGAGGGCGAAGGTGGTTTATTCTATAGTCCCAAGGATCGAAGGTCATTATTAGACTAATGCTCGATTCTTGAAGAGGACTACATGAAAATCATAAGTCCAAAGTTGAAATCATTCTTCAAGAATTAGAAGATGATCGTATTCCACCACCGATTAGGCCAAAGGTACAAGATGTCGAGTCTAGTGGGAGGATCGACACCGATACTTCAAGAAATTGAAGTGGGTCGAGTTCATTGGAGATACCGACCGCATGAGTGGTACCTACACAGCAAGTTGTGCAAGTTAGAGAACCACAAGTATCTGCACCCACCGTTGCCATTGTGCTGTAGAACCTCGTCGTAGTGGGAGGTTGTTCGTCAACCCGAGCGATTTATGTTCGTGGGTGAATCTTGGATTTAGTCCCGCAGACGAACATGCAATAATCAACCCATGGACATACAAGGAGGCGATACAAGATATAGATGCAAGATCATGGCACACCGCTATGGACTTAGAAATGGAGTCCATAACGGCTATGGATGTATATGAAAAGACACTCTACCGGATGGCAAGGAAGCCATAGGTAGTAAGTGGATATCAAGAGGAGAGAGATTCCGATGGAGAGGTTTCGCTTTTAAAGCCGTGCTTGTGGCGAAGGTACACTCAGATTGAGGGCATCGATTTCGATGAGACCTTTTCACCGTAGCAATGCTCAAGTCCATCGTAATTCTTCTAGCCATAGCAGCCACTCAACCTAGAGGTTTGGCAAACGGATGTTAAAAACGCTTTTCTAAACGGTTACCTTGAGGAAGGTAGAGACATCTATATCACGAGAACACGAAGGTTATGTGGTAAAGGGTGAAGAGCATCTAGTATGGAAGCTTAAGTCCATTTATGGACTTAAGCGAGCCTCCCGATCATGGAACTTACGCTTTGACGAGGTGGTGAAGTCCTATGGATTTACCCAGTTGCCTAGCGAGAGTTGTGTGTATCGGTTAGATGTCAACGGTGATGTGGTATTTCTTGCACTTTATGTAGATGACATCCTTCTAGTTGGCAACAACGTGAAGTCGTTATCGACGAAAGAGTTGGCTATCCGATCGGTTTCAAATGAAAGACTTAGGAGATGCGTACATTCTTGGGATCAAGGTTTACCGAGATCGCAAGAAGAAAATGTTGAGCTTATCTCGGGCGCCTTACATTGATCTTGTGATTACTCGTTTAGTATGCACCGCCAAGAAAGGATTGCTACCTTTCGGACATGGCGTTCCTTTATCTAAAACGATCACCTATGACCGCAAGGAGATAGAGGAAATGAGACAAGTTCCTTACGCTCCGCCGTAGGAAGTCTTATGTACGCAATGCTATGCACGAGGCCCGATATCCGCTATGCGGTAGCATAGTAGCTAGATATCGATCTAACCTGGACAAGCTCATTGGATGCAAGAAAGCATATACTCAGTACACGAAAAGGACTCGAGATTATAGGCTAGTTTACCATGCGAGATAGTCTAATGCCTTTGGGTTATCTGGACTCGGTTCCAAGGCGACCGTGATGAGAAAAAGTCAACCTCGTGCTATGTGTTTACCTTGGAAGGTGGAGCCGTATCCATGAGTGCAAAGCAAATGATGCATTGCGGACTCTACCATGGAAGCCGAATATGTAGCCGCTTGAGGCTTCTAAGGAGGTCAGATGGTTCAAAACTACCTCATGGATCTAGATGTGGTACTGGTTTGCCCAAGAGTATCATAGTTTATCGTGATAACTCGTGCGATGCAAACTCGAAGGAACCACGGACCCACAAGGCGACCAAACACATAGAGAGAAAGTACCATGTCATACGAGAAATCGTTAGACGAGGTGACATCTTGATTGAAAAGATTGATACGACGGAAAATCTAGCGGATCCATTCACGAAGAGCTCGCCGCAAAAGTCTACGATGAACACGTTAGAGGACTCGATTGCGCTTGATGGCACCCACTTAGAAAGGAAACTTTGTATAAGTGGGAGAAAGCAAAGTGATGGTTGTTTGTAATAGCTAGTAGAAAGACACATTGTATACTAAAAGTTTGCTTTAGTATAAGTGGGAGATTGTTGGATTTGTATCTCGAAAGCGTTTGGTTGAGCTTGTATACAATGTTTCATGTTACCACTTTTACAATCTCCTATCGATTGAATACTTGATTGCATATATCGTGTCCCCTTATCTCATATATAAGTTAGATCATACAAGGTAGAAGATCACGTAAGTCCGTATGATTGGTCAAGCTTAATGAGATATAAAAGTTTCACTGGTGAGACGACTTAAGGACGAGTTGTCGGTTTAGCCGCAGATAGATAAGAAGTGACTTGACTTAGTTGCTTGTCTATGCCGGTACGCCTCGACGTATGAAGGATCACGGTGAGATGAGTTCTTCTTTCCGACCGTCGTGAAGAACCAAGATCTCGGTGACTTACGATGATCTAAACCTCGATAAGGTATTAGGTGAGTATGAGTTCTCGACCATCACTTTGACTTGTTATGGGTGAGGTTATATGTTCTAACCCAAGATTCTCCGCATCTTGGGTGGTGGCAAGGTTGTATGTCACGCTAGTTATCTCAGACGAGTCACCGTATCCGTTTAGGATGATGACGCCCCTTAAGGAGCTCAAAAGGTTTATTGTACTAAACCCCGCAGTTGAGTTAGCTCAAGTACAATAATAAGGTTGAGTGGTACTACTTAAGAAATGAAGTTATTAATCGCTTTAAGCAATGATTGCTATAAATGATTAATGGACGCTCGATATCTTAAATACTGGGATTCGTAATGTCTAAGTGCAAGCTCGACTCAACTTCGGTAATAAAGGGTAAGTCAACATTCTTTCTCTAGTGGCATGATCGAATGTTTATAAATTAATTTATGTTCGGGTGAACATAAGATAATTAATTTATTTGAGGCCCATCTTTATTCCTTGCATTTGATCCTCGGCCGCCCATCCAGGGCCCTTAAGCGTAAGAAAATCGGCGCCTAGTTTGCTCCCAATGGTAAGATTTTATTCTCTTTATCCTACAAGGATATTATTATATTTATGGTATATGCATAGATCCTTTCCATATAAGATTATGGTAATAATCACGAGAGTATGGAAATAATCCCGAGAGTATGGAAATAATCCTAGATTATGGTAATATTCCATATAGGATTATGGTAATATTCCATATAGTATTAAGGTAGTGCATTATAAATATAAGGTATGAGATAAAGTCAGAAAATGCTCATTAAACCTAGCATATTTTCGCCACCCATTATCAAGAGTGTGAGTTTTCGAAAGTTGTTCCATAGAGCATTGGGTGATTTTCCGAAGCATTCTCCATAGATCGTCCTCACTCGATGTTGGAGATTGGGCAACCGGGATACAGTCCAGAAGGTCAAAGCACGAGTCTCGACTGCTTGATCCATTCATCCCGCTCGATCCACCTCGGCGCATCCAAAGGTAAACACGAAAACCCCAACGTGTTGCAATTAATTATATAGACGCATGCTAGAATATAATCAATGTATGGTGAATTAAACACCCAAGATGGATCCTCGGGCGAGGGTTAACATACGTTTTCCCTACAAAAATGACATCTAGAAAGGGTTGCTTCCTTTTTAATTTAAGCGATATCGAACCTTGTCAAGGAGCCCGAAAAAGGCAAGGTGCATCTTGGATTGAACTCGATTTAATTGTATTTTGCCGGTGAGATTTTTAAAATTGGTGATAGGAGGTGGGGAAAGAGGGCTAGATACCCGAAAGTGTTAGAGGGCTTGCAAAATCGGTTTCTTCTTCCTGGCTTTCTTCTATCGCATTTACAATTACATTTATGAAAGTATGAATTGAATCTAGCACTTACATAATCAACTTATGAAAATTTAAAACTTTAATAAATGAATAGTAGATTTGGGTGAAAATATATATACATTGAACCTCCTTGTAATAGATCACAACTCTTCTAGTGTATATATAAATATACATATATAGGAAGATGATCAAATAGAAATCAACCTTAAACTAGTAACTAGAAACCAATAATATCTGTTGATCTCGTGAGATCTATGGACAAAAATGGAGCAGCCAATTTAATCTTTTTTAATTACTTTTATATTTTAAAAGGTTAGAAGTGTCTTTTGTTTATTATCTTCGAAATGGAAGTTACGTAAACCAAGGGATTTGAATTTTTAATTTTGTTTATTCGTTTGAAAGTTACGAAAATTGTTGATTTTAAGGGGTATGAAATTTGCAGTTATCTTATTTATATATTTTTGATTCACTTATTTCGACAGTTATCATAGTTAAGTATTTTATGTATATCTCATATATTCTAGTTAAGTACTCTAAAATCTAAGAGACCTCATAAGGTCTTTACAAAATTGCAGTATTTTTGTTTAATGCTTTTTGTGTAGTCATGATATCATATGCTTTCTACAAAAAAAAAAGCATGGAATATTTACCCACATAAACATTTAAGATACACTTTATTTTGGTTTGGTATGTTGTTTTGATTTATCTTTTTTTCTTAGAAAAAAAAAACTTGCTGCCACGTAACTATGCACTTAATGTAAGGGCCCTCGCATGAGGTTTTAAAAAGAATTACTCGTATGATGTTTTCAATAATTATATTACACGTTTTTCGTTATGTTAAAACATATGCTTTTAAGAACTAAATAATTTTGAAAAATGCTATTGAACAATAAAGTACGAACTCAATTAAGATAGTAATCTTCTAACATAACTTACAAATTGACACACACAAAAACAAACATTTGTCGAAGGTCCTTTGCCTTAATTAAGTACAATTAAATGTTAGAAACATAGTCACTACATATCACACAACACAATTCTATCAATATCTACTCCATGTAATATTATTTTGCTACTGCACAATTTTCTTTTGAGATGTGGTTACAATCCACAACGGCTATGTAGAGTCCGGGCTTTCATTTTTCTGTACTGTCACCCATGAAAGCCTCCATGTGTCTCATTGCCTAAATACCATAGTCGACATTGTTGTTCTCATCCGTACATCCATGCAAATTTTGGTTTTATTTTTCGGGATTGGTTTGGTTTTGCTCACTCCTATTGAAAATCATAAGAATAAGATTATGGAGTGAGAGAATAAATATAGAATATTATAATCATGTGGGTGTTCCAATCTTGCCTTGAACTGTTAGCAAAGATCAATCAAATATATATATTTGCAAGGCAGAAAATGTGTATATATTTTAACATGGTTATGATCATTGACATTATTAGCTTATTGAATTAAGCTTCTTATTTTCTGGAATAAATTTATAAAAAAATGCCTCAAATGTATAGTTGGAATTATCACCTATCATATTTTCTTGGTCAAAAGTATTATAATTACAATGTTTAAAAGTCTAACTAACAAAATTAAGAACTGATCCTAACACTACTTAGCACTTCAATTAAATCAAAATCAAGTCAAATGTTTGATTTAATGCAGTAGCTTGCTAGAGGAACGAAAATAACTATAGTGATGCGCAATATTATTTAAAATGGTAGCTATTAATGTGAAATCATTTTCGCTGTATTTATCCATAGCGTGATTTAGAGGGTGTTTGGTGAGCTATATGTTCTCCAAAACAACTTATGTTCGCTTTTTTTTTCGAAAACGAACATATGTTGTTTTTTAACTTATGTTTCAAGCCAAACACCCTCTTACTATCATTAATGCCCGCTATTATTAGCATTTTTTATTTTTTTTGTGGTGAAGATATATAGATACAAAACAAGAGTAAAGATTTCATTACTTATATCAAATTTAGCATAAAAGATCGATCATGTCTGAGTAAATGTAAACGAAGAATGAGAAGGGCTTGGAGAAAATATCACGATTGCTAACAATGCATTTTGCCTTCATTCTATATTCCTATCATATAAACACTATATAACCTACTGTTTCTTTTATTATATAATATTTGTTGTCATCTTAGTTTGAATTTCTAACAGAAAAGGACAGATCAAAAATTAAAAAATAACTTTGGAGTATATTTTTCACCAACTAATAAAACTCGTGAACAGTGCGAAGGAGACTTTATATCAGATCGATCAATAATTGGAATATTATCAACCGACAAATTTTGGCGATTATAATATAATGAAGCTAATTTGGATTTAATTTTATAGCGTGGTATATAGTCTAAGCTAAATATATGAACTCAACCTAACAAAAAACAAAAAAGATAAATAAATGTGAAGAAATAAATTACTCTAGTTTAAGTAGTCATTTGCGAGTATGAGTACATTTTATCCCTATTCACTTTAAAAGATACAATGATATATTTATTCATTATTTATTTGCCTCACAAATTATTAATATACATTGAAGAACTAATAATTTATTGGTAATTTAATTAGAAGATAAAAGAAAATACCAGTTTAGTTAGACAAATTAAATGCGATAAATATCGATCATTAATAAGACAATATTATATCCAAACAATACGAAAGCAAAATCATGACTTGAAATTGACATCCCATCTTCTTGAAAATAAACCGCTGCAGCTGCAGACTCAAATTCGGTTTAGTTATTCGGCCCTCTCATTGGGCTTAACATTGTTCAATATCCTATATCTTCATATGGGCCTTGGTTTTAGCCCAAATAAAATGGTCAGGGTACAATAATTTTGCAATATATATAAATCAAGGAACGTCTTGAGTGTAGTTGGTTGAATCAAATCGAATCATATTAATTTACTTTTAAATAAAGACTATGAATTGAATTATTTCATAGATGATTTCTGTTTTCATGAACTCACTAAACTGAATTTCTTTTAGAAAACTTATTTCAGTCAAGTGATTTATTAGTCAACAAGAAAAGAAAAAAAAAACTTATATTTCTATAAATTTTAGTTTTGTTGGAACTAATACATTCCTTATCTAGTCGTATTTATTGTAACAAAATATAAAATAAAAACATAGACCTTTTACAGAGGTCAATAAATAAGAAAAAAACTACTACATGTTTCATTTAATTGAACCTAAAACATTTTTGTTTAGTGCGACAAATTAAATATGAAACTTAGACCGCTCACGTCGAAGTAAAAATATTATGACTGGGGATTGGCCGATCAGATTGAAGCTGGTATTAATTTTAAAATGAGAAAAGCTAAAACGTGAATAATAGGCTAAAACTTTCATACAGTACAACGAAAGCGACATGGTTTTCTCGTATGCAGGAAACAACGAAAGTCAAATCGTTATCATGCAACTCCCGACAAAGTTTGATAAAGACTCGTTGTTATCTATATTATCCACAATATATACGAAACATTTAATTTGTTTATGAATAATATATGAAGTGACTCTATATATTTAGTGTAGTGTTTTCGAGTTCTTATGGAAAAATAGCTCTCATGAGAATTGATCGATCTTAATTTCATTAGGAAATAAAACACGAATGAACACGAGGATTTACGTGGTTCGATCTTTGAATTAGATCTCCACCGGAGCAAGAGAGTATATGTGTATTGAGAGTGTGAAAGCGATTACAAAGAGTAGAATGATCTTTTTCGCCTAATCTGGCCTCTTTATTTATACACAATGATATTGAGTTCGACTCTACAAAGTCTTCTCTTATAAGGATTCTTTAGATTTGCATCTGGATTCCTTTAGATATCCAGAATCTTCTACGCCCACTGCGAGATTTGAGTTGTAGTTGGTTTAGAGTGTTCTGGCCGAACTTACATAGGCCGAGCTTAATGTCGGGCCCATTTATATTGGGCACGATCCAGGGCGCAGATGGTTATCGTATCCTCATAAAAGACGTGGAAGGAGGTCTTTTTGGTGGAGGCTGATTCGACATCGCCCGCCGAAATTCGTGGTCCGCGGTTGTATGTCTCTTAGCCGCTTTGCCGAGGCGCTCGCCGAAGTCATGTCGCTTGGCTTCGCCGCCGGAGCTCGTCAAGTCGATGTCGCTGTCAACCGCCGCCGAGGCGTTTTGCCAAGTCGCGATGTCGCCGCCTCACCTTACCGAGGCGTTATGCCGAAGTCGCATGTCGCTTGGCTTCACCTTACCGAGGCGTTATGCCGAAGTCGCATATCGCTTCGCTTCACCTTACCGAGGCGTTATGCCAATTCGGTATGTTACTTGGCTTCACCTTGCCGAGAGCGGATATACGACGTTGTGGTTGAATGCGTAGTGTTGTGACGAGGTTGAACACGGGATGTCCTGCCGATGTCGAACACGGATCATCATCCGCATTTAATGCGACAATGGTTGGGTTCCCGATAAAGTATATATTGGGAATAACTTCCATGATACGCCTTTTCATATCACTTTATCTGCTTCTACTTTTCAAATTCCTCAAACTGCCTCGACTTTCGTAAAAGAGTTCAACTGTCGCCATTATCGTTCTCGCAGTCGTCTCGTGCCATCTTATCGATTCGCACCCAAAACCAAGTAAGTTATTTTTAATGGCTTCATCTTCTTCCTCTCGAGGAATCTCACGGCCATGATGGTGCGTTGTATGCACAGGTCGCCACGGGTGCCCGGTGGCTTTGGAAGTCTATCTGATTGATTCTCCCATCCCTATGTATGTAGTTCATTCTTCCCGCCATTGAGGATTTTGGTAAAGTTAGTACATTTCCTTCGTGTCAGGATCATCTCAATTAATGGATCTTCTTTGCTAGGTTTTTGTCCCCCCTCCGTCGGGTTGGTCATCCCATGTCCGGAGGATAGGGCTTGCGCCTCCGGAGGATTTGTTACGGCCACGAAGACGCGCAGGGTGGGCTTCTTCCTTCCTTCCTTCCGTCATGCCGAACTTCAACGAATGTTCGCATACCTCAATTTCAAATAACGCCAAACTCATTTCGGTTGACGGCCTTGGCATCTATGCCTATCGGCATAATCATCCTTTTACCCTAGGGTTGATCCTTAGGTTTTTTCAGCTTAAATCTAGCTTGGGGTGGTATTACATATCACCCCATCGTGGCTTCAAAGTAAAACGAAGTCAAAAATCTCGAACCGCAAAGAAGTTCTTCTTTGCCGATTCGAGACTCACTTCATTTCATCTGGAATACCGATAAGCTGGCGGATGTAGCAATTGATGACAGCTTTGGTGACCTCGGGAGGCATTACAAAGGGTCGCCCAATTGACGAAGAGTTTACCGAGGCCGAGTCACGTCGGGCCGAGCCCTTATGATCCTTCTCATGCGGTGAAGGGTGAGGCCCTCTTCTTTCACTTCATCTCTTGATTTTTTTTTAACTCGAATTTATTATTCTGCAGTGGACTTCCTTAAGGGAAGAAAGGAAGAGGTCGAGCTCAGTCATGAGCCTCCACTGGCGGCGGGCGGTCCGGTGCCTCTTGAAGAAGGTCAAGTCCCCGTCGCTTTCGGAGAGAGCCGAACATGTAATGAGCTCACCTTGCCCCCGCCTAAGCCAAGCCTCGTCAAGGAAAAGCGTGGTATCTCCTCCCACCGCGATGATGACTGCGAGATCGCCGATGCTCAGCCGCACGTCGATCCTTCCCCGAGGTAATGCATTTGTTATATGCCACCTAGTTGTCTTGATGTAGTTTGTCGACACGGTGACATCTCATGCATGGGGCCGAGGTCGTGAAGACCGAGCTTTTAAGACAATGGAATATCTGGGTGGCGCCACACCGGTTCGACTGTGTGGCCCTGTATTCCCAGGAGTTGGAGGAGGAGAAGACCTTCCTTACACATGAAATATCCGAGGCTGAAGCGAAGGCTCGGCATGCGGCCAAGAAGGAGGCCGCGGTTGTGGCGGCCGAGGTGAAGGTGTAAGCGGCCGGGCGGCAAGGGCCGAGTGGCGGTGGCGAGGGGCGGTGGTGGTGAGGCCGAGGCTGCGGAGGTCAAGTCGGCTGTTGAAGGTCGAGGTTGAGGCCGCCGGCGTCGGGAGGCCGAGGTGGCGGCACCGCAGGAGAGATTCTCCGCGCGCTGCAGAGGTTGTTCTTGTCGGGAGTTTCTCCGGGTGGTGGCGACTTGGCCGAGGTCCTGAACACTCGCGTGGTAGCGGCCTCTCGATGAAGTTGCCGAGACTACCCGGATTGGATAAATCCAAATGCGGTGCGAGGTGATGGAGAATGAGGCCTGCTGTGAGCTTATGTCGAGGTCCCATCGACGGCTCAAGAGCTTGCCGTCGACGAACTCAAGCGCCCTCTCCGACCTTGCCGATTATGAGTCGGTTCGTTCGTGTTTCGGTGGACCGGGACCTCCGATCGAGACCATAATGGCCGATCGGCGAGGCCGAGGGCGGCAGTGGGCCGCCGAGGTCGCGAAGAGGCAGAGGGGCGCAGTGGAGTCGGGCGGGCGCCGGGCTTCGGAGCTCGGGAGGAGGCCGAGGTGTCGAGCTGAGCAAGGAGGTGGCGGAGGGTCGGTTGATCCTCCTTTTTTTTTCTTTTGTAAATGTAAATGTACTTGACAAAGTCCCGCCTTAAAAGGCTTTAATAAAATTCCCAATTTTTATGGAAGAAATTGTCTTTGTTTTGTCTCCGCCTTCTCACGAATTTTTGATGTGTCGCCTTGGTTGGATCAAATCAAAATATCGACTGCCTCGAATCTAAAGAGGTCAAGTCCTTCATTTAGAGGGCAGACTTGGCCATGTGCGGGAGGAGGCCGACGTCCAACTCAGGGGTTCTCAAGAGAAGTTTGACGAGCTTCAGGCTCGATTTTTGGAGTTGGAGGAGAAGTTCGAGATTGCAGAGGATAAGGCCAAATCGGTCACCGAGGAGCATTTGAATCTGGCGGTTATCCACGAGGTGGTGGAATAACTATCTCGGAGGCAAGCTAAAGTTTGAGCTCGCACCACTGTTGGAGGTATAGGAAAGAGTACGGTCGGGACTCTGGCAATTTCGGAGAGTGATGCCGACCTGAAGAAGCTAGGTAGCCTCTACAAGATCATCGTAGATCGTCATCCTTTCCTCGAGCGGGTGCTTCGATCGATGACCGAGGCTTCTTCGTCTGCCAGAGCTCCTTCTCCTGCCGAGACTTCTTCTTCTCTCCCGACGACTTGGAATGTCGACACTTCTCTCGAGTTTTTTATGCAAGATAGATGTCTCCCATTGCGCAGCCGAGGTCGTGTGTCATCAAGCGGCCGAGGTCGTTCGGTGAGGCAAAGAGGTCGGTGGTCGAACTCCCGGCGTCGATCGAGGACGAGGTAGAGGTAGGGATAGGGTTAGCATAGATGAGTTGTTGAACCTCGACTTCTCTAGGGATTGGCTTAGCTTTTCCCAGCCTCCTGGGCCTTCGTCGTCCTCATAATGTATCGTTGTATACTTTAAATAAGAACAAATTTTTACGCCTTAGTGTTGATTTTCCTTTTAGCAAAAACACCGTATATATTCCATCCTCGTAATAAAACGAAGGTAGATCGTCCTCGTAATAAATGAAGGTAGCTCGTCCTCGTATTAAACGAAGGTAGTTCATCCTTGAAATAAACAAAGGTAGTTCATCCTCGTATTAAACGAAGGTAGTTCGTCCTCGTATTAAACGAAGGTAGTTCATCCTCGAAATAAACGAAGGTAGTTCGTCCTCGTATTAAACGAAGATAGTTCATCCTCGAAATAAACGAAGGTATGGGTTCCTTATTTGGCAAGAAGTATCGCTAGGGGTGGTCCCCTCACGCGCGTTTAGATCTCCTCCTTAGATGGTATAGTTCGTCCTCCGAAAAGGGTATAGTTCATCCTCAAGAGGGTATATTTCTTCCTCCAAGAGGTAGTCAGATTATGGGAAGAGGTAGTATGCATAAGTGACAAATGAAATATGCAAGAAAAAGATTTTATTAATAAAATACGACGTAACAACAGAAAAAGACCGAAAAGACGACTTGTACAGACTCAACCTTCGACACGACATTACAAAAAAGATGCGACATGACTAAATGAACAACTTTGACACTTATGCAAAATATGTCTTGAGATGGATGATGTGCCACGTATTGGGTATTTGCTCACCGGATATATGTGCGAGCTTATATTACCCTTTTCCGAGGACTTCTTCGACCTGGTAAGGCCCTTCCCATGTGGCTTCCAGTTTACCGAGCTTTGCGACTTTACTGATTTCATTATTTCAAAGCACGAGGTCGCCTACTTGGAACTGTCGGGATTTGACACGTTGGTTGTAATACCGAGCTACTTGTTGCTTGCATCGAGCTTCTAATGTGGCGAGCTCTCTTTCTTCAAGCGGATCTAGGTCGGTTCGTAGATTCTCCCATTTACTTCATTTGAGAAGTTGATAGTGCGGGGCTCGGCATACCGATCTCCGCAGGATTATCGCCAGGTTCCATACACCAAAGCGTATGGTGTTTCTCCGTTCGATGTCCGAGGTGTTATGCGATACGACCATAAGACTTGCAAGTTTTCCACCCATCGCCCTTTACTCGATCGAGGTGAGTTTTAGTCCTTTCACGATGGTCCTATTGGTGACTTGGTTTGACCATTTGCACGAGGATGGGCCACCGATGTGAATCTTGTTGGATTTGTATCTTGAAAGCGGTTTGGTTGAGCTTGTATACAATGTTTCTGTTACCACTATTACAATCTCCTATCCGATTTGAATACTTGATTGCATATATCGTGTCCCCTTATCTCATATATAAGTTAGATCATACGATTGTGTAGAAGATCACGAAGTCCGTATGATTGGTCAAGCTTAATGAGATATAAAAGTTTCATGGTGAGACGACTTAAGGACGAGTTGTCGGTTTAAGCCGCAGATAGATAAGAAGTGACTTGACTTAGTTGCTTGTCTATGCTTTGATACGTCTCGACGTATTGAAGGATCACGATGAGATGAGTTCTTCTTTCGACCGTCGTGAAGAACCAAGATCTCGGTGACTTACGATGATCTAAACCTCGATAAGGTATTAGGTGAATATGAGTTCTTGACCATCACTTTGACTTGTTATGGGTGAGGTTATATATTCTAACCCAAGATTCTCCGCATCTTGGGTGGTGGCGATCTTGTATGTCACGCTAGTTATCTCAGACGAGTCACCGTATCCGTTTAGGATGATGACGCCCCTTAAGGAGCTCAAAAGGTTTATTGTACTAAACCTGCGCAGTTGAGTTAGCTCAAGTACAATAATAAGGTTGAGTGGTACTACTTAAGGAAATGAAGTTATTAATCGCTTTAAGCAATGATTGCTATAAATGATTAATGGACGTTCGATATCTTAAATACGGGATTCGTAATGTCTAAGTGCAAGCCCGACTCAACTTCGGTAATAAAGGGTAAGTCAACATTCTTTCTCTAGTGGCATGATCGAATGTTTATAAATTAATTTATGTTCGGTGAACATAAGATAATTAATTTATTTGAGGCCCATCTTTATTCCTTGCATTTGATCCTGGTGGCCCATCCAGCCCATAGCTACAAGAAAATCGGCCCCTATGTGCTCTCAAAGGAAAGATTTTATTCTCTTTATCCCACAAGGATATAATTATATTTATGGTATATCATAGATCCTTTCCATATAAGATTATGGTAATAATCACGAGAGTATGGAAATAATCCCGAGAGTATGGAAATAATCCTAAGATTATGGTAATATTCCATATAGGATTATGGTAATTTCCATATAGGATTATGGTAATTTCCATATGGGATTAAGGTAGTGCATTATAAATATAAGGTATGAGATAAAGTCTAGTTAATGCTCACATAATTAACCTAATATTTTCGCCCACCCTAGAGAGAAAAAGAGTGTGATTTTCAAAATTGTGAGAGAGCATTGGGTGATTTTCAAGCATTCTCCATAGATCGCCCTCACTCGACGTTGGAGATTGGGCAACCGGATCTGATCCGAAGGTCAAAGCACGAGTCCGATCCGCTCATCTCGCTCCATCGACCTCTTCGCATCCAAAGGTAAACACGTGAAAACCCCAACGTGTTGCGATTTAATTATATAGACGCATGCTAGGTTTATAATCAATGTATGGTGAATTAAACACCCAAGATGGTTCCTCGGGGCGAGGGTTAACATACGTTTTCCCTACAAATCTTTGTTGGATCTCAAGCTCTTGACACCACTCTTTGAAGACCTTATCCATGAACCGAGTCCCATTATCCCAAACGAGGATATGAGGGATCTTGAGCGACACGATGTTCTTCCGCAGCGAAGTTGAGGCGTTTTGCTTGTAATTTTCACCAAGGGTTTGGCCCACCCACTTCGTGAAGTAGTCGATCACGACAATCGTGAATTGAAGCGCCGGAGCTTTGCGAAAGGGCCTACAATATCAATCCCCATCGCATAAATGGCCAAGAGCTTTGCATCCGACGAGGTCGGTTTGAGGTAGCCTCGCACGCTTCCATGATTTCGCACTTCGGACATTTCTTCACGAGATCAATTGAGTCTTGGAACATCGCCACAATAGTATCCCCATCGCATGACTTTCTTCGATAAGGCGCGGGTCCGATGTGACTTCCACATGATCCTCATGTACTTCTCGTAGCACGTAATCAGCTCGGTTCGGACCCAAACACCTTAGGAGAGGTGAAGGTATGATTTTCAGAGAATTCCTCGCCCAAAGATATATCGCAAAGATTTTCTCAAGATTTTCCTAGCCTCGAGTGCATCATGGGGTAGTTCGCCTTCTCCAAATATGTTTGAATGGGGTCATCCAATTAGGTTCCTCGTCCGAGACGATGTTGACTTCGACCTCGGCATCGCCTATGCTTCGCTCGGACTTCCTCACCGGCGGGCTCGCTGACGACGAGGCCGTTTGCTTAAAGTGTCACCGGCTATTTTTCTCCCTGGGATGCGAACCAACCGAAGTATGAGAAAGACATGTAGGCTTTTGGTTTTTCAAGGTATTTTTCATCCCGTTGCCTTTTGCCTCGTACTTTTCCAAGTGGCTTACTATGACTTGAGAATAGATGTGTACTGCACGGCTCAGATCCAAGACTTTGAGCTAGGCGAAGTCCTGCGATTAAGGCTTCAGATTCTACTCGTTATTCGTATTTTTGAATGTAAACCAAGCACGAGGTTATCTCCCGTCCATCTGGACTTATGAGCAAGATGCCCGCCCATCGCCTTTTTCCCAAGCTCCATCCACATAGATTTGTCGGCAATCTTGGATGGTTCCTTTACGGGTTCGGCCGGCGTTATCCGGGTCGACTCGTGGTTTCAGCTTTTCACGGTTAGCCTCGACAAGGAAGTCCGCTAAGGCCCGTCCTCGATGGCTCGACGAGGCGAAAGAGATGTCGTGCTCGCCCAATTCAATTGCCCACTTTGCAATTCTCCCGTGGCTTCGGCCGTCAACACTTGCCAAGTGGATGATCGGTGAGAACTTGTATGGGATGTGCGTGGAAGTAGTGGCGTAGTCTCTCGCAAAGATTTACTAATGCCAATGCTAGCTTCTCCAATGGTCGATACCTCGTTTCGCCCTTTAGTGCTCGGCCGATGAAATATACAGGAGTCGACATCCGTCCTCTCGCACTAAAACCGCACTTATGGTTTCGCCCGAGGTGGCGAGGTATAGAGAAAGGACCTCCTTCTTTGGGACGGATAAAGTGGGAAGTTTGGCGAGTAGTTCTCGAGATCTTCAAAAGTCGCTCAGGTTTATCATCCCGGAGAACTCCCGAGCCTTTTTGAGTATGTTGAAAATGGAGTCGCTAATCCGCTTTTGAAAGAAAGCGGCTTAGTGCAGCTATGCACCCGTCAACTTATGCACGCCGTGGATGGTCTTCGCATCTTCATCTCCAAAATGGTTTGAACCTCGACGGGTTGGCTTTTAATCCTTCTTGTGAGACCCAAAGACCCCAAAATTTCCGCACTAAACTGCGAATGTACACTGGGGTTTAGTTTTAGGTTTACCTTTCGAAGTAAGCCGAGGACAATCCTAAGGTCGGCAACACATGTGGTTTCCTCTTTACTTTTGACGACGATGTCATCTACGTATACCTCCACATTCTGACCTATGTAAGGCTGAAATATCTTATCCACCATTCTTTGGTAGGTGGCTCCTGCATTCTTGAGTCGGAATGACATCTTCTTATATGCAAAGACTCCAAAGTCCATAATGAAGGCTGTTTTGGATGCGTCCTCGCCACTCATCGAGGACTTGGTGATATCCTCAGATAAACCAAAAGTCAAGACTTCAGATCCCACCAAAGCGTCAACCTTTTTGTCGATATTTGGAAGGGTATGACAGTCCTTTGGGCAATGTTGATTGAGATCGGTGTAATCGATACACATTCACCATCCCCCTCCTCCTTTGTTGACCATCACCGGGTTGGCTATCCAGGTCGGATATTTGACTTCGAACAGTATGCGTGCTTTTAATAGTTGGTTCACCTCGTCATGTATGACCTGATTCCGTTCAGCTGCAAAGATCCGCTGCTTTTGTCGAACTGGTTTTACACTTAGGTCAATATTGAGCCGGTGAGTGATAATACTCGGTGAGACCCTGGTCATGTTGAGGGGTGACCAGGCGAAGACGTCTATGAATTCCCTTAGGAGTTGGATGATCTGTTTCCTCAGTTGAGGTACCTCGGTAGAACCTACCTTGACGACCTTGAGGGGATCGTCCTCATATAATGCGATCTCTTTCACCGAGCTGTTGAGAGCAGATGACGCTCTTTCCAGTTCCAACTCCTCGGGCTTCCTTAATTGCTATGCCTGTGGGTGCTAGGTTGAAGTCCCAGCACCTCTTTAGGCGACCTGTATGCATTCTTTGGCTTTTTTCTGATCTCCCCGGATCACAGCTACTCCTCCTCTTGTGGGGATCTTCATGGTCAGGTGATACGTTGAACATACTGCCCTTACTGCATTCAACCAATCTCGCCCTAAGATGATGTTATATGGTGAGTGGGCGTTTACCACTAAGAATTGTACCACTTTGGTGGAGCTCGTCGGTGCTTTTCCCCGTGACGGGAAGTTCGATGATTCCCTCGGTCGCGTCTCTTCTCGCACGAAGCTTCAAGTGGCGGTGGTGCGGTGCGGCGTGCCTCCTCAACTCCCAACTTGTCAAAGCACTCCTTGAAGAGGATGCTTACGGACGCACCACTATCGACGTATATGCGCCGAACTAGCTTGTTGGCGACCACTACTTGGATTACCATCGCGTCCTGGTGAGGTACTACGGCTGGCACGGGGTCGTCCTTGGAGAAGGTGATTGCCTCGTCCCTTTTAAACCTCTTTTTCACAGGTTCGCTGGTATGGGGACTTCTGGCCTCGGCTAAAGAGAGGACTTGGTAGCTCATGAGGAGCCCCGTGATGGTGGAGATGATCCCATCGTATTGGGGTTCGCCATCTCCTCTTCATCGATGTCGCGTCTTGCTTTCTTGTGAGGTTCGGTTTCCTCCTCTTTCGCTTTTCTTTTGACCCCGTGGGGCTTCGTCTTGACCACCATCGGCCATGCCCTTGGTATTTTTTAGACCCGTCCTGCACCAGCTTTTCGATGTATGTCATGAGATCTCTGCACTCCTCCGTGTCGTGTCCATAATCCTCATGGAAGGAACAATATTTATCTTTGGACCGGCGTTTCGATCCCCCTGTCATTGGCCGAGGTTTCTCGAACATGTTCATGTGGAGCTCGTAGATCTCCGCCCTTGACTTCGTTAAGTGTGCATACTGGGATTGCTCCGAGTTATTACGAGGCCCGAGCCTGGACTCTATCGGGCGACGTTGTATCCTTTCCAAGGCACTTCGTCGGCCTTGGCTCCGGTCTCTTCGACCATCCTCTTTTCTCCCCTTGTCTGAGGGTTCCACCTTTTCGCCGCGCTTTATTCTCGCCGACCATCCGCTTTGGAGAACCGATCTGCTATGCACCACATCTCCAACACAGTACGGGACTCGTACTTGACGATCTCCTTATATAAGGCCCCCGACGAGATGCCGTTCTGGAAGGTCGAGATGATGAGGAGGTCGTTTATATCTTCGACCTTGAGGTATTCCTTATTAAACCGAGTCATGAAGTCGCTGATGGACTCGCTTCGACCTTGTCTCACCGTCAGGAGGTGAGCCGATGTGGTCTTGGACTCCGCTTTTTGGAAGAACCTTCGGTGAAAGGCTTCCATCAGATCTCGATATGATCCAATACTACCGGGAGATAGGCTGTCGAACCACCGGCGGGCGTTGTCGACCAGTAACTCCGGGAACAATTTACACATATGGATAGTGTTGAGACGTTGGTTAATCATATTGTATTGGAATTGTGAAAGGAATTTATGCGGATCCCTTAGTCCGTCATAGGGGGTGATGCTCAGCACCATGTACTTGTCCGGGAGTGAAGTGTCAAGTATCTCGTCAGAGAAGGGGGTAATGATCCTCCCATATCCATCGAACCCGTCTCTCAAGGAACGATGCTGAGATCGTCTACCGGGCTCATTGTAATAGTGGGGTCGACCTCGCGGTGATCGCGACGACCTGTCCCACGCTGTTCGTCTCTAACACGGTTGGTTTGGGCCCCAACCCGTGTAGAGGTATGAGTGCATATCAACCGGAGGCTGGGGGATTCACCTCGCTGTGCCGATTCGTGCATTGACGAGGCTTCGATGTCCTTGTCTTCGCGATGATGCCGACCTTGTTCACGGCTAAGGTACTGGAGGAAGCTCTCCTTGTTCTTTTCGAGAAACCCTTTAACTGCCTCGTCAAGGTTTAACTGTGGTGCCAGGGGTTCCTCTCGGTTGCTGTTGCGACCTCCCTCGCTACGGTACTCTTCTTCTTCATGCAGGATGGGATGGCTTTGCTCGTCGAGACTTTGGACATACCCTTCGGGGGTCGTATCTCTGACCGGGCTTTTCCCAAGTCGAGCTCGGCGCGTCCTGCCGGCGTTGTTGCTGTTGTTGCCGGCAGCAGCATTGGATGTAAGACTTCTTATATTCATTGTCGTGATTGATTCCCTGTAAACAAAGGTTGATCGAAAACACAGAATTTCAGTTCCCACAGACGGCGCCAGTGATCGATCTTAATTTCGTTAGGAAAATAAATGCACAATGAACACGAGGGATTTACGTGGTTCGATCTTTGAATTAGATCTACGTCCACGGAGCAAGAGAGAGCATATGTGTATTGAGAGTGTGAAAGCGATTACAAAGAGAGTAACTGATCCTTTTTCGTCTAATCTAGCCTCTATTTATACACAATGATATTGAGTTCGACTCTAATACAAAGTCTTCTCTTATAAGGATTCTTTTAGATATGCATCTAGGATTCCTTTAGATATCCGAATCTTCTACGTCTCCACTTGCGAGATTTGAGTTGTAGTTGGTTTAGAAGTCTTCTTGGGCCGAACTTACATAGGCCGAGCTTAATGTCGGGGCCCATTTATATTGGGCCTGATGCTTGGGCCTAGTAGTTGGGCCGTATCCTATCAAGAATCAATTCCTTTATATACATATGGATATGATTTTGTAATATTTAAGTCTCAGATTGTATGTAATATTAATTGAGACTAATCATTATGTTTATGATTTATGTGGACATTTTAAATTTTTGCCACATGTACTGACATTTTCTTTACATGTTAATGTCTATAATAGTAAAATGCATACTCCACGAATCCATATAATTTTTAACAAATGCATTTGACGACGCTCGGTTTACCCGTCGTTAGAGGTCCCAATGAACGTTAAGATACATTTATAATCTCCTCCAACTTGAACACATAGTTCCGTATATGACAAGTTAAGGGATCGAATCCAAGAGAGCTGGTTGTGTTGTTACTCGAGTTGTCACAGTTTGAGTAGGAGGTTGCCCAGTGCAAGGTGTCGGTCGGTGGTATCTCGAAGAGAAATGTCTTGAGAGATAGATCTTGAGCGTAATGTAAAGCGAAACTTAAACACAAGGTAAAGAGATTAAATAACAAGTAGTTGGGCCAAGGGTTCCATGCGTTGAGATCTTGGTCAAGACGTCTTTAATAGGTTCAAGGATTTTCACCATGAGTGTATGTCGTGGTTAAAGGTACCAAGGGTAGATGCCATTTAGGTTGTCACGTACACCAGGCCTCCCAGCCCCAGCTTGCCCGTAGATTTTAGGACTAAGTCAGAGGCCCCCGCCTTGCCCCCTTGCCAAGACGGTCTCCAAGATAAGTTCGTCCGCCCCAACATCTTTACTCACTAGACATTAACTAGCACGGTCGGTCCAAGGAGTGGCTCATGACCCTCGCCCAAGGCCGACGGCTACAATCACCCACTCCACCAAGACTTCCGGGACAAAGAGACACTCGATGTCTTACTCGCTATTGCTTGTAGCTACCCCTCCCCAAGGTTATCGGCCGAGTTAACGCTCAGGAAAGGAATAACATGTGTATAAAGGCCAGAGAGCCGGAACACCCACTCAAGGTTCTAAGGACATTTAGACCTCATGACTTGTATGACTTGACTCAACGTGCTTCACCCCGAGCCCAACCGAACCGACTACTCACGCATAATCGATATAAACACAAAAGCAATAAACAAGAACATAATCGAAACCATACTTGAATAGAAAATCAAACGAATCAAAAGCATTTCTCTGCAGGTTGCTCAGCAGAGGTAACCAAATACATAATAATAAATTGTTTGCCCGTAGGACTTGTTTCTTCCTCACCAATCGCTCATGAAATGCAAGAGAAATAAAAGAGAGAAGTAGAGAGAGAATTCTAGACTTATGCTCTCCACTCCCGAATGTTGTGTTGTGAATGCCGTCTATTGTGTTTGAATTGTTGTGGGAACCTAAGTAAACTCCACTTTGTCTTGGTCAGCGCACGCATCTCGAGGTGGCAGGTGGTGAGGGCAGCAAGCTGGCTCGAGCTCTGGACCCCGACAAGAGCTCCTCTGGCTTCAGTCTGGTAGATTTGTCTTATCTCGGCAGCTGCAGGTTGACCTTTCCCTTTTCGGCAAAAATCAAGCAGGCGGCAGAGATGAATCTTGCCCAGAATCTCCCCATTTGCGTGCAAGTCTGCCAGAGTCCTCGTCTGCGTCCCCCAGCTGCATCCTAACCTGCTCCTCTGTCCCCTGCATCACTCCTCCTCGTCTCGATTACCTTGTTGACTCCACTTTAGCTCTTTGATCTGGCTCAACTCCCATGCGGTATAGTGTCTTAGCAAGATGTTAGAATGTCTTGCCAAGGTAGTCCCTGGATTTTGCCTCTCTCATGGGAGGTGACCTGATCTTCCCCAAGACCCGGCTCAACCTACAATACCCCAAAGCGTGTCCTCCCAGACACAAACACACGCAAAGAACACACACAAAATGCACTCGTTTCTAGGGCAAGGATTACCCCAAAAAAGAGCACGAAAAACGGGCTCTCAGCATTTAAATATGAAAAAAAAATTGCATATTAAATATGAATACTACGCATCTCAAATGCTAAATTTTATAAAATGGTATAAAACATCAATATTCTCTTCGCACACAAATTAAACTGAATATCGACTTGAAGAAGTGAATCATCACCTAATCAGATACAAGTCATTCCTCGAGCATCATCAATGGTATCCTTGCTCTGGCCAATGGATATTTCATCATTCATCTAGAGGGGAGCTTGGACGAGATCTATTTTCATGAATTAGAAACAGAAAGAATGTTAAAAAAAGTTTATATTCCATGGAAAAGAATGTTAGAAAACAAATCATACAACTTTATAATACCAATTGGATATGACCACAAAAAGAAATGTATATATCAATGAACAAAACTGCACATGAAATATGAACACTATGCATCTAGAATGATGAATTTTCCTAAACGTACGAACCAAAAATTCATGACAGAACAATTCAAAACAAGTAAATATGCTTAATAATATAACTTACAAATGGATCATAATAATTCTAAAAATAAAACTATTTACTGACGAACAAAAAACTAAGAAGAATTTAGGGTTTATGTTCCAAAAAATTGTAAAAAATAAAAATTACTATTGCATTATTATGTTCAACAATATGAAATACAATGTTTAACTATATGCACTTTTTGTGTTTAACATTAAGAGTTAAAATATATTTTATACCCTTCTTACCATTAAAATCCCTTTAAAATTTAAAAAAAAATTACGAAAAATCTCAACCATTGGATAACAACAGATGAAATTGGGTATTAAATATTACCTAAAACTTTGTTGTTTTGTGAGTAATCTCTCTCTCTCTCTCTCTCTCTCTATATATATATATATATATATATATATATATGTATTTAAGGTCATGTTTCAAGTATAATTTTTTCTATATACGATTATAAAGCAAATACACCATTAATTCCTTATGCACATGGATTTTTCATAAACTTTTATTCTTATCTTTCTAAAAATTCTCAATCCACATCGACTTTTTTATGAAATTTTGCCAAATGAAAATTTGTATAGAATGATACTTCTATTCTCCCAATTAAAAATCCATATTTAATTAGTGGAGTGGTTAAGATTATTATCAATCAAACTGCATCGTCAATTTAAATTAATAAAAAGTTTATTTTATTTAATTCGACCAAATAACTAGATTTGGCTGGATAAATTATTTTCTCAATTTAATTTAGCCATAAAAGAAAATATTTTGTATAGTTTTTTAAAACAAGATTTGAATCACACATTGATATTTCATAAGACTTCACCAATTGAAATTCTAAATTGATAAAATTTGAATCTCACATCGATTTTACATTAGACCTCATAAATTCAAAACCTATATAAAAAATACTTGAATCTCATATTTATTTTTCATGATGTAAAGCTCCACATTATGCTTATGTTAAATTGCATTAAATCTAAATCTTTTGTATTGGAATTTTGAATATTTCATACTCAATTTTACATTGGACATGAGGGAATCCGTAGTTATGCCGCTAAATAAAAAATGAACTTTGGAGTTTATATTAGGTATTCTATCTCATTCCTTTGGGTAAGCTTTCAATCTATCATCATGATATGGTAACCTAACTTGTTAAGTCAATGCTTGTGTAATTTTTTTCTTTAACATGCCTCTTCTATTTAAAAACAATGTTGTCAAGTCTTTTACCAATACATGCATCCGATTAGTTTACACAAACTTTCCAAAGAAGTTATTTTATCATAGTATTAATTTTAAGAAATTGAATATTTTAAATAAAAATATTACCTTGGCTCTCCATGTTGATGGGGTATAGCTCAAGTTATGGTCCCTGGAGATATGTACTGGTGTATGGAGGGAGTGATTGGGGAATACAAAAGTTAGGCAAATTTAAAACTTTTTCTTTTCACAAGATTGATTAGCTACTGTGGTAGTAGCTATCGGATAATTGATGACAGTTCAGTACTGATGTCAGTATTGCTGGTCAGTTTAGATAAAAGGAGTCTTGTTCATAGTGATAACAATTAGCAAACCTACTATTGTTGAGACAGTTGGTCAGTTGAACTGATAACTAATGTGCGTGTGGAATGTGTAGGTTACTGGTTTGCCTTAACTGAAAACTTAAACTGACATAAAACACTTAGTCGAATATAGGCTTAGTCAGATTTCAGTTTATCTCTTCAGTTTAAACTGATACTGATAGAGTATTTCAAAATGATGTTGTGTTGTTGTGTGATGGTGATGTCAGTTCAATAATATGTAATGAAAATATGATGTTGAATGTAAAGAACTGAAAGTAAACAACACTTGGTTTTTACGTGGTTCGGAGAGATCAACTCCTACGTCCACGGACTGATTTCTCAGTCAATCCACTAACTATAATTTGGTCTTATTTACGGGTACAAGATATAAACCTAGATACGGATTTAACCTTATTGTATCTTATCGAACTTGGCGTTTCTCCTACGCTTGTGGTGTTAGGAAACCACTGACTGCTTACGAGTACAGTCGACTTAAACCTCTTGCTTACAGGTGCAAGATAACCAAACTTTTAGCATCTAACATTTCATTTCTTACTTGTCCAAACTTCTAGTTAAACTGAAGGGTTTTCGTATGGGGGTTTCCAACAAAATATGAATTGTCACATGCGACAAACTCAGGAATTCTATGCTTGAGATATACAAAATAGTATCCTAGAACTTAAAGGAGTGTACACTAAAACCTTGGGCTGATAAATATATTTGCGCTCTTAAGGTTTACCGACAACACTGTAAACTCCTTTAATTAAAATCGTTGGGTATAAGTTCTTGAACTTTGAGCTTTTGAGTGCTTTAGAAATTCGAATGTGCTACGTTTAGGTAGCCTTCAAAGGTTGGATGATGAATAGTATCATTGGAGAGAGCACCAATTACATCAATTCTATTTGTTGTTTGAATTCTACCGTTTGAATCCTCGTATGTCACTGTTAAGGTATGCATTATCGTACACTATAGCTCTGTAACTCTGAACAGTGGTTCTGGCATGTCAAGATCTTCTGCATAGACGTTACCATATGTTGCGAGTCAAACACTCAAGGTTTAAATGTTTCAATGTTTTTCAGTTGAGTTGACTCCGTGTTTTGTCAGTATGTTGACTTAGGGTTAGGCCAGTCGATGCTGCTCCGTCTTTTATCAGCAGGTTAGGCTCCTGTCTTTTGTTAGTTTGAGAACCTGAGTCAGTTGGATGCTTACAGCTTGACGTAGACATAATCAGTTTTGACTTTTCATCAGCCAACTTTGATAACTTGTCATCAGCTTTGACTATTAATCAGCAGCTTTGACTTCTAGTCGTCAACTTTGACTTCTCTCATAGGCAGTCAACTGCTGATATGATACTTAGTCATATCCTGACTCATTTGCTTCCAGTAGCGTCGAATCTTTAGTTTTTGATCTTCAGTCTTTAGTCTTTCGACTTTACCCCAATAGCTATGTTCATCAACATCGCTATACTTCAGTCTTCAGACATCAGTTGGCCTTACTTCAGCCTTTAGTCTGCAGTACTCGATCAATTAGTTAAGTTTTTATCAGTTGTGTTGGTACTCATACTCCTATCAGTATGACTGGCTTCAGTAATGCTTGAACTCCTTCAGTTTTGGGCTTGTCCAAGCTGGTAGTTCTTCCGTTGAAACTTGTAACAAAAACGCCCAACTCCAGAACAAATGAGCAGCATTAGTTATATCAATAGCGCAATCATCATAGATTTTGAGATCTAATCAAAACACACAGTTAAGATAGAATTTTTCCAACATAAATGTTGAATTTGTATACAATGTTTCATATTTCCGCTATTATAATCCCATATCTGAATTATTTACTTGATTGCACATATTTTCCCATTATCTCATACAAAAATTAGATCATAGAGTATGTAGAAGATCACATGAATTTGTATGATTGGTTAAGCTAGTTGAGATATAAAAAAGATCACAGCTAAGACAACATAATGATGAGTTGTAGGTATAGGCTGCAGTAAGATAAGAAGTAACTTGACTTGGTTGCTTGTCTATGCTGGTTCATCTTGATGTATTGATGGATCATAGTGAGATGAGTTTTTCTATCTGACCGTCGTGAAGAACCTAGATCTCGATAACTTTACGTTGATCTAAACATCGATAAGATTTTAGGTGAGTATGAGTTACTGACCATCACTTTGACTTGTTATGGGTGAGGGTTACATGAGATAACCCAAGATTCTCGCGTCTTGGGTGGTGGCGATCTTGTATGTCGTGTTAATTACATGTCAGTCGTCGTATCCGTTTAGGACGATGACATCCCCTTAAGGAGCTCAAAAGATTTATTGTACTAAAACTTTCAGGTTAAGTTAGCTCAATTACAATAATAAGATTGAGTGGTAATATTTAAGGAATTAAATAGAGTAATTATCTTAAGCAGTCAGAGTGATATAAATAATTAATGGTCGTGTGATATCTTAAATACGGGGATTAGTAAGTTTAAGTGCAAGCCTGACTCAACTTCGGTAATAAAGAGATAAGTCAGCATTTATTCTCTACTGGAATGAATAAATATTTATAAATTAATTTATGTTTTGGGTTAAACATAAGATAATTATTCATTTAGGCTATCTTTATTCCTTGCATTTGATCCGTAAGTTGACCCATCAAGGCCTATTACCTAGTACACAATCCCAGTGGATGTATAGGGGGTGATCGAAAATTACTAGGTAATAGGCATTGATGGGATAGTCAGGGATTATATACAAGGAATAAAGATGTGCCTAGATTGAATTAATTATCTTATGTTCAGTCTACGATATAAATTAATTCATAAAATATTTATCCATTCCACTAGAGAATAAATGCGACTTATCCCTTTATTATCGAAGTTGAGTCGAGCTTCTTGTACTTAAACTTATGAATCCTCATATTTAAGATATCGCACGTCCATTAATTATTTATAGCACTCTGACTACTTAAAATAATTAATCTTTTTAATAATTCTTGAAGTAGTACCACTCAACATTATTATTGTACTTAAGCTAACTCAACCTGCATGGTTTAGTACAATAAATTTTAAACTCTTTAAAGGGATGTCATCATCCTAAACAGATACGGTAACTCGATACAAATAACCAGCATGACATATAAGCAGTGTCACCACCCAAGATGTGAAGAATATTGGTTTATCCCATGTAACATTCACCCATAATAAGTCAAAGTGATGTTCAGTAACTCATACTCATCTGAAACTTTAATCCATTAATACGTCAAGACTTATCAGTATATATAAGCAACCAAGTCAAGTTACTTTTTATCTATACTGCAGTGGTAACATGAAACATTGTATACCAGCTCAACCAATCTACTTTCAGTATACAAATTCAACATGCTGGTGCTAGGAAACCTCTAACTGCTTACGGGTCAATCGACCTAATCTCTTGCTTATAGGTGCAAGATAATCAAGTTTTCAGCAATCAACACTTCTTTGTTTACTTGTCCAATTTCAACTTAAACTTTGGGGTTTTGAGTAGAGAGTTTTCCAACTAGGGTTTGAGCTGTCACATGAGACAACTCAATATTCATAGGCTTAAGATATCAGAAGGTAGATACCTAGAAAGATAAGAGAGTACATGCTAAAATCCTGAGCTGATAATTATATGTAAGCTTTGACGATGTACTGATAACACTTTGAACTATCTTGTTCGAAATCGATGGATGTTTGTTCTTGAGATATAAGCTTTGGATGCAAAAACTATTTGAATGTGCAACATTTTGATAACCTTCAAATGTTAGATTCTGCACGTATTTATAGAGCGGACGATGAATAGTATCGTTAGAGGGAATACCAATCACATCAATTTCATTTGTTATTTGAAATATGCATGTTTGAATCTTCGTGTCGTTTTCAACACCTGCAACATCATATACTATAACTCTACAACTTTGAAAAGTGGTTATGGCATGTCAGGATCTTCTGCAAATTCGCTATGACACGTGGTAAGTCAAACACTCAATGCTTAAATAACTCTGTGTTTCTTCAATTAAGTTGACTCTGTATTTTTTAAGTACGTTGACTTTAGGTCGTATCAGTCGAGTGTGCTTCGTGTTTTATCAAGAGGTCGACTCGTGTTTTATCGGTTTGGTGACCACGAGTCCGCTTTGACTTCTCATTGTTGGTTGACGCTCTTAACTAGGGATGACCAGTTGACGTAGTTCTCAACCATCGATTTGACTTCTCATAAGATCCATGCGGTCCGTGGTCTATACCCGGATCCATATGGTATGACACTTAAGTCATATTCTTAACTTCTTTCATTGAAAGACGTTAGCTAGGTCTTAAGTCTCGATCTGCATATTTGTTTGGAATAATTTGAAAAGAAAATTGAAGAGTTTTAAGTTGGGGTTATGTATTTAATTGTAATAAAATAATATTTTCTTTAGTTGTCTTCGGTATTGAAACTTCTTTCAGTACGACTGACTTCAGTAATGCTTGAACTCCTTCAATATTGGGCCTGCCCAAATTGATAATTCTTCTGTTGAAACCTGTAAACAAAATGTTGGCACCCTAACAAGTGAACACCACTATGTTATGTTAGTAGGACAATCATTTACAGATTTTGGGATATAATTAAAACACACAGTTAATACATATTTTTTTCAACATTAATGAAAATCAATGTGGGATTTTCAAATATTTTAGTTTTTGTTTTGTAAAGTCTCATATTTAACACCCAAAATTTATAATTTAAAAATATTATACTCTCTTCAAATGCTACTGTGGAAATAAGCAAAAGTATGATTTTTAAAAAAGAAATGTATATTGCAATAAATACACTAAGGTAACATATATAAGATAATTCCAATAAATAACTACCAATAATAAATTCATCAAACTCAAGACTAAAATTGCATAACAGAAAGACTCCAAAACAACAACGTAAATCAAAACTACGCAAACCTATTAGTATAAGATATTTTCAGAGTTGCAGAGCTACAATGTCCGATGATGCAAACCCTGACAGCGACGTACGAGGATTCAAACGGAAAGAATTCAAATGACAAATAGAATGACGTGATTGGTGTTCCATCCAACAACACTATTCATCATCTTCCCTACAAATACAAGTAGAATCCAATATTTGAAGACTATCGAAACACTGCTCATTCAAAGTATCTAAATCATTAAAGCTCAATACTCAAGTCTATCAAACAGCGATTTCGAATAAAGAAGTTTATAGTGCTATTAGTAAACCTTCATAGCACAAATATAATTATAACTCAAGGTTTCAGTATACACTTTCTTAAGTCTAGGATTTTACTATTTATATATCTTAAATCTAGACACACCGAGTTTGTTGCTTGTGACATATCAGATTTTTAGTTGAAAAATCCATCTACAAAAACACCCATGTTTAAGTAGAAGTTTGTGCAAGTAGGCAACGAAGTGTCAGTTGCTGAAAGTTTGGTTATCTTGCACTTGTAAGCAGTAAGCAATCAGAGGTTTCCTGGCACCCGCAAGTATATGAAGAACGCCAAGTTAGGAGGAATACAATAAGGTGAATTATATATCTATATTTATTCTTGTATCCGTAAACAAGACCGAATCCAAAGGTAGTGGATTGACAGAGCAATCAGTCCGTGGATGTAGGAGCTGATCTCTCCGAACCAGGTAAAACTCTAAGTGTTAGTTACTTTCAGTTTTTTACATTCAGTATCGTATCTTACATTGCATATTATTGAACTGATATCACCAGCACACTAGTAGTACAACATTGTTTGAAAACACTCTATCAGTATCAGTTAGACACTGGTGAGATAAATTGAAAACTAACTAAGCAGTATTGACTAAGTGTTTTTAAGCCAGTTTATGTTTTCAGTAAGGCATATACAGTGACCATCACATTCCACACGCACATCAGTTATCAGTCCAACTGATCAGCTACTTCAACAGTCAGTAGGTTTGTTGACTGGTATCACTCAGTACAAGACTCTCTTTATATGAACTGACCAACATTATTGATTATATATATATGATGGATCATGTAAGAATGATTTTTTTTAAGAAATAAGAATAAATCTAAACCATTGATTTTATTAAATCAATGGACAAGATTTATTTTCGCCGTGTTATACTTTTTTTCGTAGGATATTTTTCAAGATTAAATCAGTAATTTAATATATTAAAAACAGTTTTTTCCTTAAATATAGGTAAAACATGGTTTTAACCTATTTTTAAGGAATTTCTTGTTATCCATCATTTAACTTAATTGTTTTATATAGATTATTTTAGTTTCTATACTTAATATCTGAAAATTTATTTGTGATCAAAGCTACAAAAATCATGGAAAACACAGGTTAAAAAAAATATTGATTCAAAAGTGTTTTTCAGTTATTGCACTGGTGGAACATTTTTGTAGTATTTTTAGAGTATTCATTTTGCACATACGCAGGTAAAAAAATTTATGTATTCATTTATACATGCTTTTCAGTACTTATTACACTGATGGAATATTTTCGTAACATATTTAGTTTATTCATTGTGCACATATACTAAAATTTCATAAATTATTACTAGTTAATTTGATTCTTTGTTCTGTATATATATTGTGTTTATTTATTTTTTGTTATGTTTGAGTGTTTTTTTTTTTTTGCATATATACATATGTTATGTAGCACATATACATCAATAATATTGCACATGTACAGAACAACATATAAAATGAACTGACAATAACTTTTAAAATTTTAGTAGTATGTGCAATGAATAAGTAAAAAAATGCTACGAAAATATTACACAAGTGCTATAGTCTGAATCACACGTATGAATCAATATATAAATTATTTTATTTGAGTTATTCATGGATTTGCTAGCTTGAATCATAAATAAATCTACATACATTAAGTATTGAAATTGAAATAATGTTGTAGAAAATAAGTTAAAGAATAGATTACAAAAATCTCTAAAATAGTGATAAAACCATGTGTTACCTTACATTAAAGAAAAAAACTAATTCTTATAAGATTAAATTACTTATATAACCTTGAGCCAAAACATAGGTAAAAATTTATAGCACATATAATTATTATTTGTAACACAATAAAAATAAATATGTCCATTGATTTACTAAAATTAATGGTTTATAAATCAATGGACATATTTATTCTTATTTTTTACATTTATTTTTATTTTCACGGAACTATATATATATATATTCACAAACTAAGAAGGGGCCGACCAGACGCCTAAGCTTTAGGTTTGACCGGTTCTATTGCCCGAGTAGTGCATATGGTGATTCTTGCAACTAGGGATGTCAACGGGCGGTCTTTACCCGGATCGATCCGGAACAGCTCAAAGCCCATCAAATTTTAAAACAACGGTTCGGTTCCTGCCTGAACCGCTGGATTCGGACGGTCAAGACCCGACCTGCTTTGTCCGGTTCGGTCCGACCGATCAGTTTTTTTTTTTTTTTTTCAAAATTTTTAATTTAAGCATTACATATCCACTTTTTCTGTAAGAGCATTTTACATTGAAGGTGTACCAATTTCCACTAATTTTTTAAAATCATTTTGGAGACTAGAAGCGGTGCGCCAAGCCATTGTTGTTGGTGGTTTGCTTGAGCCTCTCTAGTTGACAAACATTACATGTTAATCAAACCAAAAAATAAGCTCTAGCCAAATTGTGCTTATTTTTTGCTTGATCCATCATTGTACTGTATGTTTGTCATATCATTTTATTTTGCATTTTTATTACCTATAACTCAACATTTTTGACTAAATTCGCAATATTAAAAACATCCGCAAATTTTCAAAAAAAATACAAATAAATTCAATCTTTATCTACTATATGGCTTAATGAATAACGTGATTAATTGTAAGATCAAGATATACTTTTCATACAAAGTCATTCATATTTTTTATAATTATTTATATTATATATATCAAAATCAAGATTATTACCGAAAGCATAGATCTATGCCCAATGGATTTATATTTCTTTTTGATACTTTAATGGATTACTAGCTTTTTAGTCAAATCTTCAAAATATTTACAAGATTAAGAGTAACGTCTTGCTTGCGGTATTTTTATTAATAAATTATCATTTTTAAAATACAAATCAGGAAAATAAAACGCTTACTCGTAATCTGGGCAATCTTCTTGATACATGAACATTTGTTATTTGATTTCAAATATTTCCTTATTTTTTTATTTAAAACGTTCAATTCATTTTGGACAACTAATATGCGATTGCAATATTCTCAATGCGTAGAACGTCACAATACCACTTCTGTTTTTATCATTCAAAAAAACGACACATTATGAAATTAGTGTCCAAGAGTTTTTGTGATGCAACACGACGAACGATGAACACTTGAGGAGGGCGACGACGAACGACGAGCCACTGGAGGAGACGTAGTCGTTGAATTTGTGAGGAAAAAGTAGAGGTTTGAGAGAAGAATTGTGAATTTAGGATTAATTGGAATAAGACCCGGTGGGTAGCCGGTTAGAAATGGATAATACCCGGTCCGGATCCATAATTTGATGGTCGGGATCCGGTCCGGGTTAGTATTTTTGGCCGGTTCGCAACCGTAACCAATACTAAATTACCGGTTGCAGTGCCCCAAAACCGCCCGTTGACATCCCTACTTGCAACCATATGTTCACATTCATAAAATAAAAGAATATAGTTTAATTTATCAAGTATTTTTTATAATTGGAATTCATATTAATTTCCTAAGACGCATTGAAAACAAAGACGAGGAGAAAGAGAACACGAGATAGTGAGTCAGCACCAGCATCATCAAATCTCCATCCATATCTCTTTAATTTTCTAATTTAGAACCCAATTACTTAATTTTTTTAATTATTTTTTACTCTTACTGATCTCTCCATTCTCTCTCTAAAACTTCTCCCCCCATCCCCTCAAATTCAATACCAGAGCTGCGTCGCAGAGAGATTGTTTTGCATGTAATAGTACTGCTTCATTATGTAATTTCTCACTCAAGAATCGGGATTTTACAGTTGATTTGCTACTCCAGTTTTCTGGAAATGCATTTGCAGTTCGTCGTGTGGTTTAGGAGAAGTCCAGTGTTTCAAAATTAAATATGATTTTGTAGATCGATTTTGTGATTATTTGGGGTTTGTATGCCTTATTACTAGAAGCAAATCACGCGCATGCTTTGAAGTGCATAAAAATCGGGGTTTAGTTTCATTTTTATAAAGGGGTTGATTGCAAGATTTAGGTTGCTCTAAGCTGGCACAAATATGCGAATTTCACACACTTTTCTAGTTATGTAAATTCTTCTCGTCGAGAGTGTTTGCATAGTGAAGTATTGGATTTAAGATTGAGGAGTTTATTGATAGGTGATACAAGATTGAAGATATTAGATTTTTTGCAGACATATTTTGTTCGGTGACCTTTTAATGGCTCCAGTAACTTATGTTTCTAACACCCCAAACATCTAGCTCAATATTAGAACTTGTGAAAAGTAATACTTTCAGTGAGCATGCAGTTTTCTGACATCTACTGAATTGCTTCTTTTTTTTTTCTATAGAAATATGGATGCTGAAGGTGGGGCTGTTGATTCACTTCGGAGGAACTACAGACTTGGGAAAACTCTTGGACATGGTTCGTTTGGAAAGGTTAAAATTGCGGAACATGTTCGGACGGGGCATAAGGTGGCCATTAAAATTATCAATCGGCGGAGGATGGGGGGTCCTGACATGGAAGAAAAGGGTAGGAAGATTTTCTTCAATGAGCGCATGGCAAAAGTGATGCCTTTTCTAGTTTCTTGATTTGCTGCTATTATGTTTACATTTTGTCATTACCATTTCATCTTATGAGCAAAAGTGTTTTACAGCTTTCTAAGAGTTAATGGTGTTATGCAGTGAGAAGAGAGATAAAAATATGTCGATTGTTTGTGCATCCACATGTGATCCGCCTCTATGAGGTTATAGAGACACCAACAGATATATATGTTATCATGGAGCACGTGATGCGAGGAGAGCTCTTTGATTATATTGTGGAAAGGGGCAGGTTACAGGAAGATGAAGCTAGACACTTTTTTCAGCAGGTAGAATCCTTTGTGTGTTTTCTTCGTCTCTAATTGCCGTCTTGCACGCATGAAGCGCAGACAATATATTAAACTTATTTCACTGAACACAATATGCTGAATTCTAGTTGTGTTTTTTGGGCAGATTATTTCGGGAGTGGAGTATTGCCACAGAAACATGGTTGTGCATCGTGACCTTAAGCCAGAGAACTTGCTTCTAGATGCAAAAGGCAATGTGAAGTTAGCTGATTTTGGATTAAGCAACATTATGAGGGATGGGCATTTTCTAAGAACAAGTTGTGGAAGCCCAAACTATGCTGCACCTGAGGTTGTACAATCAGCATGCTTTTAAAATATAAAATTATAAAGTTCTGATAATAACAGTGACTGTTATATGCATCACGTTCTCTTGAGGCTAGTTCGTTAAAATGGAGCTAATTGCAGGTTGTTTCTGGAAAACTGTATGCTGGCCCTGAAGTGGATATTTGGAGCTGCGGTGTTATTCTGTATGCTCTTCTTTGTGGGGCTCTTCCTTTTGATGATGAAAACATTCCCAACCTCTTCAAGAAAATAAAGGTATATGTATTAAATGTTTCCTGGAGCTTGTAAGGCTTGAGACAGAGATTATTATGTATTTAACTTTTGATATATCTTAGAGTGGAGTATACACTCTTCCAAGCCATCTGTCTACTGGAGCTCGTGATATTATTCCACGAATGCTGGTGGTGGACCCTATGAAGAGGATAACTACTCGTGAGATACGACAACATCCTTGGTTCAAAGCTTATCTTCCTCGCTATTTAGCTGTCACTCCACCCATTGCAACGGAACATCTAAAAACGGTAACTGTTATCTAAAGCGCTCTAATGCAAGTCGCTTTGATCTTATCAATTCACCGATTAGATGATACATTCTTATAATTTTAACACAAAAAGTACTGTCTTTCTGCTGATCTTTGACTGATGCAATTTGATTATTCTTGCAGCTTGATGAGGAGATCATTCAAGAAGTTCTTAGGTTGGGATTTGACAGGGGCCAGCTCATTGATTCACTACAGAGCAGGCTACAAAATGATGTAAGCAACCACATAACTATCTGCACTATTTTAGTCTTAAACCTTGCGAATTGTTAATATTGTGGCCTTATGCTGCAGGCTACTGTTGCATACTATCTACTATTGGACAAGCGGTCCCCGAATGCCACTTGCTACCTCAGTGGTAACATCCAAGAGTCCATGGTATGAATTCCTTTTTCCTTTTCTATACATATATGGAACTTATTATTATCTGCAAGCATTTTCAAAGTTTACATTCTCATGATTTGGTTTTGATAATTTATCTATAGATTTGTTATTAACCAGGGACTACAACCCCACATAAAGTGGTGGAATCCCTTCACTATCTTATGATGTCAGTCTATTTAGACTTTTGCAACTTTTAAAATGGGTTCCACCTCCCTTCTTCCCAGTGCAGTAACCCTTGATATCCATTCTAGATGCATTTCTATTCTAGTTAAACACATGATTCACGGGCACCCCTAAGAATGTTTCCTGTCAAGTACCTACATGGATATGATTTGGATGTGTGGATAAATATCAGTTACGGTCATGAAGTATCTGATACATCTGGAGGTGTAACCAACAGATGTTGGATATGGGAGACCAATTCTATTAAAGCTTATCTTCGTATTCAAAGTAGAAGCTCAAAATCTCATGTTTTTAATCTTTTTGAATTACTCTTTTCATTGTCATCTCACATACTTTCCTTGGTCTTTCATTGTTGACCAATATAGGATAAACACCATAAAATAAATATGAGATAACTAGGTTAAGAATCCAATTAAATGAGCTGGACATGAGTATATGAAATTATTGAATTTTTTAATTTTTATGCATAACATAGATAGATAAGTGATTTAAGGTTTGAACAACAAAAATCCCAGCTCTGCACAAGATAAGGCTGTTTAAATTATTTCTAACACTAGTGTTTTGTAATATGCATCAAAATGGTTTCCAGAATATGCTGCCTGGTTTTTATATTGTGCACGTCATAGATGACGCTTGACAATTAAAAGATTGCACTTACTGAACATTTATTGAATTTTGTGTTGAATTATCTCTCATGCTTGGAAATTGCATATCTCCATCCAGGAAATTTATTCTGCGGGACCTAATCCAGATCCTAATATACAAACCTTTCAACTTGATGGGAATTCGTCACCCCGGATGCCAAGAAAGAAGCAATGGGCTGTTGGAATTCAGGTTAAAATTGTGATATTTAATGTTTTTCTCACTCAGGTTTGGCAAAGCTGTACACATGAAAGTTGTGCACTCAAAATATCATCAAAAGTTAAATGACGTAGTTTCTCATGTTTGCTACTTGACCAGTCCCCAGCACGTCCAGGTGAGATAATGACCCAGATTCTCGGAACTTTGCAAGGATTAAATGTCAGGTGGAAGAAGATTGGGCACTACAACATGAAATGCCTCTTCGCTCGCAGCATTCAAAACGTAGACAGTACAGCGACTAGTAACCACATGAATGAAAATCATAATGTTAGTGGTATAACTTCCATTAATGCAAATGGGTTGCAACCGAGCTCTGCTGTGAAGTTTGAAATACAGGTTCTTCGTGATGTTTTCGTATATAAATCAGTATTATCAGATGCATATCCTCATGTAATATTGTATAAATTTGATGCTAACTATAATGTGTGGTTTTTGATGATAGCTTTACAAAACCAGCGAAGTGGAGTATGTGCTTGATCTACAGAGGCTCAGTGGTCCTGTGTTCCTCTTCTTGGATTTCTGTGCCTATTTCATGATGCGGCTTGAGTTCATTAGTATGTTCACTTCTGACAAAAAGTTTGTGACATCCATGTAAATATTGCTATTTGCAATTGTTAGGATTTATCGTGTTGAAATACGAAAATTACAACCGGCTTTGTACATATTTCCAGATATTTTGTATACCACACACATCCTTGGCTTGATTAGTACGTAAAATTCAACACAAATTGAAGATCCTTTTAGGAAGGGCATCAAATGCAAGCATTAAGACGTTTGAAATAATAGTGAACGTTTGAAATAATAGTGAATCTGTTTTATTTAGGATCGAAACACTAATTTTGATATAATTGGAGTGAAATTCAGACAAAACATTAACCAGAAAGCAGGGAAAAGAAATACGACACAGAAAACACCAAAAATGGAATTGCTATACTATTTACTGCATGTTAGTAACTAGTCTTCATTTTTTACAGCATACGGCAACATGATTATGATTCCTTCCTATGTATCTTATTCCCATTTCCCACATTTTTAAAGGTATGTAAGATCCACTGCTATGTGGATCAACGAATAATATGAGTAATAAAAAGAATGTCAACAGTTAAATTGTCAAATAATACAATGTTTACTCTATGTCGAACTGCCTCTCACTGCAGTCTGCATCCTTGCTCTTCCGCCTTCATAAAAAGAAGAGATCTTGTAATCCTCTGCAACAACGCAGCCAACACAATTTAATTATATGCAGCAATGAGAGACTGGGGAAACACGATAAATAATGAAAAGAATTGTCGGAGGGTACCTCTCGGGTATCTCTAAGCCGAAGGAGTTCTAATCTCTCTGATGGCCTACGATTTGTCAATGTCGCAAGCTGCATAATCAGGCAGGCCATCAAATGACAAACAATTTTCAGTTATGATTCGACTAAAATGTCAAATAAGAAGCATAGCATACCCAAAAACTGAAGCGCTCAGGATCCCTCGTGGGGGGCATCAATCCTTCGGCTTTAAAAAGCTCTGCAAGCCTTATTCTATCTGTAGGAGGGATTTTCTCAGAAGTTAATGAAAAAGATTCGGATTAAGAAAACACAAACACATATCCTTTAGAAAGTATTGCACAATTACCCCCCTTGGGCTGCTTCTTGTGCCTCCTTTATCCATTGGTGAGCGAAAACTGCTGCCTTATGTGTCATCTCCAGCAACTATAAGATAAGGCGAAGAAACTTCTTTGGAGAAAATGGAAAAGCAAAGATGGCAAGCAATTGAAGCAAAGTGTAGCACTCAATTCTACTGAGGATAATAATGTTTGTTCTTCTGCAGCGATTCTCTTTATTTAGGGTAATTATGAAAACATGCAAGGAAATCCGAGTATCAGAGAGTACTCACGTCATTCCTCTCAGTTTCTTCTCGAGGATATATGTCATCCACCCATTCAACCTCAGCGACACGGTACCTTCAGATGCGATGATAAAATAAAGAGTGAATCAGTTTAAGAAGCTATACTATGTATCAAATGGTCACTAGGAATGTGGTGGAAAATTACCCATCTTGATCCCAATTTCGAATGATGCGACATCTCTGCCGGCTTTCAACCTGCATCCCTTAGTTGGTCATATACCAAATAGTGTAGAAGCAAATACACATGATTAAGTAGCTTACTTATAATTTTACCTCTAAAAAGAAACGCCCATCTGGAAGAGGCTCACAGCTGCATTAATAGCAGAACAAGTGATAATATGTATTAAGGAAGTGTAGTGTCAATAAAAACAATCCATATTCCCCAGGAAAAGTAAAAGGGGGGACCAAACAAAACAAAATACCAGAATAGAAGAATACAAAAATCATAAAAGTATGGTCCAACTATTAGCAATCACCTACTCCGTAATCTCCACCTCACATGCATAATCAACAACTGAACCAGTTGATGAGTCGATCACAACCTACACCACATAACATAAGCTGATAAGCAACATGCAGGAAAAAAATTAGCATATATATTGGACTATAACAGTTATTATAATATAAGAATGAAGAAACAACTCAAGTAACATCATACCATTCCCATCCGGCGATTTCCTTCCATTATCCTCCTCACCTATTATGACACAAAATGTGGAACTTAAAAATCACCCAGCATAAGATAGTATTTAAACTTATGAGCACTTAATTTGCCTAGAAGATGACTATTAGACCAACTTGCTGCCCAAACTACCATAGACAGCCAATATATTGAATTGACGGAAATTCTAGGATCAGATTATTCAGTTATATTCTTTCAGATATAGGCAGCAGAATTCTCTTTTATCTAGACTAAGGAGGTCATGTTTTCACACTACGGTAGCAGGCAGCAGAAGCTGATCTGCCACTTAAAATAGGATTTAAAGGTTAGTTACAAACAATATCCATGAGGTTTGACCTATTTAAAAGGGTAAAAGCAATTATATCTCAGATTGGAAAGACTCTTACATATACTATAAATACTAACCATAAGTCTATAACGCGGTTCAAATATGTTAAGCTGTAACTTCTGGCACGGTAGGATAACATCCATGGCAAATAGAGGCAACAAATTAGGACCAGGATTTGTCAAACTTAGATACTCCAACTTCCTCTCTGCATATTCCTCTGGGAAGCTCTTCTCTATGATGTTGTTCAATGTGACACTGCAAACGCCAATCAACGGATAAGTTATATCTGTCACATAGCTGATGAGTTTCCATGTGCTTGCTGATATTGTGGATCTGTAAAAATCTTAAAATCTAGATCCAATTAATAACTCTAAGAAATGCCAAGCCATGCATAAACCTAAATTTGATCTCTATATTAATATTCTACATTCCTGTGGTTAACTGGGGATTAAAAAAATGAAGTTCCTGAGATGGACTGGAAAAGAGTATTTGAGCAAGAGCAACTAGAACTTTATATGAGTGACGCTAGTCGTAGCTCAATTTTTTAGAAGTTCGTTCAAGCTCGTGTAGTAAGCCTTGTTAACATAAATGATTCAAGCTTGAGCTTGACCATAAGAATAACTTTTGGGTAGAATATAAATCTAAAAGACTTAATTAGGCTTAAATAAGCTCATTAGCCTTAATATGTTCAATGAATTAAACTTTAGCTCAGCTTGATATAAATGAATCAAACTCAAACTTTCTAATACTCGGCTCAGCTTGATTACACCCATGAGAGGAAGTATAACAGTAGAAAACTAACCTGATTGCACATGTCCTGGGACTAATAAACAAAACAGTACGACACAAAGGACATCTGTTACCTGAAAATAAAATATGCAAGATTTGAACATAAAATGCATCACTGAACAATAACAGAATCATAGATGTTATTGGAACAATATTGATGTAAAAATGGAGAAAGGCAAACAAGAGAAGGAGACAGGAGATAGCACCTCGGTCCATAGTCTGAAACAGGCATGACCGACAGAAAGAATGCCCACAAGGAGTTGTAATTGGTTCATACAGTAACTTTAAACATAGAGTGCAATCATAATCATCTGTACGTTGAGGATTTACATGGCTTCTCCTCAAAAATGTATTGGCTATTTTCTTCTCTAAATTTGAAAGAGAATTGCTGCAGACAGAAACATTTTAAGTGATTATTCACGAGTAAATAGGAAAAATATTGGTAGTTCGATACCAATAAAAGTTGAGAAGGAACGCTCTACATTACCTTTGAGGATCAATCTGAAGGCCCGAACAAATAACATCCTGAGCCAGCTCATACTTTTCCAACTGAAAGAAAGAGAATAAGGAATGACATTATACTACACAGCAAGATGCAGTACCAAGAAGACCCATTAAGGCATGTATGAGAACAACTATAAAAGGCAGTAGAAAGAAAATTGCCTACACGACAAAATTAAGTACAAACACAACTTTACATGCAGAGATCTATCAATGGTTAATCGTTGTAAACACAATCATGAAAGATATTTTCCTGAGTATGATGTCATTTTTCCAGTTGCTACTAGCTGATAAAAGTCTGTAAATTGTGAACTGTTGAGGAATATGTAAATCTAATCATGAAAGAAATTTTCCTGAGTATCACTGTGAAGCCCATATAAAAGTCGATACCAACCACAACCTATCGGAATGAAAGCAAACTGAAGCTTCTTACCAGAATAAGAGCATTAGCCTTAAGAAGGTAGGAGGTTGCTAAATTACTTTGTAGATTCATCACTTTCTCCGCATCATTAAGTGCAAGCTAAAATACATTTTAAACATGAAATTAGTAAGACATCTCAAGAAAATACGGGGCAAAAACAATTGGGAGGAACACTAAGATATGGGAACACACCCCAGCATGAGTTGTTGGATCCAACCCATTCAATGGCCTGTGTTCTGAAGCAGAAGGAGGCCTGTTTCTGAGGAATTGGCTAATCCTGGGGAATTATTCAGATGAAAAAACAAGAAAGAAAAACCGGATCATACCAACCAAATTAATAGGATTGGATCAGTAATAAACAATGTCATGATAAATCATATTCATGGTTAAGGACCACATACCGGAGATAGGCAGCACATCGGTTGGTCAGGATAATAGAATCACCAGGCTTAATGTGGTTAGCTCTTGAGTATAACTCAATTGCCTGATAAAATTGAACAATAAGATTGTAAGTTGGAAAACAGCAAGTTCATGAGTACTCTCCAGAAAGAATAACCATTTGCTATGCCTAGCACTAAACAGATATATAAACTAGACAACGTTGACATGTGATCCGACCATTTTCTGTAACTAAATACACAAACTAAATAAATTTACTAGGGTAGCACCAACTGGCATTACTCAACTGATAGAGCTTAAACCCAAGAATTTCGATGTAAAATGATTATGATGTTACTAAAGTTGTTGACCCGCAATAAGTTAACAAGTAGTAACTGCAAACAGATGTCGTTTACAATAGCCAGAATGTTCAGAGGATCCAATTACGAAGAAACATTAACAACTTATTTATGTATTACTCCTTTCAGAACATGACTAGGCTCCTACTATTTGAACCATCATTTCCCAACTTATGTTGCTTTATTTTCTTAATAAAAGTGCGTTCTTGCAGCATCAAAATAGAATCTAAGCACCCATGTGATCCAAACACATGTCCAACAAGCATCAAGAATTGAATAATATTCCTGAAGTCCTAAAGGCACTACTTTGTTAATGTTCCACCAACACCGAACCACAGCCAGAAAACAGATTTTGAGCCACCAATGTCAATGAATCTTCAAAAACATGACAATGTCTTATGTTTCCAAGGCTAACTCCTAATTCTCCAAATACAGTGTTGCTTATTCCCCAGCAGTGAAACGTGTCATCTAAAGCTTTAGCTCATCATGGAAAATTCTACGCATTAGCCTCTGATTGGAGTCGAACAATAGGAGGAGGAACACTAAATTCAAGAAGTATGGATCATTATCTCATCAAGATTTGCAGCATTACTTCAAAATACAAATGAATCAGTATCCGAACAAATTATGCTTCTTGCATCATTGAGATTATTCTGGAACTTGTCTTCTAAAATCTCAACAGACACTTGCATGACAACAAGAACGGGTACATGCTTAGGCTTCAACTAATAATAGAAAACACCATTAAGGAACTCCTCCATGAAAAAATTGCAACAGCCTAAAGCATAAGGCCAAGCCCTCTGAACACCATTGGAAGTGAACTCATAGGATGCGGAACAGAAGAACCAATTAAAGTATCAACTAAATAACACTCTTCCAATTCCACGCAATAAGACCCATGTGTTCCGCAAAGAACTCCATATTTTCAACGAAAAAAACAGACTTATACGGTCTTAGCCAGTTAAAGAAAAAATCGCAATAAAATAAAGGGCTCAAGGACGGCAGATAACCTGATCCAATCGATCTTCACGAAATGCCATGTTTCCCCTGTGCATGAGGTCGAATAGATGGCTATACCGCTCCCAGGACATTGATGATCCTTCTCCATTCTGCTATACCAATCAACACGATCCAGTTATGCTTCCATATATGCATACAAATATAGCTCACACACACAGATAGAAGAAGCAGAGCATATTCACACCCATGGAAAATCCTGGACATCATCAATCCCTTCCAAGCTGAATCCGGTAGCTAGAGCAGTCTCCATTTAGGGAATAAGGTTGCGGCAGCAATTGGCGAAACTTAAATCTCCCAGAGAGCATGAATCAATTATAGAGAGACCACTAATGAACAAAACTGGTCGTCTATCCAAATTAAAGAGGGCAACTGTAACCAATGAAAAACTAGTTAATTGATGAATGGGGAATGGAAACTGTGGCGGTGGTGGTCAGTGGAAGCGTCGTGTTCGCCCCTGTATCCTTCGTTGTACGCTTGGACAGTATTCGTTTACGTGTTTCTCTCTCACTACACTTTACTCTCTCTCTCTCTCTCTCTCTCCTTCATATGAAAATGTAGGCTACAAAGGTACAGTATGGACTATGGATATCAACTATGCATGTAAAACCTGGAAAATTCTCACGCACTGAGTGTGCAATCGTAATTTTGTGTGGATTTGGCCCTGCCCTAATTTTTCACCGCCGTCTAAAAGTCGTTTTACTCTCTCTCTCTCTCTGTTTTTTGAGTGTGCCGCGGCGCCTGTGAAAGTGACACGCGGCAGAATATTTGTGGCCAGACGTTGTGAGTGAGAACGCTCCACGTTGTAGGCCGTGCCCATGATATGTGAATTACACTTTTGGAGGAAATTAACCAATGCTATATTTACTATATTACTCCCATTAAATTTATTTCGTATTCCTTTTGAATTATTTCATTTAATTTAACTTATTTATTTTTAAAAAATAATTATTTTTTCAAAAAATATGAATCATACGTACTTTTATTTATTCAACTATTTTATACAAAATTTTTAAATAATTGTGTTAAAAAAAAATAAGTTTCGATTAAATGGAGGGAGTACATTTTTTAATTTTGATCCAATATTTTTCCTCTATCTTCCGATTTAAATGATATTGATCAACTTTAAAATGCAAAGATTATGTGAGAATGTATGGACATAATAAAAGTATCAGCTATCATTAAAAAAAGTCATTCATTATTTTACTCAATAGCTAGGAAGTATAAATTATCCTAAATAAAAATATCACAGTTATATCTCTTCACACCATGAGAACATCCTCACAAAAATTCACCTCATTTTAGAATTGTGTTTTGTATTTTGTGTTTATTCTTCATATTTTTATGCATGTTATTTTCCGTGGTTTGTCCTATTTTTGTTGTTGTTTTGATTAGTATTTATTGATTCAGACTTATTTGGTTTGATTCGAAGTTTTGTAGAAAACGGCGTTAAATATGAAGAAATGGATCTGACAAGGATGGATGTGAAAAGGTACAATGTTAAAGCGCATCTCGATAGGAGTCCACAGGTACAAACAGATCGCAATTCGGAGTTCGGATGAGAGAGAACGGAGCGAAACAACAAAGTCGCGCACAGGCATGCGCGAGCGCCCAGCTCCGGCCGGCACCCAGCGAGCGCCGGATGCCACTAACCCAGCGCGTGCCTCACCCCCAATTTCTCGCCTTGCGTCCCGCGTAGCCCAACGCCGGCTGCGTCCCTAGCGTCGGCCTCGTCCGAAGCTCCTGACATTGCCCCTCCGTGCTCGTTGCATCCCAGCGCCAAGCTACTAAGCTTGCTCCCCCAAAGCCGGCCGGAAGCACCTCGCCTTGCCCATCCGGCACCGGTCTCACCCCCATCCGGCACTGGGGTACTCTCTCAGTACCATTCCATAGAGGTACCCCAAGCACCGGATGCCGCAAAGTCGGCGTTGGGGTACTATTCCTAAGACGTCCAAGGAGCCACTCCTAGTGCCGGCTTCCTCCCGTCCGGCGCTGGTCGTGCTTTTTGGGCCAATTTTCAGCGATTTTCGTGGGCTTTTCAAAGGTTTTATAAATTGGGGAGCAGCCGTTTTTCTCTCTCGACACATTCCGTTTCACGTGATTTTCCTCTTTTCTTTTCCTTTTCTCTTCCATTTAATTCTTGCACTTGGATTAATAATTGGATTGTGCGATTCTAGATTTTTGGAAGACGAATTTATCAGTGAATGATTTGTAAGTTTTTCTCTTTCATTAATGTCTATGTAATTGTTATGGGAATAATTTCTTACATGAGATGAATTATCGATTTATAATGAAATAAATGTTGGAATTGTTCTTGTCTTGAATCGTGATTGTTGTGTTGATGATTTGTAATTTCTCATCCATATAAATTGATTATTTCATGATCTTCATACACGGGCTCGAAAGAATGGTGTAGGTTGATTATGTGTTTATGTTTGATTATGAAGTAATGCGAGAGCAGTTTTATGATAGATATAAGTTTGACAACAAGAGGGGTCGAGAGATTAGTTTGTTGTTGAGTAATTAATGTGGATACGTGTTTGCTATCGTGTGCATTTGTGTTTAATTATCATTCGTAGTTGATGACGCAGGGTTGAGAGGCTAGTTGTCATTAATTTTGAGTCTAACATTGACAGGGTCGAGAGACTAGTTTTTGTTGAGCGCTAGGTGATAGGCGTGGGTGGTTTTATGCACTGTGTACCGGTCCTTGGCTCATTGATAGCGATGATAGATTTTGAACCTTAGAACACCGTCTCCAATTCCGTGTATCTTCAATTCCTCTTGTTGTCCAAGTGCATCCATTACCTGCTTTATTTTCTTTTCTGCTTTCGTCCGTTCCGTGACAACCCCCTTATGTTAGGACGTTAGTGTTTCTTTTCTGTTTTTGTGTGTGACATTAAATTGTAGCCATGTTAAGCTTTCCTCGAGAGATTCGACTTGAGTCGACCTTACCGCTCTATAAGGACCTCGTACAATTTGCGAGCGACTTAGAAGAACAATTTGATCAGAACAAATTGTTACAATTGGATAATAAAGTCGCCACTTAACAATTAGCCTACTTTAGGTACTTAAAATTTTATATCATAATATCGCTCCGTTAGATGTACATTTTTTAATCATAAAGATGTATTGTTGAAATAAAATCTATGTAAATGTTTAGATAGTTTGCTTCATGCGTGGCTATTATTTTTCAACTCTAAGGGGTATTTACTTTACATGATTATGTTGGATAGATAAAATTAATTCAACCTAATCAAGTATTTACTTTTAAGGATTAACATTTGAGGATATCTCAAAGCTCGGGATTATTTTAATTCTTTGAATTATTCTTTATTAATTTTATACAACCAATATAGGTAAGATTGAAATAATCCTTCAAAAAAGCCCCACAACTAGTGGTTCACTCTTTGGCGCCTAGTGGAAATTAGAGTAAATATGCTCAACGACTTATTGGGGTCAAACCATGATCTTAATCTGGAAATCGGACTTGTAACACGGGTTTTCTCGCACGTGCGCGATGGAGAGTTATTTATCACAATTTTAATCTTTCACTAATCATTTGTAGTAAACAAAGGATTTATACACATTTTAATCTATCAAATACTCAATCTTTCAAAATACTAATCATGAAAAGTAAACACTCCTTAAGAGATAAGAATTGCATATTATGTAGATATTTGGATAGTTTGCTTCATGGTAATTCTCTTTCACCTACAAGAGATGATCAGAGCTAGGACTGTTTATATTCACATAACAATTGAACACTAAATATAAACATTTTCACTTATATTATCTCTCATTTTTATCAATTATACATATGTATATTATTCCGTATACCATGCTGAACTGGATCTAGTAATTAAGCCGACTAATTATTCGATGAAAACAAATTGGGGGTCCGTCAATACTTAAGGCCTATAACTAACACATTCCAACAAAAACCTAACGACAAAACATCACAAGATTTGTTCCAAAACAAGAGGCAATTTAATTTTTGGAACTTTACGTGTTTGTTTTACATTAATACTGGAAAAAGAGGTATATATGTTTTACCAACATTCCAAAATATTAAAAGACATCAAAAGTCCTAGTAAGAGGGTGTTTGGCTGAGCTTATAAGCTCCCCAAAAATAACTTATAAGATGTTTTTTAAGCTTAAAAAATAGCTTATAAGCTGGTTTTGGGGAGCTTATAAGCTCAACCAAACACCCTCTAAGTCTTTAGAAACTAATCGTGAATCATCACATTGAAATAATCTTAATGAATCCGCTTAATAATCCAGCTTATCGAATTTTAGTAAGATGTCATTTTCGAATAGCATGACTTTCATTTTATGCTGCACAGTTGGTTTGGCCTTGCATTGTTAAGGGTGGTCTTTTGTGTGCGCGAGTGAGAACCACGCACGCCTAACCAATAAAGTAATTAGTTAGTTAGTTAACTAATTAGTTGCTTTATTATTTAATTAATTATGATTAATATTTAATTAGAATAAACTATAATTTGGAATTCATAAATCATATTTGAGAATTAATAAACTTTAATAAGATCATAAATTTTAATTGGGGACTAATAAACCCTAATTATAAGTTAATAAATCCTAATTACCTTTATTCTAGAAGAAAACTCGTGATGAAAGAAAACTCACAAAAGTTTTGTCTAGTATTAAAGTATAAATCTTGACCCTCTATTCATCTTAAACCATAGATAGGATATATGATGATTGCCTACACGGGCTTAGTTCAGTCGATTAAGAGCTAGCAGATTTGAAATAAGGACCAATGATCGAATCATAGCAACTGCAGTATAAGTGTTTCATCCTCTTTAAGGTTGCTCCTTATGGGCTTTAGGCAATGTCATCATAACTTCTTAATCACCACGTCATCGTGATTTATCCCTCCATATTCTCATAAAATTGTGGTATAAGGGCTATGAGGGGAGAGCTCCCCTTTTTGAATAAGGATATATGATGACTTCATATAATATTTGGTACATTTCTTGGCAAATGAAAAAAATAACTACAACTTTTCAAATGGGCATTTATAATACTTGAAGTAGGTACCGAAATTTCAAAAGTTAAAAGTATAGAAAGTGATGGGATGTTGGTCGCCTGCCTAAAAAATTGAGTTGAGAAAAAAGAAAAGGGGGGGAAGTAGAAACAAGTCGGAAATGAATTTAATTACTCAGGCTGCGTTCGATATAAGCTAGTTTGAGTTTGATTAGTGAGATTCCTTAACATAAACAAATAAAGTTTTAACTCAGTTCACAAGTTAACACGTAAATTATTAGTTACAGGGTCGATTTCACATCATTTTTCACAAAATTGATCATTTTCTACTGAGAAGTGAATAAAGGGTGTTACTGTAAAATCCTTGAATGAATTTGAAAGTTATTTCCAGTAAATCTCAAAATCAAAACAAAAATCTATGTAATTCAAGTGATTACCAGGTTAACTTATGAATTTCTTCTTTTAAGTGCGAGATATTCTTTAAATATTTATAAATATCTAATGCGGATATAGGAAAAGTACGAATGCAAGTTGGTAATAGAAATGCATGTCATTTCATCCCAAATTGTGAACCGCGGCACCCCCCATTTTTCGATAACGTCAAATATGTCAAATATGGCTGTATTTATAGACTGTCTTGTCGCCTCAACCACCATTTGGCTCAATTCTGCCCCACGTCTAATCATTTAACTCCTTTTTCTTTCTTTTTCATTCCCCCCTCCCCCCAATAAATCTGGTTCAACTTTATAACATTATGTGATTGGATAGAACGACATAGATACCATGTAAACAATATTGATTTGATATTTAGATTTATTACAGTCATGATATACAATAACATTTTTATAAATTTATTATTAAAATCCATTTATTTTATATATTTTTAAAAAATTTGGTAATGTAATAATGTATATTATTATGTTAGTTTGTCTTTATTTTATATATAGCGATGTTATCGTATTGTTTGGTGTCGTCTACCCTTTCTGTAATTATTGGGTACCCAATCCCAATCTACAGCTAAAAGTGGCACCCCGACTCCGACCCGTTTAAGGAAATCGGGTACCTGGATATTCCTGATTTTGTAAATAAATCTGTAAGGGATGAGCTTTCAATCGTTGAAATTTATGACGGTGCCGCCGCATCAGCATTCGTCATCGCCGACTCATTTATGCATATCTCAAATTTCACCAACAATAGTACAATCATAACCTCACACAAGAAATTTGGCAAATTTCAACCACTCCAGCACAAGTAATATTAAGAAACAAGATCCAAAATGAGAGAGAGAGGTCGAATTTGGAATGAGGCATCTTCTGCCGACTCTCCCAACTCAAAGCCAAGCACCATATTGTCGTCACCGTCGCCCAACTCCTCTTTGAGGTCGCTCCGCTGATGACGCTCGTCGTGCCGTGGCTGATGATACCCTCGATCTGTTAAGAAATAAAGCAAAGCAGGAGAAGGAGAAGAAGAATGGAAAGAAAATAGCTATTATGAAAAGTTTGTAATTTGCATTGATTGAAAAGAAGCATGAAAGCGTTCTTAAATACAGAGAAGCGTTTAAAAGATAAAACCCTTACTTAACTAACATAACTAACTATTCATAACTGCCAACTTTTTAAACTAACCGTCTAACAAATCTTTCAACAAACTAACAACTAACTCTAATATACTCCAAACAAGAAAGCGCTTAACTGTGGGATTGCAGGAGAAAAAGATTAAGTTGGTCACGAAGCAAGCAAAAAACGAAGCTTGATAGGATACGGCCCAACTACTAGGCCCAAGCATCGGGCCCAATATAAATGGGCCCCACATTAAGCTCGGCCCATGTGAGTTCAAATTTCAAGAAGACTCCTCGACCAACTACAACTCTAATCGCAATTGGAGCGAGAAGATTCGGATGCATATCTAAAAGAATCCTTATGAGAGAAGACTTTGTATTAGAGTCAAACTCAATTTGTATTAGAGTCAAACTCATTTGAATCGAGTCGAACTCAACTTGATGGTTTATAAATAGAGGCTAGAATAGAAGAGAAAGATCATCTACTCTCGGATCGATCACTGATCTACACTCTTTGTAAGCACTCCTCATATTATCAATACACGAACTCTCTCTCTCCCGTGGACGAGATCTTATTCATAGATCGAACCACGTAAATCATGGTGTTTTGCGTATTTAATTCCTTACGAAATTAAGATCGACATCTGGCGCCGTCTGTGGAACCAAAATTCGTGTTTTCGATCAACTTTGTTTGTGGAATCGATCACAACGATGAATACCGAAGTTATACATCCAGGTCATCGCCGCAACAACGGCGGGACGCGCCGAGCTCGGCTTGGGAAGAGCCGGTCGAGAACCGACCCCGGCGGCATGTCCAAAGTCTCGACGAGCAAGGCCATCCCATCCTGCATGAAGAAGCAGAATACCATAGCGAGGGAGGTCGCAACAGCAACCAAGAAGAACCTCCAGCTCCGCAGATGAACCTTGACGACGCCGTCAAGGGGTTTCTTGAGAAAAACAAGGAGAGCTTTCTCCAATACCTCAGCGAAGCACAAGGTCGGCCGCATCCCGAAGAAAGGAACGCCGAAGCCTCGTCTAAACATGAGGCACCGCAACGAGGTGGATCCCCCAGCATCCAAGTCATGGGCGCTCATACCTCTGCACGAGTTGGGGCCCAAACCAACCGCGCAAGGGACGAACAGCGTGGGAAAGGACGTCGTGACCGCCGCGAGGTCGGTCCTGGCCATCAAAACGAGTTCGGTCGACGAACTCCGCCCACTCTCGGGGCGGCCGATGGGTACGGAATATAGTGATGGAGATGCATCCGAGCTGCCCAACGAGCTGTCTAACAACATGAAGATGGACCCATTGGTTATTCGAAATGGGCGATTACTGCGGCTGAGCTAAGAAGATAAAGGAGTCCATGATGTTGTTGCTAGGCGAAATAAGGGCCCAAGTCCAAGACCAATCTACATTGGGCCAAATGGTGAATATTATTCGTTAATGGGTTGACTTATACTTGAAGTGTGGGCTCACAATTACATCACATTTGGAGGCCCAATTGAAGAATAAAATGGCTGAATTTTCGTTTTTTTTTTTTTTGGCGCCATACCTGCGAGGTGGATCCCCAAGATCCAAGTCATGGGCGCTCATACCGCACGAGTTGGGGCCCAAACCAACCGCGCGAGGGACGAACAGCGTGGGAAAGGACGTCGTGACCGCCGCGAGGTCGGTCCCGCCATCAAAACGAGTTGGTCGACGAACTCCGCCCACCTCTGAGGGCGGCCGATGGGTACGGAATATAGTCACCCGTTCTCAAACAAAATACCGACACTCCACTCACGACAAATACCGGTGCCGAGCATCACCCCTATGACGGACTAAGGGACCCGAGAACTTCCTCTCGCAGCCCAAAGATAATATGATCAACCAACGCCGGCACAATTCACATGTGCAAACTCTTCCAGAGTTACTAGTCGACAACGCCACGGTGGTTCGACGCCTACCTCCGAAGCATTGGTTCCTACCGCGACCGATGGCGATCTTCCATCGAAGGTTCTTCCGTAAGATCGAATCAAAACGTCGTGACACCTCCTCACCGTGAGGCAAAGTCGAGACGAGTCCGTTAGCGACTTCATGATGAGGTTTAACAAGGAGAGCCTAAAAGTCGAGGATGTGAGCGACCTCCTCATCATCTCGGCTTTCCAAAACGGCATCTTACCTAGGGCCCTATACAAGGAGATCGTCAAGCACGAGCCCCGCACTACGTCGGAGCTGTGGCGTATAGCAGATCGGTTCGCCAAGGCAGATGAAGCGGACAAGAGAAAGCGCTGTCGACAAGGTGGAACCATCCGGCGTAGAAGAAAGAGGATGATCGAGGAAACCGAGGCAGTAATCCCGGTAGAAATCGAAGAGAATGGAGACCTCGCCTATATTAGAGAAGCTCGGTACAAAGTAGCTCGGTATTATAACCAGCGTGCCAAATCCCGACAATTCCAAGTAGGCGACCTCGTACTTCGGAGTTGAGGTACTTTTGTTACGTCGTTTTTCATTAATAAAATCTTTTTCTTTACGTACTTCGGAGTTGAGTCTTGCATATTTCATTTGTCACTTATGCATACTGCATCTCCCAATATACAATACCTCTACTTGAGGATGAACAATACCTCTACTTGAGGATGAACAATACCTCTTTGAGGATCTAACTATACCTCTACGGAGGATGAACTATACCCTCTTCGGAGGACGAACTATACCCTCCAAGGAGGACGAAATACCCTCGACGGAGGACAGACTACCTTCGTTTAATACGAGGACGAACTCAAACGCACGTGAGGGGACCACCCCTAGCGATAAAACTTGCCAAATAAGGAACCTATACCTCCGTTTATTTCGGGGAAGAGGGGACCACCCCGAGCGATAAAACTTGCCAAAAAAGGAACCTATACCTCCGTTCATTTCGGGGAAGAGGGGACCACCCCTATCAATATTTCTTGCCAAAAAAGGAACCTATACCTCCGTTCACTTCGGGGAAGAGGGGACCACCCCTAGCAATACTTCTTGCGAAAAAGGAACCCTACCTTCTTAACACGAGGTCAACCTCGCCGCCACTCGCCCGAGCCGCCTCCGCCTCGGCTTTCCACGAGCCTCGCCTCGGCCCGCCGCCGCCTCGGCCCGCAGCCGACCTCGCCTCGGCATTCGCCGCCCACCTCGGCCTTCCACAGCCTCACCTCGGCCTCCACAGTCGATTTCGCCTCGCCCGCCACCCGCCACCGCCGCCTCGGCGCCTCCATCCCGCCTCCTTCGTCGTCACCCGAGCCTTCGCCCTCGGCGGTTACATATTCGACTTCGAAGGCGACGCCAGATTCGACCGCCAATTGGAGCCGAGCGACATTCGACTTCGGTAACGCCCAGCTGAAGCCAAGCAACATGCGACTTCGCATAACGCCTCGACAAGGTGAAGCCAAGCAACATGCGACTTTGGCATAATGCCTCGGCAAGGTGATGCCAAGTAAAATGCGACTTCGGCAAGGTAAAGACCAAGTGACGTAAGACTTCGGCATAACGCCTCATCGGTGAAGCCGGCTTAAAGACCTCAAGATAACGCCCGACAGTGAAAGTTAGCTCAAAAACCTCAAGATAACGCGCCGACAGTGAAAGCCACCAAAGACCTCAAAGATAACGCCTCGTCGGTGAAGCTACCAAAGACCTCGGATAACGCCTCGTCAGGTGGCCACTCAAAGACCTCGGCATAACATCTCGTCACCTCGTCGGTGAAGCCGGCCAAAGACCTCGGCACAACGCGCTCGTCGGTGAAGGTTACCAAAGACCTCGGATAACGCCTCGTCAAAGTGAAGCCGGCCAGAAGACTTGACATAACGCCGTCGGTGAAGCGGCCGGAAGACTTCAGATAAAGCCTCGTCAAAGTGAAGTTAGCCCAAAGACTTCGCATAACGCCGTCAAAGTGAAGCCACCAAAGACCTCAAGATAACGCCGACGGTGAAAGCTAGCCCAAAGACCCAAGATAACGCCGACAAGTGAAAGCCGGCCCAAAGACCTCAGATAACGTCGGTGAAGCGGGCTACCAAATACCTCGGCATAACGCCTCGCCACCGTCCGTTAAGTTACCAAAGACCTCGGCATAACGCCTGTCGTCGGTGAAGCCGGCCCAAAGACTTCTAAGATAACGCCTCGTGCGGTGAAGCCACCAAAAGACCTCGGCATAACACCGTCAGTGAAGTCGAGCACCAAGACTTCAAAAACGCCGGCAAGATATACAAACAACAAGACATGACCTCGGTCGACGCTTCTACATAAAGGTGACATACGACTTGACGCCGCCGGCGGGGCGAAGCAGCGACATACGACTTCAGTAGCGCCTCGGCGGCGGAAGCAGCGACATTCAACTTCGCAGATCAGACGGCCCACCTCGCCAGACTACGAATTCCGGCGAGGCGACGCCAACCACCGTCCCTCCATCACGACCTCACTTCTACGCTTTTTTTTTTTTCGTGATATGATAGACACGCCCAACTACTAGGCCCAAGCATCGACCCAATATAAATGGGCCCCGACATTAAGCTCGGCCCATGTGAGTTCGCCCAAGAAGACTCTCGACTAACTACAACTCTAATCGCAATTGAGACGTAGAAGATTGGATGCATATCTAAAAGAATCCTTATGAGAGAAGACTTTGTATTAGAGTCAAACTCTATTTGTATTAGAGTCAAACTCAATTTGAATCGTAGTCGAACTCAACTTGATGGTTTATAAACAGAGGCTAGAATAGAAGAGAAAGATCATCTACTCGGATCGATCACTGATCTACACTCTTTGTAATCACTCCTCATATTATCAATACACGAACTCTCTCTCTCTCCCCATGAACGTAGATCTTATTCATAGATCGAACCACGCAAATCCTTAGTGTTCTTGCGTATTTAATTCCCTTACGAAATTAAGATCGATCAATGCTCATGGAGAGGCTTAGTGAACAAATCTGCAATTTGATCCACAACAGGAACACGACCAACTTCCACCAATTTAACCTGAACTTTTTCCCAAACAAAATGAATATCTACTTCAATATACTTTGTGCGCGCATGAAACATGGGATTTGCAGCAAGTGAGACATCACTAGATCACACCAAATCTAATGAGGAGAGGTAATTGATAGACCAAGCTCGAAACAAAGAGATTGAAGCCAAAGAACCTCAGTTGTGATGTTAGCCAAGGCCCTGTACTCGGACTCAGCACTACTACGTGAAACCACATGCTGCTTTTTCGAACTCCAAACCACAAGATTATCCCCAAAATAGACATAGTAACCACCAGTGGACCTCCTATAATCCGGACAACCGCATAATTAGTATAAGCAAATCCAATGATTCTATTATACGACGAATGAGTGAAGTGAAGCACCAAAGTTATCATGCCTTTGAGGTAGCGCAAGAGACGTTTACAAGCAGTCCAGTGCTCATTTATGGGAGCATGCAGAAATTGACTCAATTTGTTGACAGTAAACGCAATGTCGGGACGTGTAAGAGTGAGATATTGGAGTGCATCAACCATGCTGCGATAAAGAGATGGTTCCAAGAAAGGATCACCACCAAATTTAGACAACTTGGTATTAAGAGCCATAGGTGTAGAACATGAGTGATATGAACCCATTTTGGTTTTGTGCAGAAGTTCCATCAAGTATTTGGTTTAACAAATAGCGTATGAGGAGTTGTACTTTGAGACTTCAATTCCCAGAAAGTAGTGTACCTCTCCTAGAGAAGTGAGAGAAAATTTATCATGTAATTGAGTAATAATCCGTTGAATTTCAGCATTATCACCGCCTGTGATAAGGATATCGTCAACATATATCAAAATAATGAGTAATACACTATGTTCTCTTCTGAAGAATAGCAAAAAATCTGATGTCGATATCTTGAAACGAAGCTGATAGAGATACCCATGCATCTTATCATACCAAGCACGTGGAGCCTGTTTAAGACCATACAAGGACTTCTGCAATTTACACCCATAATCATGATGCTTTGGGTCCTCGAAGCCCTTTGGTTGTGTCATATAGATTGTGTCCTCAATATCCCCATTGAGGAAAGCATTATGGATGTTTATTTGCTGCACAGGCTAGTGATGAGTTGCAGCAAGAGCAAAGATCAACCGAATAGAAGAAGCTTTGACCACACGACTAAAAGTTTCAAAAAAATCCACACCAGCTAACTGTTAAAGCCACGAGCTACGAGTCCAGCTTTAAGATTGTCAAGAGACCCATCAGCAAGAGTCTTGCCTCTGAAAACCCATTTGTTGCTGATTACTTTATAAAGAGGAGATGAAGAAATGAGTAAACATATGCCTTTGATTTTTAAGGCTTGAATTTCTTTGTTCATTGCTTCAAACCAGCCGGATCATTTATCACATCTTTATCAGAAACAAGAACAGTAGGTAATGTAGACCCTTCAACATCTCTAGTGGTAACAATGAGGACTTCAAAATCATGACCGGAGCTAGTTGGACATGTCAAAACCAGATCCTCAGTAGCAGAAGTAAATTCTGATTCAGCAACATAGCTTTTTGGTTTGAATATCCTATTTTTGGACCTTGTGACCATGGTGTGAGAGTTTAAGGGAGAAAGAGAGGAATGTGAGGGGAGGTGTAGGTGCAATAGGAATAAGTGAGGGAGACATAGAAGGTGATGTAGAGCTCAAAGAAGAAGAAGAAGAGAAAATATGGGAGCAAAGAGATTTAGGTGCAGCAGATGAAGATGAGGGACCAAAAGAAGAAGATGGGGATGAAGAAGCTAGAGGAGGCGAAGGTGGAGGATTATAGGTAGGAAGAGGAAGAATAGGCAAAGCTATGTGAGGAATGTCGGTGGAGGTAGAAGAAAATGGTTTAGAGGGAAAAAAGTAGGATGAAGAAATTCTGTCTCATTGAAATGAACGGTGTCAGAGATGTATAGGCGACCAGTAGAACTAAGACATTTATAGCCTTTGTGAGACTCACTATATCCAAGGAAGACGTACTTGGTAGAGTGAAATTGGAGCTTATGTTAATTATAGGGTTTGAGGTATGGAAAGGAAGCACATCCAAACACTTTGAGAATAGAATAATTTGGAAGCTTGTGAGTAAGAGCTTGAAACAGAGATATATGCTTGAGAGAAGGGGAAGGTAATTTGTTAATTAGAAAGGTCGCAGCCTGAAAATCATCCCAACAAAACTCATAAGGTAAAGATGATTGGGCTAAGAGAGTCAATCCCATATCAACAATGTGTTGATGTTTTCTTTCAACCCGACCATTTTATGTGTGAATATGGGGGCAATGATGTTGAAAGTGAATGCCTAGAGACTGAAGGTGATCAACAAGAGGTATAATTCCCACCCTAACTGCATTTAATAGATTTTATAAAGTAGAACCGATAGCTTGAGAAGTTTGAGATTTAAGAGTAAGAGGATATATCCATGTAAACCTTGTAAAGTCATCCACAAAGATTATGTAGTATCGATAACCAACGGAAGAGTTAGAGTGAGCAGGACCCAGAGGTCCCAGTTAATTAAGTCAAAAGGTACAGTGGTGTGTATAGGCTCAGAGATATGATGTTTTTACGATTCGCTTAACTTGCAAGCTTCATAAAAGATAACATAGAAGCATTAAAGGGAATATTGAGCTGAGAACACACTTTAGAGAGAACATAAGGGGTAGAATGACCTAAGATTTTATGTAATTTGTCCAAAGTTATAGTACATAAACCAACAAACTGAGAAGATACATTGAGAGAATTCGAAACTGATGAAGAACAATTGTTCTTAGCAGGAGAGTGTAGAGTTTGAGATGAAACAGAAGTACAAACACCAATAGATTTTTTGTAAAATGAGGATAGATCAAGTTGATACAGCCCCTTAGAGAATTTTCCTTTCAGCAGAATCTGATTGGTGTGCTTGTACTTGACAAACAAGAAGATTGGTTAAATTCGATGGTGACTTGGTTATCTTTAGTAAATTGAGAAATGCTAAGTAGATTTTTGGTTATTTGTGGAACATACAGAATGTTGTTAAGCAGAAGAGAGTAAGAATTAGAATAAGAGGAAGAATGGATAGATGCAACATCTATGCAGTTGATAGGAAGAGAGGCACCATTGCCAACCACAAGGTTGTCACTGCCACTGTAATAAATGCATATAGTCAGGTTTTTCAGGTCGTTTGTGATGTGTGAAGTTGCACCACTGTCAATATACCAGCTAGGATCACCTCGTGGAGAGTCCTGAAAGCAAGAATCAGCCATGGAGACCTGAGATTTTGTGTTAGTATCATATAAGAAAGCTTGAGGAGTAGAGTTGTCTGTGAAGTTTATATCAAACCGTTTGAAACACTATAGCAACATGACCATTCCTACCATACAACTGGCAGATAATGAATTTTCCAGTGCCAGATTTGAAACCTCACGAAAGCCTGAGCCAGAACCTCGATCAGGAATAAAACCACGACCTTCACTCCGAAAAGCAACATTGGCAACAGGTTCAAACAATAAGTGCTGAAGAAGCAATTCATAGGCTTGAAAAACATACTGCATTTCCTGCAGATTTTGAGAATCAGGCATGTTCATTACATTTACCACAAATGCTTCATACTCAGGACCAAAGCCAGAGAGAATGTACATGATTAATTCATCATCATTGATCAACTGACCAACGGCATAGAGTTGGTCAGCATAGCCTCGTATTTTCAGAAGAAGAAAAAAATCCTCCACAGACATAGAACCTTTCTTTGTGGATTGAAGAAGAAGAAGACGCAGCTGCATAATACGTGCCTTAGATTATGAAATGAATAAGCGCTCCAGAACCGTCCATAAATCACATGAGCTTGTATATCAAACCACATGACCGAGCATCGATTCACCAATCGAAGATAGAAGCCAACTGAGAAGAAATTGATCATGGATTAGGAACACCATCACCAAACAAAGAAAGAAGAAAATGAGAAGGAACATTTACAGGAGAAGAGATGAATTCATGAAAGTCGTGAGCACGGATGGAAAAAATTGCTTGAGCACGCCAAAAGGCATAATTCGTGCGATCGGGTTTAATAATAGAAGGAAAATTAGGATGAGATGTAGAATTTCGTGAATCCATATTTGGAGATTTGAAGAGTTGAGAGTTGAAGATTTGAAGATATTCAACCTTGCTCTGATACCATGTTAAGAAATAAAGCAAAGTAGGAGAAAGAGAAAAAGAAGGGAAATAGAAGAGCTATTCTGAAAAGTTTGTAATCTGCATTGATTGAAAAGAAGCATGAAAACGTTCTTAAATACAGAGAATAGCTTAAAAGATAAAACCCTAACTTAACTAACTATTCATAACAGCCTAACAACTTTTTAAACTATCCATCTAACAAATCTTTCAACAAACCACTACTACAAATATCATTTTTCTCTACACCTTATGACCACGATTGTAAAAATCGTAGTCTATAGATAGACCACGCTTTTATCAAAAGCGTAGTCTATGTGCGATTTTTTGAAATATGACTACGCTATATTTAAACGCGTAGTCTATATGAACTATTAACTACGCTAAAAAGCGTAGTCTATGTGCGTGTTTTAAAAAAAAAGTAGTCTATGTGCATAAATTAAAAAAAAAAAATTAGTGTGAGATTCAACTCACGACATGTGAGTAAATTAATATATGGTTTAACCATTTGCACCAACAATTCAATATCTATCATGTCGGACTTTATTTATAGTTATACTTACAAGTAGAACCCGAATTTACATAGAAAGCATTTATTTCGAACTTGGTCAAATTTTCCCATCCTTCACTCCCCGCCGCGACCAACACTCACTCTCTCCTCTCCTCCGCCTCTTAACCATCGATCCATCTCTATCATCTTCACTGCCGCCGCCGCCTCCTTTTCCAACGGCGAGTCACCGCCTGACGACCACCGCTACCGCCATCTCCTCCCTATCCTCTACTCTCATTCTCACTCCCTCTCCGCTCTCACCGCACACAGAGAACAAATCTCTATCTCTCGATCCGTCGTGGTCATTGAAATCCCAAGAAAGAGTCTCCGCTGGCATCCAACCAAAGAACACCGCTGGTGCTCGCCATCGAGCCATTTGAAAATCTAAGGCCTTCCAAAAGTTGGGTCAATTTGAAAATACCCCAAAACCTAGAATCACCGATGAGGTAGTCATGAAACGTCGTCTTCATAGCAAATTGCATCCTATTCTTTCTCAAGAAATGAAATCGCTGGTAGTTCCTAACTCATAAGCTTCTTCAATGGAAAAACCGTAGGAAGACATATGTTCAAATTTCGCCCGAGGATCTATCTTCGATATTTAATTCACCATACATTGATTATAATCCTAGCACGCGCCTATATAATTAATCGCAACACGTAGGGTTTTCTCTGTTTACCTGGATCCAAGAGGTCGATGGAACGAGATGAATGGATCGAACGGATCGACTCTGCTTTCACCTTCCTGATCGTATCCCGGCCGCCCAATCTCCAACGCCGAGCGAGGACGATCTATGGAGAATGCTACAAGAAATCACCCTCAAACCCTAGCTAATTTTCGAGAATCTCACCATGAAGATGGACTAAAATTATGCTCTAATTTGTGGATAAACCTCGATTCTATCTCTTACCTTATATTTATAATGCATTACCATAATCCCATAAGGAAAGGATCCATGCATATCCCATAAATATAATAATATCCTTATAGGATAAAGAGAATCAAATCCTCGCTTTAGAGTGATAGGGGCGCCGATTTCATCAGAGCTTGGCCCTGGACGGGCCAGCCCAGTGGATCAAATGCAAGGAATAAAGAAGGCCTCAAATAAATTAATTATCTTATGTTCAAATTTGTAACATAAATTAATTTATAAACATTTATTCATGCCACTAGAGAATAAATGCTAACTTACCCCTTTATTACCGAAGTTGAGTCGGGTTTGCACTTAGACATTACGAATCCCCGTATTTAAGATATCGAACGTCCATTAATTATTTATAGCAATCTGACTGCTTAAAATAATTAATATCTTTAATTCCTCAAGTAGTACCACTCAACCTTATTATTGTACTTGAGCTAACTCAACCTCGCAGGTTTAGTACAATAAACCTTTGAGCTCCTTAAGGACGCCATCATCCTAAACGGATACGGTGACTGACACGATAATTAGTACGACATACAAGCACCGCCACCACCCAAGACGCGGAGAATATTTGGTTAGAACATATAACCCTCACCCATAACAAGTCAAAGTGATGGTCAAGAACTCATACTCACCAAATACCTTATCGAGGTTTAGATCATCGAAGTCACCGAGATCAGGTTCTTCACGACGGCCGATAGAAGAACCCATCTCATCGTGATCCTTCAATACGCCGTAGACGCATCAAAGATAGACAAGCAACCAAGTCAAGTCACTTCTTATCTATACCAGAAGCCTTATACCGACAACTCGTCCTCAAGTTGTCTCGGTGTGAAACTTTTATATCTCATTGTTTCGACCAATCATACGACTTCTCGTGATCTTCTACACATCGTATGATCTAACTTATATACGAGATAAGGGACACATATATATGCAATCAAGTATTCAATTCGATAGGAGATTGTAATAGTGGTAACAGTGAAACATTGATACAAGCTCAACCAAACGCTTTCAAGATACAAATCCAACAATCTCCCACTTATACTAACTTTTAGTATACAATTTGTCTCTACTAGCTATTACAAACAACCATCACTTTGCTTCTCCCACTTATACAAAAGTTTCCTTTCTAAGTGGGTGCCATCAAGCGCAATCCAAGTCCTCTAACGTGTCCATCGTAGACTTTTTATGCAGGCTCTTCGTGAATGGATCCGCTAGATTTTCCATCGATCAATCTTTTCAATCATCACGCCACCGCCTAACGATTTCGTATGACATGGTACTTTCTCTATGTGTTTGGTCGCTTTGTGGGTCCGTGGTTCCTTCGAGTTTGCACATCGCACGAGTTATCACAAGAAACTATGATACTCTTGGGCAAACCAGTACCACACCTAGATCCATGAGGTAGTTCTGAACCATACAGCCTCCCAGAAGCCTCCGCCGCTACATATTCGGCTTCCATGGTAGAGTCCGCAATGCATCGCCGCTTTGCACCGCCAGATACGGCTCCACCTCCCAAGGTAAACACATAGCCCGAGGTCGACTTTTTCTCATCACGGTCAGCTTGGAAACCGAGTCAGATAACCCAAAGGCATTAGACTATCTCGCATGGTAAACTAGCCTATAATCTCGAGTCCTTTTCGTGTACTCGAGTATATGCTTTACCGCAATTCAATGAGCTTGTCCAGGTTAGATCGATATTCAGCTACTATGCCTACCGTGACAGCGTATATCGGGCCTCGCATAGCATTACGCATACGAGACTTCCCACGGAAGCGTATGAACTTGTCTCATTTCCTCTATCTCCTTTGCAAATCATAAGTGATCGCGTCTTTAGATAAAGCGAACGCCATGTCCGAAAGGTAGCAATCCTTTCGGGCGGTTTGCATACTAAAACGAGTAATCACAAGATCAATGTAAGACGCCCGAGATAAGCTCAACATTTTCTTCTTACGATCTCGTAAACCTTGATCCCAAGAATGTACCGCATCTCCTAAGTCTTTCATTTGAAATCGATCGATAACCAACTCTTTACGCTCGATAACGACTTCACGTTGTTCCCAACTAGAAGAATGTCATCTACATAAAGTGCAAGAAATACCACATCACTGTTGACATCTAACCGATACACACAACTCGCTAGCAACGGGTAAATCCATAGGACTTTACCACCGCCAAAGCGTAAGTTCCATGATCGGAGGCATGCTTAAGTCCATAAATGGACTTTTAAGCTTCCATACTAGATGCTCTTCACCCTTTACCACATAACCTTCGTGTGTCGTGATATAGATGTCTCTACCTTCCTCAAGGTAACCGCTTAGAAAAGCGGTTTTAACATCCATTTGCCAAACCTCTAGGTTCTGCTGGTCTGCATGGCCGTAAGAATTCGATGGACTTGAGCATTGCTACAGCGAAAAGGTCTCATCGAAATCGATTCCTCAACTGAGTACCTTTCGCCACAAGCTCGGCTTTAAAAGTCAAACCCTCCATCGGAATCTCTTCCTCTCAGATATCCACTTACTACCTACGGCTTCCTTGCCATCCGGGTAGAGGTGTCTTTCATATACATCCATAGCCGCATGGACTCCATTTCTAAGTCCATAGCGATGTGCCATGATCTTGCATCAATATCTCAGATCGCCTCCTCAGTATGTCCACGGGTCGATTATTGCCTGCTCGCCTCCCGGGACTAAACCAAGATTCACCCACTAACATAAATCTCTCGGGTCGACGAACAACCTCCCACTACGACGAGGTTCTACAGCACAATGGCAACGGCAAGCAGATACTTGTGGTTCTCTAACTTGCACAACTTGCCGGGTAGGTACCACATGACGGTCGGTATGTCCAATGGAACTCGACCCACTTCAATTTCGAAGTATCCGGTGTCGATCCTCCCACTAGACTCGACATCTCGCACTTTCGCCTAATTCGGTGGTGGAATACAATCATCTTCTAATTCTTCAAGAATGATTTAAACTGATTTATGATTTTTCATGTAGTCCTCTTCTAAGAATCGAGCATTAGTGCTAATAATGACCTTCCGATCCTTAGACTATAGAATAAACAACCTTTCGCTCCTCTAGATAGCCAATAAAAATTTGCGCTTGATCTAGCCTCCAACTTGTCCCTTTGTTGTTCAAAGACACGTGTCGGATCGCCCCATATCCTTATGTGGCTTAAACTAGGCTTCAGACCCAAACCACAACTCGAAAAGGGTCTTTTCGACCGACTTGAAGGTACTAGATTCAAGAAGTATGTCACTGCTTCTAATGCATACCCCGTAATCTAAATAGGCAATGTAGCATAACTCATCATAGATCTAACCATTTCCAAAAGAGTCCTATTTCTTCGCCCGACACACCATTTTGCTGTATGTGTCTATGAAGGCGCCGACGTAATCCCACACTTTACTAGATAGTCCATAAAATCGTTATCGAGGTATTCGCCACCGCGATCGCATCCAGTGACTTGACACTTTACCCAGCTTCGCCCACTTCCGCCTTTAAACTTTCAATTTCAAAGCATTCGGACTTCGCGCGAAGCGGTATACGATCCGCACTCTCGAGTAATCGCCAATGAAAGTGACAAAATACTGCATTCTCCACGAGCTTGTGTGGACATCGGTCCACACAGTCGAATGGACTAACTCCAACATTTCTTTCGCTCTATAACCCTTCGCTAAGGGTCCGGTCGACATCTTTTTCTATACAGATTCGCAGACCGGGAACGGAGTAACCGTGAGATTACGCAACGCCCATTCTTAGCGCCTGATCCTATTTAGATTGATGTGACCTAGTCTAAGATGCCGAGAAAAGTGGTGTCATCTTGCAAGAAAACTTTCTTTTAGGGTTTGACGAAGACGCAACATAGTTATAGGTATTATGTTTTGCGAAATAGATAAAGTTAATTATATAAAGTGCCAACATAGATAACTTCGCCATTTCTTATGATAGAAACACCACTATCAAAAATAATACAATATCCATGAGTAAATAATTTCAAATGTAAACAAGGTTCCACCAAAATCCCACATATAAAACGCCTTTCAAAACTAAAACTGTCCCAAAACATAAAGAAACATCTTCAATCGAACCGCCTCGACTTTCACCGCTGCCTATGGAGATCGTTATCTCGCCATCAAACACCTCCCTTGTCCGCAGGAACCCCGCAAGTGTAACAAACATGATCGCTATACCAGATCTACTACCCAAGAAACGGGTAGAACAAGTCGCTAAACATGTTTCACATTAAAGCAAACGGCGACTTGAGCCTTGAGCATAGGGCACTGGCCTTCCAATGCCTGGGCCCACCAGACTTCAATCACTTGCCTTCTCCTTCGCTTCTTCAAGCCTCCTGGCAACCACGCTTTTGTTCCCATTACTCCCACTATTTGCCTCGCTTCTTCCACCTTTGGTACCCTTTTCTTTTCCATTTTGCAACGAAAATTTTGGGCCCTTAGATGTGCTAGCAAGAGCATGTGTCCTTTCCTATAACTCCTTCCGCAAAGAACGAGATCATTAAGAACCGACTAAGTGTAAACTCGGTCTTGCCTCATGATCGCATTCACGAAATTTCTCAAAAGACTTGGCAATGTATTGAGGATGATATCGACCTTGGCGGCCACAATACCTCCTCCCAACCGATCAAGACTATCCATGAGACGAGTCATGTGGAGACATGTTCATGGACCGAACTTCCTTCTTCCATCTTACACGCCAAGATTTCTCTCATTGTGTGGAAGCGATCGTCCGATCCGATCGCCCAAACTACCTCGAGACTTGACCAAATATCGTCAAGGCTCACTATCGATCGATGTCGCATTGCAAGCCTTTGGACATAGTAGTCATCATATAGATTTAGCCATATTGTTCGACTTATTCCAAAGTCCGCTGACATCGCGTCATTAGTCGACGCCGAGAAGTGGCATCGGTTTAGGAGTAGTGAGAACAAACATGTGTTCTTCAAATGATAAGAACATATTCCATGTTTCGCTTCCACTCGATAAAATTTGGATCGGATAACGGATTTTGTGCGAGCATATTGATAATCCGCATGAAGAGACATATCTCAAACGATAATGTAAACACATAAGCATACGATCGCACATAATTCATAACAATAATATTGTAACCTTTTGATAAAACAATATTAATGAAACCTCCAATCGCCCAAGGAATCCTACACGCAAGCCCACGCGCGGACGCTACACATGAACCCCCGACCGCACTAAAATATACCTTTAGTCGCTTAATTTCAATCCATGTCAACTTAACCTTATGACAAATGAAATTAACGATTGACCTCACTAGACCACATCACTATCGCAAGAAGGACTTCATGAAGTTGTACTGAGGTGATGTCTAAGCAATGACCACATTTTTAACAAGAGAAATGAATTTTAGAATCGCATACTCACTCGGACCATACCGCCCAATTCAAATTCTTTTGTTATCTTATTTTATATCTATCTCTAGAGAACTTATGAAAATTGCACACGCAGCCACGCGTGTGGACGCTTAGACATGAAACTCCCACTTCTCAATAGATTTAAAATATTTTATTTAGAAATCTCATCTAACAAACTTATGATAAATAAAGTGCAAAGCAAGCCACGCGGGTGGACGCTACTCACACAAGCGCCTCACTTTGTTTAGAGATCAAAGGTGGAGGTCTTGACATTTTAATTTGAAAAATTAATTTGTCGGGTTGCTTGTTTAGTCTTTTTATTCAAAAGGTTTGTCCATGCGCAGATCACGTAATCCTAGCATGCTTGTCTCATAGAACTCAACATGTAAAACATGCTCGCAGTAATTCTAAAATATGCTTGATAAACGCGATAAACCTAGCATGCTTACTATGCGCATTTAAACACGTAAAACACTTAAAGGTTTGTCAACGTAATTTAAACATACATAGCATGCCATCGATAATTTAAACATCCACGACATGCAATGAACGATAAAATAAAATAAAAACGCTCATCGTGGCTCACTGTGGAACTCGCACTTTCGCTTAATCTATTACATAGAATTGCAAAGCATGATTAAACCGAAACGGGCCTCGCGTGCACGGGCACGGACCGGATTCGTCAAACCGGATTTGGGCCGATCGGTGGAACGGGCCGGATCGCCTAAAACTGAATCGGGCTGAAAAACGGGTCCGGGCCCGAAATTGGTTCAGCCGGCCGCCTAAATATGGTTGGGTCACGCTGGTGGCACGCCCCACGCAGCGCCAAAGAAGGCCGCCGCCACCCTCATTCGCGCGAGCCCGGCGCGCTCGCCGCTGGCTTCCTCGCGGTCGCGTGACGATCGCGACCCGCCGAGTTCACCCGCGCTCGGCCGAACGTCGCCGAGTCGCTGCCGCCGAAGCGCCCGGCATCCGCGGAAATCGCACGCCCGCATCGCCAAAGATCGCCGACCTCGCTGAGGTTTCTCCGCGCGCGCTGCCGCCGAAAGTGCTTGCTTGCGAGCTGCTCGCGCGCCGCCGCCGGGTGACGCCGTCGCTGATGCTGCGCGCCGCCGCCTAGCGCGCGCTAAGGCTCGAGGTTTCCGCGACGATTCGTGTCGAGCTCGCCGAAGCGGACCGAGCACGCCGAGGTTTCCGCGAGCAAACGCGCGCGCCCCTGCCGCCCGCCCGCCCACGCTACCCGCCGCGACGCTGCAGGCGGCGCTGCCGCCGCCGCCGCGTCCGACCGAGGCCTCGCCGCCGCCGCCTCGCCCGCGCTCCTCGCGATTGTCCACGCGACCGCGAGGCTCGGCCGCAAGAAACCGCAAGGGACACCGCGCTCGATTTTCCCATCGTGTCGCTCTTCGTGCTTTGCTCTTCGTTCTTTACGAGATAAGATTTACGAATAATAAATCTAATCTAACCATCGATTTTTCGTGGTGAAAAACAAAACCCAACAAAACAAAACGAGCCACGATGAACGATGATCCAACAATTAATTAATGCGCATGTAATAATCAAACGTGAATTAATCCAACGTAGCCAAGATATCGATCCTGTGCTCGATACCAATTGTAGGAAGACATATGTTCAGCCCTCGCCCGAGGATCTATCTTGGATATTTAATTCACCATACATTGATTATAATCCTAGTACGCGTCTATATAATTAATTGCAACACGTAGGGTTTTCTCGTGTTTACCCGATCCAAGAGGTCGATGGAACGAGATGAATGGATCGAACGGATCGGACTCGTGCTTTGACCTTCCGGATCGTATCCGGTTGCCCAATCTCCAACGCCGAGTGAGGGACGATCTATGGAGAATGCTACAAGAAATCACCCTCAAACCCTAGCTAATTTTCGAGAATCTCACCATGAAGATGGACTAAAATTATGCTCTAATTTATGGATAAACTCGATTCTATCTCTTACCTTATATTTATAATGCATTACCATAATCCCATATGAAAGGATCCATGCATATCCCATAAATATAATAATATCCTTAGGGGGTGTTTACTTGCCATGATTAGGTTGGATAGATAAAATTAATCCAACCTAATCAAGTGTTTATATTTAAGGATTAACATTTAAGGATATCCCAAAACCCGGGATTATTTTAATCCTTTGAATTGTTCTCTATTAATTATAATCCAACCAATATAGGTAGGATTGAAATAATCCTACAAATAAATGGAGAATTACTTATCCCAATTTTAATCCTTCACTAATCCTTTGTAGTAAACAAAGGATTGATAGATAAAAATTATCTTATCATATATTTAATCCATCAAATAATCAATCCTTCAAAATGCTAATCATGCAAAGTAAACACCCCCTTATAGGATAAAGAGAATCAAATCCTTGCTTTAGAGGGATAGGGGCGCCGATTTCATCGAGCTTCAGGCTGGATGGGCCACCAGGATCAAATCAAGGAATAAAGATGGGCCTCAAATAAATTAATTATCTTATGTTCACCTGTAACATAAATTAATTTATAAACATTTATTCATGCAACTAGAGAATAAATGCCGACTTACCCCTTTATTACCGAAGTTGAGTCGGGCAGACTTAGACATTACTGAATCCCGTATTTAAGATATCGAACGTCCATTAATTATTTATAGCAATCGATCGCTTAAAATAATTAATATCTTTAATTCCTTAAGTAGTACCACTCAACCTTATTATTGTACTCGAGCTAACTCAACTGCAGGGTTTAGTACAATAAACCTTTGAGCTCCTTAAGGGACGCCATCATCCTAAACGAATCGGTGACTGACACAGATAACTAGCATGACATACAAGCACCTGCCACCACCCAAGACGCGAGAATATTGGGTTAGAACATATAACCTCACCCATAACAAGTCAAAGTGATGGTCAAGAACTCATACTCACCTAATACCTTATCGAGGTTTAGATCATCGTAAGTCACCGAGATCTAGGTTCTTCACGACGGTCCGATAGAAGAACCCATCTCACCGTGATCCTTCAATACGCCGTAGACGCATCAAAGATAGACAAGCAACCAAGTCAAGTCACTTCTTATCTATATCGCAGGCTATACCGACAACTCGTCCTCAAGTCGTCTCGGTGTGAAACTTTTTATATCTCATTGTTTCGACCAATCATATGGACTTCGTGATCTTCTACACATCGTATGATCTAACTTATATATGAGATAAGGGGACACGAGATATATGCAATCAAGTATTCAATTCGGATAGGAGATTGTAATAGTGGTAACAGAAACATTGTATAAGCTCAACCAAAGCTGCTCAGATACAAATCCAACAAAACCTCACTACCGCCTGCGACCAACCTACTCTTTTTTTCCTCGCGCCAACGTTGTTCCATCGCCATTGTCATCCGCCGACTCCACATTCTCTTCCGCCCGCCGCCGCCGCTTTCGGTGAGTTTCGCTCTCACCGCCATTCAAAGTTCTCGTGCTTTTCTCGATGCTTTGTTTTATGTAGATTTTCTTTCGACCTTCCGCTTGATTTTCAATCTTTGCTCGATTATGATTATACCGCTACAAATAAGATTTGATGCACCGATTTTGTTTCTATTTGATAATTTTACGGTTATCGCATTATTTATGCTGCTTTTTCCCGTGAAATGGTGTAAGTGAAACTTGTCGATGTTTTACGTGTGCGTCATGTATTAGTAATTTGTATTTATGATGGCATAGGATGATATAATTGAATTTTTATTCATAAGTCGTTAGTTTGAGTTTCTTGGTTCCAAATTGATAATTGAGGCCCACTCTTTTACCTCTCATATGGTAATTTGAAAATGATAAGAGTTTAAAGGAATCCATAGTTGACTCTTGAGACTGATTGGTAAGCTTAAGAAATGTGTCTGACCACTTCAAATTGCAGACCGATCATCGATTCTTCAAGTTTGATCACGAGTACTTTATGCTCTAGCTAATCAAGCTTACTTGATATACTTACTTTATCATGATTAAAGTATCAAATTTTATTGATAGAATTTTCTAGCTTGTTTTATTTTGATATGTCTTCGAGCATAGATGTGAATTTAATGAACAATTTTGAATCTATTCTTACCTTTCGATTTCGGTCCTATTACCACTTGCTTTTAAGCTTAGAATGATGACAACTAAAATTGGTCCGACATACAACTTTTCATTTTTTCTTTTTCTTATGATTTGTTTTGTTCTTTTTCTTATTTTTGTTGTGAAGTGTCTGTACAATCCGTAAATGTGATATGGGAGGATAAATAGCTATTTTTGTGATTTTTTTCGTATCCCAAGAATATTTTCTTTTCATGTCTTTTGTTATATTTGCTTGTTTTTTTTACTCAAGAAAATTGAGAAGTAATGTCTTTAGAACAGCACCATCCATACTCATTTTCACTTTTGTTTCACAATGCCAATAAAGTTTCTCATGTCGATCAAGAAAGAAGCATCTTTAGCTCATATGATGATCAAATATCTATAGAGCTTTGGTTTTTATATGTATCTTGGAAATATCTTCCTATCAATTTCATGTCTTCTCGAACCTTGAAGTTTATCTCTCGAAAATCTCAATTAACTAGAACATAAGGATATTTATCCAATGCAAACCAAGAAATCTTGAGGATTATAGAGAACTTTAATGTGCCTTTCATTATTTGTCTACCATGTTGCTACCTAACATTGAAGAGCACCTTTACTAAACACAAGTTGTTAATACCCTTTCCCCACAACACCATCCTATTATATTATGTTTAAATCTTCGGGATTGTTTTGAGCGATTCAATTTCCTTGATAAGTCCTTTGGACTTTCAACGCCTTTGAGAAAAGGAATGGCTCGAGAGTGGATCTTTGTTTGGTCGTTGAAACACATTCTCCTCGCATGTTCTTGGGGTTGAAGGCTTGGTAATTCTGGAAAATCTAGGGTCAGTATTGAGAATGCTCGATAGCATTATGCTCGTCGGTGGGAGGTAAATGTTCCATGTATAACATTTTAAACTCGAGATAGTGTCATTAAGAAATTCATTTAACTTATCTCGACATCGTGTCGGTGATGGATCTTGGCTTGGGGTTCTCTGTACAACTATCCCACAACCTTTATTTCTTTATTTTACGTGTTGTGATAGAAGTCTTTCACTTTCTCGAGTCGGATATTGATCAAGATTCCCTCAATCCATGTTCTGACTCTTAATTTCGCACTTCCCTAAACATTAAATTTGAGCGTAGGTAGAGAACGATAGTTTTCTTATTCCCTTGTCGAGTTGAAGGGTGACATTTCAACTATACTGATTGGCACTAATAGGTTATTCTAGAAACTATGTAAAAAGTGAGAGGTGTCACACTAATGTTTCTTAATTTGTTTTGAGGTTCATTATAGCTCAATTAAGAATGGAAGAACAGTTTATGCTCTGCAAATGTTATTTGATTATTATTATTATTATTATTATTATTATTATTATTATTATTATTATTATTATTATTATTATTATTATTATTATTATTATTATTATTATTATTATTATTATTATTATTATTATTATTATTATTATTATTATCATCATCATTAATTGTGAAAGTTTTAATCATGTAATGGTCTTAATTATTGCTCTAATTGTTGAGCTATTGGTCTCATAGTTAATCGGCGTATGTGCCTAGGAATTAATTATCCTTTTCCAATCTTTATATCGCAGCAAGCCATCTCACGTAGCTCTGATGGCCATGAAGGGCAATATCTTTGATTTTGCCTTGAGGACGAACCCTTTGATGTTGGATACAACAATTTATCGGTCGATTTTCGGATGTTACGTACTCGAGTAAATTGAAGTACTCCATTTGTGAGATCTACTTGATTGACTTGATTTGGTTGAATTGAGTCCATAAAGCCAAACCGAGTGACTAATTGACTATTATATTTGACCTAGTTTTCCATTGTTCGGGTTATTCTCTTGAAATTCATTTTGTAACATATGGAAAGTTGGAAGTTATAAAATTTACCATATCTTACGGCGATGTTCCACACATGGGGATGTTAAACATCTAGGTTCATTATTTTGTAAAGTTCGTGTATAGTGTAACTCTTTTTTTGGTTTTGTTCGGGGGATTACGTGGAAAACTCTTTTTGTCTTTGAATTGAGTAGATTATCAATGCGTCAGTTTTCTCCGTAATGTGGTTTTTCATTACATTAAATATGTGGTGGATTTTTGGGACATGCTATGGGAGTTGTTTTTTGCCGTGGTGGAGGTGCTTATTGAATCTCTTAATATTAGTCGATGCGGTGTCACCTCTCATATCGTAACAAGCACGAAACAATGGCCAACTTCAAATTTTCTTTGTATTTACATTGTTGTTTCCATGTTACATTCCGGTGGATCTGGTTGCTCTGGAAGACTTGCCAAAATGCTTTTGATTGATTGTGAGCAGTGATCGTCACGATGACTCTCGGGCATGTTATTTGGTTCCCTAGTACCTTTATCCGACTTATATGTTGATCGATGGTCTTGATCCTTTTAATTTATTCCAAATGATTTTGTTGTTATAACAAGTAACTTGTGCATGGCCTATGTGCTCTATCGATTGCATGAAAGTTTTATTATTATGGTTATTTGCTTTCAGACGCTAAGCATTGTGAACTTTTTCTTTGACTTCTCGACTTATCATCCTCACATTGAACCAAGATACCGTAACTCTACTTTTCGTGTCTTATTTTCGCTCTGACTTTACTACCACCGTGATATGTTGTCATTACTTAACAAGGAATAAACTAGTATTTAATAAACTAGGATAAGAGTATGAACCAAATCTTTGAGAAAGAGGAAGAAGAACCAACTGGGAAATTGTAAAGGTATTTTCATTTATCAAATCACGTTTGTTTTATGTTGGATTTCATATACATCTACATGTTGCTAATATTTGATATTTTAAAAGTGTCCAAGACAACCCGATTCAAGCAATGCGGATTCTTTTACTACTTCACGCATGAAAGATATAATTGAAGAAGTTATGAAGAGTGGTTCCATTTCTTTACGTTCACATGTAAGATAAACATTTCATTTCTTTAATATAATCATTTTTTCATACAAGAGTGCTAATATTCTATTTTGAATTGTTAATAGTTTCAAAATCGTCTTGCTCTCGAGGACATTGATGAAGTTCGCGTTGAATGGGCAAATTTCATACTTCTTCACATATAGTCTTTTGATGTTTTAGTTGTAAGTTATTGATCTTTTGAATTATTTTGTCTTTGTGATATGGGGATCTGATCTTATTGTTTTGTTATGTGATGTGCATAGTATTTTTGTATAGTGATTTTGTAATAATGAAAACAAATTGTATATTTTGTATAGTGATTTTGTAGTCAGAATGAAAGCAGATTGTATATTTTTAAATAGTGATTTTGAGCGTAGTCGCAAGTATATTTTAATCTCATTTGCATGCGTTATTAATTGTACATGTTTAAATAAAGAAATTACTACGGTTGAAATTGAAAAATCGTAGTTGTTATTAAATCGACTACGGTTGTAATAGAAAAGCGTAGTAAATTTGGCATTAAACCGTAGTAAATAAACTCAAAATGAGTTAATACATATAGACTACGCCGTAAAGCGTGGTGTATGTGCGAAATTTTGTGTGAGTTCATGGGTATAGACTACGCGAAAAGCTGTAGTCTATGTGAGAAAGTGTAGTCTATGGTGGGTATAGACTACGCTCGAAAAGCGTAGTGTATGTGCGAAATTTTGTGTATGCATGGGGTATAGACTACGGCGAAAAGCGTAGTCTATGTGATAAAAGTGTAGTCTATGGTCGGTATAGACTACGCGACAAAAGCGTAGTGTATCTTGCTACTATTTTTCTCACACCACTTTTCTCTACACTGAACGCACATAGACTACACATATAACGCGTAGTCTATCCGATTTTGTAGTAGTGAACTAACGACTAACTCTGTACGATCCCACCGACACGGTCTCCTACATCCTAAAGGCGTTGGCCCTCAAGTTGCAGGGTTCCAGGACCTCCGCTCTGGCTTCGCTCGATGTTGTGCTATACTTGTCCCTCGCTCTCACACATCCGAGAGCTTTTTCACTTTTCTCTTCTTCAGTGAATGAGGGAAGACGAGAGAGAAATTAAAAGAAAGAAGAAGAAATTTGAGACAGAGAGTTAGAGATGTAGAAATGTGAGAGCGATGGTGAAAGACAATTGGACGAGTCGCGGCGGCTGATTTAGCAGGCAGAACTAAGGCTGGAGCACATAAGCAGAATTGAGGATCTAAGGTCTGCTGTTGATTTGGGAGAGAAATGAGAGAATAAACATCAAATGAGAGTAATGAGGGAGAGATTAGAGAAAAGAACTTAATTTAATGAATTATAAATTGCTATTAAAATTAAACTATTAAAGATATATTAAAAAATATTAAAATAGGTTATATAATATTTAAATCCTAGTAACGATTCGTTTACTTTATCTAATCGGATTCAGATTGGGTCGAGTAATACCTGAATATCCGAACACATAAAGTCAACCGTAATCATGTTTAGGGTCGATTTTATAGTGTCGCATTATTAATTTATTAGTTGATTGTACAAATTGAGATTTCTACTTTAACAAGTATGAGAATATAGCATGTATTTATATTAGTGGAAATATATGGAAATACACTTTTTTTTAAAACTTGAATCAGTATATATCCAATCTCAAAAAACAATGCCGTCTATACCCATTTCATTTTTTAAATATATTTTTCAACGACTTTCAGAAAAACACAATCATTTCAAATATCAATCAAATCAAAACTGTTAATTTAATTTAATTTAATTTACAAATTAAATTAAACTAAAGTTATAATTCTCTGTAAAATTAAATTAAATTAAATTAAATTGTACAAATTAAATTAAATTAAATTAAATGATCCGGGTGTGGGGTTGGCAGCGGGGTGGGGTGGGTTGGCGCTTGGGTGGGGTTGGCGTGGTGGGGTGGGTTGGTAGTGGGGATGGGGTTGGCCGGTGGTGGGTTGGTAGGTGGGGTGGGTTGGCCGTGGGGGTGGGGTTGGCGGTGGGGTGGGGTTGGTACGGATGGGTGGGTTGGTAGTGGGGATGGGGGTTGGCGGTGGGGTGGGTTGGTAGTGGGGTGGGGTTGGTAGGGGTGGGGTTGGCCGGCGGTGGGGTGGGTTGGCCAGTGGGGATGGGGTTGGGCGGTGGGGTGGGTTGGCCGTGGGGTGGGGTTGGCGGTGGGGTAGGGTTGGCCGAGGAGGGTTGGCGCGCTAGGGGTTGGCCGGCCTTGATGGGTGGGTAATTTTATTAATTATTTATAAATTTAAATCTATATCATTAATTATTAATTATTAATTATCTTGAATTTATTAATTAATTATAAATTAATTATAAATTGAATTTGATTATTAATTATTAATTATTAATTATATGATAGAGATGAAAATTAAAGAACGATATAAACCAACCGGTTTTGTAAATTAAATGACCAACTAATGTTCAACAACTTTTTCACCGCTTTTTGTAATGATCAACAACTTTTTCGGTGAATTTACTTGATCAACAACAATTTACTTCCGTCGACAACTTTTCATCATTCATTGAATTTTTTCTCGCCCGCCTCTCCGAATTCTTTTTCTCGCCTCGCCTCTCGCCTCGCCTCGCTATCCCGATTCTTTTTCTCGCCTCGCCTCGCCTCCGAATTCTTTTTTTCGCTCTCGCTCTCGCCTCGCTCTCGCTCGATGGATTATAAAGGTAATTTCAATATTTTGATGTATTTGTTATATATATGATTCTTAATTATTGTTAGATGAATTTTGATGAATTTTAATTAATTTCAATTAATAATTATTTAGGGCATCATATAACCATTGTGCATTTGTATGAATAATTAATTAAAATTTTAGATGAATTAAATAGTTTAGTTTAGTTTAATTTTAGTTTAGTTTAGTTTAATTTAGTGTAGTTGAATTTTAGTTTTAGTTGGTGTGGGGTTGGTCATTGGGGATGGGGTTGGCCGTTGGTGGGGTTGGTAGTGGGGTGGGATTGGTTGCGGGGGTGGGGTTAGGGGTGGGGTTGGCGAGTGGGGTGGGGTGGGGTTGGTTGGGGTGGGGGTTGGTTGTGGGGGGTGGGGTTGGCAGCGGGGTGGGGTTGGCCATGGGGAGTAGTGAAGATAAATTAAATTTTTATTATTTTGTAGTTGAATTAAATTATGGTTTTGAGTTTAATTTAGTTTAGTTTAGTTTAGTTTAATTATTATAAATACATAACAATACACTTGAATTTTTATTTAGCAGTGGGATAGGGGTTGGCGTGGGTGAATTTTTCATTTAGTTTAGTTTAGTAGGGTTGGTCTCGTAGTTTAGTTTAGTTTAATTTATAACATTTAGTTTAATTTAGGTGAATTATTATTTAATTTAGTTTAGGTGAATTATGGTTTATATCCGTCCGATGAATTATAATATTTAATTATTATTTAGTTTAGAGATTTATACCGTCCATTATTGTGCATTCAGATTATTTATTTAGTTTATGTGAATTATTATTTGATTTGTATTATTTATTTATTTTATGTGAATTATTATTTGATTTAGTTTAGGTGAATCACGATTTATACACGTTCGTTTTGAAATTTTCATTTAGTTTAGTTTAGTTTATAATTTATTGTTCTTATTATTAAACATTCGTGATCAATGTTCTTGTTTTATATTTAATTTGTATTATTTATTTTAGATGTTTGTTTTATAATTAATGAATTTTTAATTAATTATTGTGTATTTGTATGATTTAATTAGACGTCGGGTGGAAGAATATTATCATTAGATATGGAGGATGTTGGGATGATTGTTTGAACCATGCATGATGCATCATCATATACCTTTGTTGGACCGATAATGCACTTATTTGGGAGTTAAGAGAAAGCATTAATTCATACGGGATCAAATTCTTTCGACTACCAAATACATTATATATCGAGATCTCAGTGGTAGACTTATCAAATCACTTTTGACTACCGATGATCACTAGCTCGATTGTGCGAGATTTATGCCCAACCAGAGTGTATGTGACATCGGAGCGTCGGCTCCCAACCGAACTGAAGCATATATGCCACAATTCGAGCAACCACGTGATACAACGATGACTACGACTTCACAATACTCATCTCGGACGAGTCATTCACACAACAATTTGGAGCATATAATTGGTTTGAGCAAAATACACCTCGAAGTGCCGCAACATGTGCGAAGTGGTCGACGCGATCGTTGACGACGGTGATGATGGCGAATCGTCGTCGGTGAAGAACAAACATCGTCGATGAAGAAGAGGAGGAGGAGGAGGAGGCGTGCGGCTGCAAATGTGATCTCCGCACGTTTGTAGAATTTGATGCGTGGATACGTCGAGAGGTGGAATAGAAAAATTGCTTGGGATGATTATGCAGAGCAACACGCAAGGGGTAACCGAGGGACTCGAGGTAGAACAAATGGAAGAGATGAGCAATTGGCTAGCTCCTGTTATTCCTCATGAGGCTTCGAACAATCTTTTGCTAGTCCTCTCGACTCTATTAGAACCCCGATGAGTGAGCGAAGGTTCCGTCTTCGACAACAAGGTGGACCTTAAGATATCGATCGGTTTGTGGCATATGGAACAAAAGCGAATTTGTTATTCAGCGATCGGACGAGACCGGATTACGTTCAAATGCGATATCGTGATCGGTGTCCGTTTTTATTGCGCGCATCGCAGGGTGGTTTTGGTTTGTGCGCAAGTTTGATGCCGTACACACCGTAGATGATCTCGTGAATACCAAACGCGCAAGGTCAAAGCCCGTGTGATCGCAACATACATAGCGCGAAAAATACGTGAGGACGGTGAAGTCGTTAAGCCGAGATCGATTATGGCGAGTTACAACGAGTATGGCGTCAGCGTCATATCTTGTTGCGGTGAGAGCTCGTAATAGGCAATCGAGATGATATATGGTGGGTATGAACAATCCTATCGATCTTTCTGGGTTATCTTCACATGTTGCGGACAACTAATCTGGTTCGTTGATTGACTTGGATATTGGACCGGATGGTCGTTTCGCCATCTTTTGTAGCGCTTCGGTTCCGGCCGACTCGGTTACGTTGTGCCAGGGCTGTTATTGTTGTGGATGGCACGCACTCGAAGGGCCATGATAAGGGTATATTGTTTGTTCTTTGTTACGAAGGGACTGACAGCGAGCAAGTTTTTCCATGGCTTATGGAATTGGTCCGATCGAGAATGATTTATCATGGACTTGGTTTGGAACACGGAAGAGGCGCTTATCGATCGACCGAGGCGTTGATTGTGTCGATGCGCGCGTCGGTATATCAATCTTGTGAAAATGTCTTCCCGGAACGCCCACGGCTTATGCTACTACCATCTGCTGAAAAATCACGCCTTTGGGAAACCGTCGGTGGCATTGTACGGGCGGCTTATGCACATCGGGAGGCGGAGTTTGACAAAGCAATGAACATGTTAAAGTCCTCGTGCTAAAGATGAACCCACGGTGGTGCGTATGGCAAGTCGACAGAGGTAGGAGTTGAGAAGTGGGCGAGATCAAAGTGCCACATGAGGCGCTATACCTTTTGACTTCCAACATTGCCGAGTCCTTGATGCTCGGTTGTTGTGGCAAGACGATTGCCCATTTGCTCTATGGTTGAAGCGATTCGTCATATCATAGAAAATGGTTCGATCAAAGACTTGAAGCGACGAGCATACCCCACCGACCTAACCCACGAAGGCATTCGCAAGATACGGGCGGGCTGGAGAGATCACGCGGATACTATAGTGCCCAAAGTAACGACACATTCAAAGTCAAGGACGAAACCAAACCTTCAATGTCGATCTCGGGACGGAATCGTGCTCGTGCTTGGAGTGGGACATGGATCGATCCGTGTTCTCATGCGACAGTGACTATCTGATGGAGCTACATACTAAATATAATTTTTTAGTACGGTATGCCGATTTATAACTAACAACTTTATCATTGTTTTTATCTTGAATTTTAATTTGTGCAGCATAAAGATGACCAAATTTCCAGCTATGTGGGAGAATACTACCACGCCGAGAAGCTAAGTGAACTACTCATACAGTAGTAAATCATGTTCCGCCCAATCCGGTTGGATGCTTCCACCGATGTCGCGGCCGTTGAAGTATTGCCACTGCTTTGTGGTCCGACGGCGGGTCGTCCAAAGTTGGGCGCCATCGTCATCAACCGAACGTCCCCATCAAGATCCGGTGGAGGAGAAATGGGGTCAAGCGATGCAAGTCGTGCACGTGGGAGGTGTGGCTTGTGTGGTTCCGCAGATCACACGCGACAATCATGTCCTTATTTACCATCTCATTAATTGAATGAGATATTGATTCACTTAACTTGATATATGAGTTTAATATGATAATTTAAGCATTCTATGAATTTACTAGAATTTTCTAAATTCATATGTTGAAATTGAAAATTTTTAGTTTAGGTGCTTAATTGCTATATATATATATATTAAAGTTAATATATTGTGTTAATATTGATGATTAAGCTCACATATGATACTTTTATGATTTTTTAATGTTCTTCTTCATATATCTTATGAATTGTGAACATATTATGTAAGTAAGGAGTAATGAAGCTTAATTGAGGAGTTGAGAACTAAGAATACGAAAAGTTGAATTTTATAAACATATTATGTTGAAATGAAAACTTGATGACAAAGATATTAGATTATATGTTGTTAAGTGATTATAAATGGTTGATATACCTAAAAGTATACTAATAGAATGATATAATTTATTGGGTTGTGATTATGATTTTCGAGAAAATATACTCAAATACAAATATTACAATATTTAAGAAAATACACTCAAATACAAAAGGTTATTACATAATAATTAGTAACATGTTTCTAACACTTTCTATCTATGACTCTCGTCCACATAATTCAAATATAAAGCAGCTATTTTTACGGTGGCATATACATTCTCATTACCCCACGGGATGCTCTGGGAACCGAAATGAGGCGTTCGGCATACATGCACATGTACGTTCCGGCGACGTTGTCTTCTTGATCGAAGCGTACATCGTGAGCGAGAAATGTAAACGTCCGATCACGCTGAAAGCGCGAACACCGAGTCTCGTTATCTTCAAACCAACGAGTTCGAGTAAGAACGTGTAAATAACATCCTCAAGCCGATCCAATTCATCAACCGCCATCTTGTCGCATACGGGTCTAATGAATAATGTACGGATCGAACATTTCACACACCGGCCGTCATGTGCATTCGAGCCAAAATGATCGACCTCTGCTAAAACAAGTGGATGATGACACGTAAAAGAGATTGATTTTGTAAAGGCACAAACAAAATATATTTTATAATTAGTCATTGTATAAAGAAGTTACCTGCTCAAAGAAAAGCCATGGTCATGACTTTGGCCCACCCCGCTACTACCACGGTGCCCGATACCAATTAGCGATGGAGCCCACGTAGATATAACATGATCTAGATCTGCGCGTTTGACCACGCCGTAAATATGCGACCACTCGACTAATGTACAACTATTCAAAGAAGAAAAAAATTCAATATATATATAAAATATATACATATATATTCACATCTATAAGAAATACGAAATATATACTTACAAAGAAATCGGTGTCCAAAATAATAGTGCTCGAATCATTGACCCCATCCAACAAGTCATTGCGTTTATTAATCCGGTCCTCGGATGCAAAGATGTACAAATCGAGCACGCAATAAATAATTTATTTTTAAATAACGATTTCATATATGAAAATAGAAATAGAAATAAGTGATACTTACCCCACGTCAAGCTCGTCGGTAGGGTCTTCGATGCGAACAAAATCATTGAGGTCGCCATGCATCCACATCTCTAATAATCATCGAACCCGTCCTCGCCTCAAGAAAAGCTTCATAAGAAGCGTATACACTATCGGGGATAGGACGAGGCATGTGGCTATTCACGTCTGGTGACCTCGGTGCGGTAGCATGAACCTTACTCGCTCGCTTCTACGAGTTGGCTAATTTTGTTAAAGCAGCGAGTTAGAAAAAGTAAACATATCAAATATGATGCAATAATATAAAATAAGATAATTTACCAATGGTCTCGGCATCTCGGCATGGAATGACGAGCCGGATCCTCCGTGTGATGGGCTAATGAATCGGAGGTAGATCCATACTCCTAGAGGCGGCGATGAGGTGTATACTCGGGTGGTGTGTGAGACGCCGGATCCGCTAGAGGAGTCTGCTGGGTACATCGATGTAGGAGAGTACGAGAAGGCCCGGTCACGATCGTCACTCTGCATCGCCGTGGGATAGTTCCACGGCGGGACGGCGTATATGCCCGATCTTGCGAACATCTACATCGACACCCTTCTATCATGACTCAAACCACGTCTCGAGTCCTGAATATTCTCTCTAACCACATCATTGATCGTGTGCGTGATCCAACGACGATCCTCCGACTCGGGCGTCGTGGTGCTCACCGCCGCTAGATGAAGAGGAACGTAGGCGTCTGTCACGCTTCGTATCCCGACTGCATCCCCTATATCAGATCGGCGTCCCTCGTCCGACGCACGCTCTATCCCCACAGACTGATGTCGTGGCTCCTCATGCTCCTCCTCAGGCTCCTCATCAATCTCTTCAACATCGCGATCGTGCCCTCGTCTGCGTCGTCGCCGACCAACCCCACATCAAGAGGGCCCCGCCTAGAAGCGAGGCTGTGCAGTGCGGGCGGGGTTGTTCCCAGGCGCATGAGATGGGAACGGGTCTCTGTAGTTCACTCCCCGGCACCCGGATATTGAGATGACGATATGTCTGCATGCTCATCTCATAGTCGTCAGGGACTAACCCCAACAACGGTTGCCCTCACGATCGAGCAGGGTCGTGTATCCACGCCAATCATCTTCGTGAACTTCCACCTCACGCATCTAGGATACACATCCTCCCGGACATACTTTGCAACCGTCGTGCAAGATCCGGATGATCTCTAGTGACCAAATATATAATGCCCATGATGGTCCGTAGAAGTGATATTTGGCCCCGATCTTCATATTCCACATGTAGTGTTGTAGAATTTGATCGCATATGCAGCCCATGGAAATCGGCAAACACGTCCGGATCGTCAACTAAGACCCAAATCCACGGATCCACGGTCGTGGCAAGTCGATACCAAGACGAATGCGTAAAGAACTAAGATGTGGCCACACGGAGATATAGATGACCACAAGATCATCAATCGGACGATCCGTGTCAAAGAATCTCACACCTAGATTCTCTATACTAGTCCTTCCGCTACCAACAAACCTTCGATAAACCTCAACGGATTGCGGATCGTACTCGGTTGTAGGATCGAAAGATGGCGTCCCAAAACTCAAACCCGCCACGAAAGAAAATCGAGAAGGAAAAACAAATTGTCCTCCCATTAATAAAAACCATATCGCCGATCTTGACCTTAGGAGGGCCTAACTGTCGGGATACCATATGGTGCAAACTCATGTTTGACTTGGATCCGTGTTCCCAACCAACAAAGTGGCCAAACATCTCGCTTAAACCTATCCACCGTGTCTTCACCACCTATATCTCTCAATCTCAGTATGACCTTCTTAAATAATTCGACGAAGTAGGTGCTTGATTGTGGATGGACGATTGATGGTCTCGGCCTTAAGAACTCGATTTCTAATTAAGAAATATGTCAATTAGTGTGTTCACACATATTGTGAAATTAATTCCAAAATTATATAGAATTGGTGGTGAACTTTTTTGTGTCTTGATTAATATAGAATTGAAAATTTTGTTCCCTATACTAATTTTTGTGGATGGACTTAAGAACTTTACCCATGGAACACATTATCCACTATATATTTTGTTTCTAAGTTCACAAAATTACAGGAAGTAAGCGCATTAGACAACCTTTGTGTGTTAGCATAGTCGCAAGGATTGAAAATTTCTACCTAAAATTACTTGGTGGATATTTCTACCTAAAAGAAATATATTTGTTAAATTTAGTAACATAAGATTAACTACTTATCAACACTTTACCGCTTATAATTTCAAAGCGTCTTATTAATAAACGAATTCTACCGAAATTTCGTGAGTAACGCTTATAATATGATTTGCCAAATCAATCAAAACTCATCCAAATTCATCCCAAACTCCCAAACCATACATAATAATTACAAAGCATAGATTCAATTAATGTCCGAATTCACAAAGCATAGATTTACAAAGCATAATAATTCATGTCCGAATTCATAATTAATATCCTATCACATATATTTGAATTATTTCAGAAAGCATAAACACAACACAATATATAGTTAAAAAAGCATAGAAAATACATAATTAACAATATATAGTTAACAAAGCATATAAATACATAATTAATAATATATAATTAACAAAGCATATAATTGAAATTATAATTCGTAAATCATAATAATTAACAAAATATACAAAACAACAATATAAATAAACAAAATACAACAATATAAATATATATTGTAGAATATGAGGATTTTTCGTGAATTTATAGTTTTAAGGTGACATACATGTTTTTAAAAATACCTATCTAATTATGAAAAGTTAAATAAAATAATTTTGTAATATTAGTTTTTCCAATAAAAGCAGAAATAGTATGAATTTTAATAGTAATTATCAATTTAACGCCTATTTTCTATGCTTTTTTACATAATAATTATCAATTATCAATTATCAATTTTAATAGTAATTATTAATTATCAATTTTACATAACGTCTATTTAACATAAATATTATCAATTTTAATAGCAAGTATCGATTTTAATAGTAATTATCAATTTTACTATAACGTCTATTTTGTTTTTCCAATAATAGTAATAAATAAAAGTTAATAGAAATACAAGCAATATCAACAATTCAGATATAAACATCCATTTTGAACAAATATAAATAAACAAAAATATAATAATATAAATAAACAATTAACAATAAATTGTACATGTGTACACTACGGTTTTACTAACAATTAACGACAAAATAAGTTCAAACATAATAAATTATGAACTATCAACTATTGTCAAATCACACAATAAATTATGCACTATCATAATAAACAATAAATTATATATTATTGTCTAGTTACACAATAAATTATGGACAATCAACTAATATCTAATTATGTCTAATTAAATAAATTATGCACTTTTCTGCACTCCAACATTTGAATGGTCTACATTTGAGATTATTTTAATCAAGTGGTATATTCTAACTGTTTTTATCCCATATGTATATTATCAAATATAATTTGCATAATAATTCACGATAATAATAATAATTAAATTTGAAATTTGATAATTCACTTATCATAAAAACATAATTAACAATATAACAAAACATATAATCAAAATTCACTAAATTTGAAATTTGATAATTCACTTATCATTCACTAAATTTGAAATTTGATAATTCACTTATCATTCACTAAATTTGAAATTTGATAATGAACATAATTAACAATATAACAAAACATATAATTAAAATTCACTAAGCATATAAATACATAATTAATAATATATAATTAACATAGCATATGTAATTATAATTTATAAATCATAATAATTAACAAAATATAAAAACAAAACACCGTGAAGACATGGTTGGTAGCGATAGGTAGGTTGGGCCGGTGGGTGTGTTGGCCGCCGGTGGGTAGGTTGGTGCAGGTGGGTGTGTTGGCCCGGTGGGTAGGTTGGCCGCCGGTGGGTGTGTTGGCCGCCGGGTGGATGTGTTGCCGCCGAAGGAGGGGTTGGCAGCAGGTTGGCCGTGCGGGTGTGGCTTGGCAGCGGAGGAGTGGGTTGGCCGCAGGGGTGGCTTGGCGCCGTGGTGCGTTGGCCGCTAGGGGTGGCCGCGTGGGTGTGTTGGCAGCGTGTGGGTTGGGCGGTGGGTGTGTTGCCGCCGGGGTGGGTTGCCGTAGAAGGATGGTTTGGCCGCCGTGATGTGTTGGCCGCAGAGGTGGCTTGGCCGGCCTAGGGTGGGTTTGCCGCCGGTGGTTGTTTGGCCGTGGGTTGGCGGGTGTGTTGGCCGTTGCCAGTGCGCGGAGGGTTGGCAGCGGGAGGTAGGTTGGCCGCGGAAGCCTTACGGAGGGTTGGCATGGGAGGTAGGTTGGTCACGGAAAGCCATGGGTTGAGAGAGTTGCTTGGCGGTGAGGGAGTTGGCGGAGGAGGGGCGAGTTGGCGGAGGAGGAGGCGAGAGAGAGTAGAGAGGGCGAGAGAGAGAATAGAGAGTGCTGTGCGAGAGAGAATAGAGAGTGGGACATTGGATTCTTTAAAAATAAAGATTCTTCTGCCCAAATTTTTTTAATTGTTTAAAAATCTGAAAGATTCTTAAATTTTTGAATTGTAGTGTTGTTCTGTGCGCCATTAGTCAATGGCACAAACTTTGATAATCGGCACAATTTTTCGTGTTTAACAGTTTATCGATTTTGATGAAAATATATTAAACTAATGAAATGGGTATAGATGGCACTATTTTTTTGAAATGGATATACATAGCACACTTTTTTTCAAAATAGGGTAAATAAGCTACGCACCCTTTATATTATCTATGCCTATGTTAATACCGTTTGTTTGAGTTCCACTAACACCTTCTAATTTTAGATAAAAAATGTTTGGACTTGTCATATGTACTTTGTCTCTTTCGTGTGGTCTGTAAATTAGGTATTGTTTGGAAGAATTTACACAAAATCCCAATTTCACATGAATGTTAATCGTGTGGCATAAAGAAATAAAGTTCTAAATAGCACTAAAAATGTTATTATTACCAGTAAACAGTATATATGTTCGGAACTAAACTCATATTTGCAAACATGTCAATCTACGATTGTGTTTGTTGCATTTATGAGTAACATCTTACAAATCTTGTCCAATGAGACTGTGACTCTCTCATATTAAATTAATTATTAATGTCCTATGTGTTATAAAATTAGATTACGAAATATCCAAAATTCAAAACTCAAAATTTATCATATTAATATAAATAATTAACGCGTGACAACTAACATAAAAAGAGATGTATCGGTTGGGAAGCATCCAAAAATCATTTATGTTTTGGGCCTCCAATTATCCAAAGGATTTAACTATTTATGTCCCAAAATTGATGAAATATCACAGCCGTACTAGGTAAACAGTTGGGCAACGGTCATTTGTTCCGTGACAAACCGAAATCTTCCGATTGAATGAGAATTTTAATGAAAATAATGGTAACAATAACAATCTTGATCTTAAATAAAAATTAAACTAGCCGGTTTACTTGGCCTATGGACAGCGTGGTGCCATTATATATTTCAAGCATAATAAAGCATTTGAATTCTCAAAACAAAAGGCCGACTTGGAATCTTTTAATTTTTTATTAAAATATTCGTTAATAACACATATTTTATTTTTATTTTAATTAATAACTGACATTATCACGTAGTAGCCTCCAAAAGTTGTACCTTCAAACGAAGAAATATAGTTTGGCCGTATCCTTTAATTAATGGAAAGTTGGTATTAGTTAGGTTTTAAGATGGTATGCAGATAACGTTAGGCTTTTAGGGCCTTGACCAAACATGTATTTTGCGATGGCTAAAAATAAAATTTATTAGGATTTTAATTGGCAATATTTCGTCTATTTGGTAATTTTGTTCAAAGAAGATAGCTCATTATTAGTATGGTATGCAAGGGTGTACATATATATATATATATATATATTTCTTAATAATTTTTTGAGTTGTTTTGCTTCCATTTGAAACTAGAAGTTGTATTCGATTGTGGAGAAGTATAGTCTTAAACAATTGGTTAAACAATGAAGCCGATTAATTAATTTAATAAGTGCATCATCTTGCTTAAATATTGGTTGAATGATGACAACGAATACTTATATATACAACTAATGAAAATCATAACTCCAACACAAAACTATACAGGCCCATTAACAGATGACTGGATATCATAATCCCATAAAATTATGTAATTTAGGGCCAATACATGTTAGATTTAAGCCCGCCGATAATTAATTAATGAGACAAATCATAAGATCACACTCGAAGCTCCCAGTTACGGAGTTCAGCTGAAATGGTGGTCGAAGAAGGAGATGCGACGGAGTCGCTACCACTACTCGAGCGGGACGAATTCCACCGCGTCGCCACCGTATCACCGATGTCAATTGTCCAAAAACACGAGCACGAGAATCCCCCAATCGTTTTCCCTCCCATCGACCACGAGAATCTTCACACTTCTCCCGAACCACCACCTTCTCCCTACCAAATCTACAGCATTCACGCCGGAAATCGCCAGATTTCGTTTTCGGATTCCGATTCGGACTCCGATTTGAACTCATCGTCCAAATTTTTGAAAGATTATGGACTAAATTAGGATATATGTGCTTTAGTTAATTAATGGTTGGACTATTAATTAATTAAAACAGACTAAAGAATAAATGTCCATATAAGCTAGGGCTTTAATGGGTTGTTCTATTTAATATAAATAGGGATAATTGTTCTTTAGGTAAAAAAGAGACAAAATCATAATCTTAGAGAACTACCGTTAAATTCAATCAGAGATTTCTTGGCTTTCTTTATTTGAACTTTGTGCCGGGAATTGTTCATACATCGGATTTGCATACACGTGGATAACATAGTTGTAGAGACAACCTTGCAGGATTCATTGCAAATTGTAAGTTCTTTATCTAACATGTTCATAGGGCTCTTCGCATGCTTAATTATAGATCTAGATCTGTTTTTTGACTGTTTATTCCGTTACGTATCATTAGATGATGTCAAGAATTACCAACAGTGGTATCAGAGCCCGAGACTCGATTTATAATTAATTCGTGTTTTATTAATTGTGGATTTCTCGAAATTTTGAATTTCGAATTCTTTTCGATTTCTTTTGTTTCGTTTGGTTTCCCCTTTTTTAATTAATCTGGTTTTTAAAAAAAAAGAAAAGGAAAAGAACAAACGAAAAAGAAAAAGAAAATTAAAAACTGATTCTGGAAATTCGCTTCACCGGAGATCTCGCCGACAACCTCCTCCTTCACCGTCGTTCTCGCCGCCGCGGACTCCATCTTCACCGACGGCGATTACGTTTTAACAGACGGCGATCGACGACGCGGCGCGAGGCGCTCGCGCTCGTCGCCGCTGTCGAGCACCGCCTTTTGATCCTCGCCCTCTCTGTACGACAACAACGGTCGACGACGCGGCGAGGCGCTCACGCTCGTCGCCGCCGCGGTGGTGATGTCGAAGCACCTTTCGATCGCCATCGCGACGGGTGGAGGAGAATGAAGGGGAAACGCAGCGACTGCGGTCCGCGGCTGCTGCAGAACGCCGAGAATCGTGGCGAGGAAGAGGAACGCGGTGAAATCGTGGAGGCGACGGCGGAACGGGAAGGCGGCACAACGCGCGTTGCGCCGAAAACCCTAACGGGTTTCTTCCGGGGTCGCGGGCTTGGGATGCTCTGGGCGGCGGGCTGGGCTTCGCCTGTTCTGGGCCGTGGGCGAGCGTCTGGGTCGTGGACGAGCGCCTGGGCCTTGGGCGAGCACTGGGCCGACGAGCTCTACTTCTTGGGCGCGGCTGGGCGGTTTGGGCCAAATTTTGGGCGACCCACTTTGGTCATCACGGTTTATTAAAAACATTTTTATTAATTTAGAATTAATAAAATTTAATTTTCAATTACACAAATTAATTTATTAATTGGATTAATTAGTTTTATTTTAATATTATTATTTTTGAAATAATAACAATAATTTTGATCTCATATTAATTTAGAATTAATATTATTTTATGTACATGGATTAATTTTATTAATTTAGAATTAATAATTTTAATCATAATTTTGGAAATTAATTTATTAATCGATTAATAAATTTTAAATTTATTATTATTTTTGAAATAATAGTATAAAGTTTGATTTTGTATTAATTTAGAATTAATATAATTTACTAATGTTCATAAATTAAAAAATTGATTTATTAATTAGATTAATAAATCTAATTTGACTATTATTTTAGAAATAATAATTCTAAATGAATATTTATATTAATTTGGAATTAATATAAATGCATACATCCACTGTTAATTAGATAATTAAATTATTAATTAGATTAATGAATTTATTCGTTGAGCCATATTTGCTATTTTTCTGTGATAAGCATGCTATTTGATTTTATGCTTATATTTTAACTATAGTAGTTAGAGACCGCTTTTATGGTTTGGGTAGACGACGTCCAATAGTTGTAGTCCGTGTTACTATGTTTGGGTAGGCGACGCTCAATATGTGTGGTCTGTATTTTATGCCTGGGTAGGCGGCATCCAGTAATTGTTTTGGATTTAATATTGGATATTAAAATAAACAATTAGTATCACATGTTTTATCCCCACTAAATACAAGTCTTGTTTTTGAAACAAAACGTGACATCCAACATAATTGTTTGAGGTCACTAACCTTTTTGTTCAAGAGTTTTACACCCTCGTGTTTACTCCCAAATCGACAAGGCCAAGACTCAGTCATAGATGTATGGTTGGCATCGTGTGATGAGGTTGACTTGCTTAATTATTTTGTATCACCCTTCGTGATCAAGATAATTAGTGGACACATATTAATTGGGTTAATAAACCAAGAATTGAGGACTGTTGTTGCATTCAGATTCAAAACCGACTAAGTGTCATTATTGTGGTCATCAACCCTCGCAGAGGCTGCATGATGATGAGACTTAAATCGATGCAAAACTGTCACTGCAATTGGCTTTGAGGTCTACTGAGTGATATTATTGTAGTCATCAGCCCTCGCAGAGGCTGCAATAATATTGACTTGGATCTTGGACCACTAATATTTATATTTATTATAAATCAGTATTTTGCATTTGGGGGTGCAATATATGTTAAAATTAGTGGGATCTAATCAATACAATAAACCATTGTTTGATTAGTGATACAATTGTGATCTGTGTTTACTTTGTTCTAATTTCTTTTAATTTTTCGTTCAGTTACAATGTCGACTATGTTATATAAATGTTTGGTGGAAATAAATTTGTTGACTGTGTCAAACTATCCGGATTGGCTAAGTTGCCTGCGCTTGGTGCTAAGGACGGATAAGATTGAGTATGTTCTTAGACAAACTAATCAGTATCATCCCCGATGAGCGTTCTCCTGAGTATGCCTCGTTTGACAGGGTTGCTCATAAGAAACACGTTGAAGATGTTATGTCGGCTCAGGGCATTATGTTGACCTCTATGAGTTTGGAACTACAGAGGCAACATGAATGCATGCTACCTTATGAGATGATTCAGCACTTGAAGAGTTTGTTTGCCTCACAGGCACAAACATTGGAGTATGAGATACTCCGGGATCTCTTCAAGTGCACGCTTCATGATAGGAGCAAGGTCTCTGAATATGTTCTGAAGATGATTGGATTGATTGAGAGACTGGCGTCGATTGGAACGACTTTGCCAGTCAATATCTCAACCAACCTGATTTTGCAATCTCTACCTGGTTCATTTGCGAATTTCATTGTGAATTTCATTGTGAATTTCAATATGAACAACACAAAGGTTAGACTGACTGATCTTTATAACATGTTAAAGACTTATGAGTCATCTACTTCGAATGACAAGTCTGTACTCATGGTGAGTTCTTTTGCTCAATCTTCCAAAGGGAAAAAAAAACAAAAGAAAAACAAGAAGAAGACATCAGATGCCTTGAAGCCTAACAAGAGTGGAGGGGCTCAGAAGAAGAAGCCGACATTAGCAAATGATTAGTGCATGTTCTGTCATGAGAATGGGCACTGGAAGAGAGACTGCCCAAAATTCAAGGCACAAGGTGTAATGGGTGGTAGCTCAGGTATGTTTGTCATTGAGATAAATATATCTATAAATAATTCACATTCTTGGCTATTAGATACCGGCTGTGGCTCACACATTTGTAATAATGTACAAAAGCTAAGTGACAACAGGAAAGTGAATCCTGGAAAGGTCGACCTGCGCGTGGAAAATGGAGCAATAGTTGCTGTTGAACGCGTGGGGACTTATAGATTAGATCTTCCTTTGGGATATAGACTAGATTGACATGACTGTTATTTTGTTCCTGCTATTTCAAAATATTATTTCCATTCTTATGTTAGACATTGAAGGGTTTTCCTTCCATTTTGGAAACAGTCGTTGCCCGTTTTCTCTTAATGGGATGTTTTATGGAAATATCTTTCTTTCGAATGGTTTATATATGCTTAAATGTGAACGAGATATTCTCAATGTACAAAACAAACGACCTAAGCTAAGTAATACGAATAATACTACTTATCTTTGACATTGTAGACTTGGTCATATCAATGAGAAAATGATAACAAGATTGAGAAAATTAGATTATCTCACACCATTTGATTTTGAATCATATGGTACTTGTGAATCATGTCTCAAAGGGAAAATGACTAAGAAACCATTTTCTGGGAAATGGTTACGTGCCAAAGAATTGCTAGCGTTAATCCACTCAGATATGTGTGGACCGTTTCCAACTCAAGCAAAAGGTGGATATCCATACTTTATAACTTTTACTGATGATTATTCAAGGTTTGGGTATGTGTATCTGATGAAACACAAATCTGAGGCTCTTGATAAATTTAAAGAGTTTAAGTTAGAAGTAGATAAACAACTTGGCAAACGTATCAAGAATCTTCAATCAGACCGAGGAGGGGCATACTTAAGCCGAGAATTTCTTGATTACTTAAAATCACATAGAATCCGGTCAGACTGGACACCTCCGGGAACACCACAACTGAATGGTGTATCTGGGAGAAGAAATCGAACCTTATTAAACATGGTTCGATCCATGATGAGTTTCGCTAGTCTCCCTTTATTCCTTTGGGGCCATGCCTTACTTACCGTTGTTCATATTTTGAATAGGGTTCCTTCTAAATCAGTCGAGAAAACAACATATGAGATATAGTATGTGAAAAGAGCAAATCTTAAATATTTGCGGACTTGAGGTTGTCATGCTTTTGTTAAGAAAATGCTGACTGATAAGTTGGAATCGAAAATGAGAAATGTTATCTTGTTGGATATCCTAAGGAAACTAGAGGATATGAATTCTACTCACCTGGAGATCACAAGGTGATCATTTATATGAATATGACGTTTCTTGAAGATTTCTATGTTTCCAAGGAACAAGGTCACAACGCGGTAGATCTTAAGAAATTCAAGGACCACAAAATAACACAGATGACGAAAGATTGTTCAATGGTGTGAACAAGAATTCAGTGGGAGTATTTGATGATCTATTGGGAGGGAAATGACTCTTAGAGAGCCACCTCAAGACAATGAGACTCATCAAATACAAGATGACACAACAGTTGTGCCACCTCCGCCTCAACAAAATCATGATGAAATTCTTGAGAATCTCCAAAATGTTGAGGAAATCAACACGGAGGAACTTACTCACGTTCAAAATGAACAGCATGAACCTGCGCAAACAACCCGACTCAATAGGGCACAAAGGACTCGTCGTGCACCCGAAAGACTGAATCTGATGGTTGAGAACCAAGATGATGAAGTCGAGTCGGATGATGATGAACCTAAGACCTATACTGAAGCGGTGTCTGGCACCAATTCAAAGATGTGGCTCGAAACCTTAATATCTGAAATGGACTCGATGTATATAGTCTGGAAACTAGTTGACTTACCATATGGGGCTTACCCCATAGGCTGCAAATGGATCTTCAAAAGAAAGAGAGATGCAGATGGTAAGATACAAACCTACAAGGCTAGGTTTGTGGCAAAGGTTATAGTCAACGTGAAGACATTGACTATGATGAGACATTTTCGTCAGTTGTCAAAATCAAGTCCATTAGGATCTTACTTGTCATAGCTGCATACTACAATTTTGATATTTAACAAATGGATGTCAAAACCGCATTTCTCAATGGAGAACTAGAAGGTGATGTCTACATAACACAACATGAAGGTTTTGTATCCAAAGAAAGGCCGAATGCAATATGTCGGCTAAAGAAGTCAATTTATGAATTTAAGCAAGTATCGAGGAGTTGGAATATTTTTTTGACAGAGCTATCAAATTGTTTGACTTTGTTAAAAGCAAAGAGGACCCATGCATTTATAGTAAGCGCGAGAATGGAAACGTTGTCTACCTGATCATATATATCGATGACATTCTGATTATGGGGAGCGACCGATCCATGATGCAATCCGTGAAAGACTGACTGTCTAAATCCTTTATGGTGAAGGATCTTGGTGATGCCTCCTACATCATTGAGATCAAGATCTATAGGGATAGACCTAATAGATTGTTGGGGCTATCACAATCCACTTACATAGACAAATTGCTACGACGTTTCTCAATGGAAAATTGTAAGAAATGATTTCTTCCTATGGGACATGACATCAAGTTGTCTAAGAAAGATTGTCCTTCTAATGACAAAGAAATTGTTTGCATGAAAAGGATCTCATATACTTCAGCTATAGGATCGATCATATATGCCATGATATGTACTAGGCTAGATGTGGCCTATGCGCTTAACATGATAGGTAGATTTCAGCAAAATCCCGGTGATGAGCATTGAAAATTGTTAAGACTATTCTTAAGTACATTAGAAGGACTAAAGAATACTTCTTAGTCTATGGTGGACAGCCAGAGCTATCAGTGACTGGGTACACTGATGCTAGCTTCCAAACAGACCATGAAGACTATAAGTCTCAGTCTGGATATATTTTCATCCTCAATGGTGGTGCAGTGAGTAGGAACAGTTCCAAACAAAATACAACTGCCGACTCCACCACCGAAGTCGAGTATATTGCTGCATCTGAAGTTGCTAAAGAGGTGGTTGCCCTGTTGGAGTTTGTGAATGAATTAGATGTTGTTCCAAGTGCGAGCGGTCTGATACCATTGTTCTGTGACAATACAGGCGCGGTCGCGCAAGCAAAGGAATCAAGAGCCACAAACAGAAACAAGCATGTTCCAAGACGATATCATCTGATTAGAGAAATAATAGAAATTGACAATATAAAATTAGAAAGAGTACCCACGACTATAACTTAGCTGGTCCTTTTACCAAGCCGTTGTGTATAGAAAAACACAACAAACACTTTGAGAGCTTGGGTGTTAGACATGTGGAAAATTGGCTTTGATTCAGTGGGAGTTTACAGTTTGTATGTTTTAGAAACTCCTTTGTTGAAACATACTTATTTTGATCACAATTAAGGATAATGTTTTATCTATGAGTTTTGTGCATTTGATGGAATAATTTTGATGTTTGTCGTTATTATCTTATTTGTTCCCTTGAATTATCACTGTCATTTTTGCTGTGAGACATCAATGATATAATATAATTCTAAAATAGCCCTAACCAATGATCATCAAGAATGAGATATTGATGATATGTCACAGGTTAGTATGTGGTCTGCATCACATTCTTAGATAATGTAGTGGTTCTCATAACCACGAGATATTTGATATCCGTGATGGACACATGAATACTTTGAAGAGTATTGGTACACCATACTATCAAATCGTTTGTTTGATGTCTACGATTTTTTAGTGTTGAAGTATGTAATAGTCCTTAGACTTGAGGTCATTACACATTTTGTTTGTTGAGTGTTGTACTTTGACCAAGACAACGCTTGCAAGTGGCAAGACAAGGCTTGGATTGGGTGCATAATGAGACAAATGAAAATGGTAGTTGAGCCAAGAATGTGATTCATTCATCGATTGAAATTTCGAGTGAGCACTTACTTTCTCTATTTTATTCGACCATAAAGTCATTGGCCAATGCAATAGATATATTCAATTAAAGTCATTGAATATGATCAAATGAGTCTTATAATAAAGATGAGAAAAATGATTGAGCTATTGAGATAAACACATAGCAAAATCCTAGGCTGAATCGAGTGTGTCATGAATGAAAGGATATTACATAAACTTCATGTAAAGGTTTGTTTACTATTTTCCACGTAAACGTCCGTCATATATCGAGTTCGCTGCACAACGCGTCCATAAGTTTTGTGCAAACTTTGATTAGATCATCGTTGGTAATGAGGACCTATTGGGTCACACTATCAAGTGTATTGTTAATCCGCTCAAGGATACATGCATAGTGCACGGTAAGTTATCTAATATTAGTTTAAGTGAGAGATTGAAAGATTATGGACTAAATTATGATATATGGGCTTTAGTTAATTAATGATTGAACTATTAATTAATTAAAACAGACTAAAGAATAAAAGCTCATATAGCTCATATAAGGGCTTTAATGGGCTGCTTTATTTAATATAAATAGGGATAATTGTTCTTTAGGTAAAAAAGAGACATAATCATAATCTTAGAGAACTACCGTTAAATTCAATCAGAGATTTCTTGGCTTTTCTATTTGAATTTTGTGCCGAGGAATTGTTCCTGCATCGGATTTATATACACGTGGATACCATAGTTGTGGAGACAACCTTGCATGATTCATTGGAAGCATTGCAAATTGTAAGTTCTCTATCTAACGTGTTCATAGGGCTCTTCGCATGCTTAATTATAGATCTAGATTTATTTCTTGACTGTTTATTCCGCTGCGTATCATTAGATGATGTCAAGAATTATTAACAATTTTCGCTGTCGGATTCGAGTCCGCGGCCGCGTTCCCCGATTTCTTCGGCGAGTCCCGCATCCGCGGCCAGATGGTTCGGTTCGTGGACGGAGCTATTGAATTCCAAGGTGAATAACTTGGTGCAGTTTCCGAAGATAATCTAATCTACAATCTAATTTTATTTTTCCAGAAAATCAATGAGCTGACATCAAATATTAATTATTTTCTATCAACGTGGCAACGGCGAAGACAAAAAGTGTAGCAATGTTCATGTCACCTACTCAGTATTCAATACTAATACTAATACTAATACTGGGTTTATGCGTCTCACGTTCTTATAATTATTCTACGCTAACGCTACCACATTTGTATATATTAGCAACACCAAAATCCAACTCAAAATATTAATCTTCGATCGACTCCCATACAAATTAAAAAGTAAGAAGAAAAGAAAATGGAGCTCACCAGAAAATGCTATGCTTTGATGCTGCTGGTGGTGGTGGTAGTAGTTACAGTAGAGGGCAGCGGATACAAATACGACGAGGATCTGAGTTTGTCATACTACCATAAGAGCTGCCCTCAACTGGAGAAGATCGTCCACAACAAGCTCAAGCTCTGGCTTAAAAATGACTCCACTCTCGCCCCTGCTCTCATCAACCTCCACTACCGCGACTGCGCCGTTAGGGTACACATCCATCACCATTACTCATTCTTTCTAAATTCCGCATTATTGAAACATGATAATTTCATTGTAAAAATGATGAATCATAAAAAATAGAATTTGAATCCAGGACCACAAATTCATTCAACAAAGTAACAAAGTAATTAATTCATCGCAAATCTTCACAATCTATGAATTGAAAATGGTTCCTACTCTATATTTGCAAATTGATTTTTATCTGATCTAATTCCTATACATATTTGTAGGGATGTGATGCTTCAATTCTCCTCGACCATAAGGGCAGCGAAAGAACGGCCAAGGCCAGCATGTCTCTGAGGGGCTTCCAAGTCATCGACGACATCAAGTCCGAGGTGGAGAAAAAGTGCCCCAAGACAGTCTCCTGTGCCGATATTCTGGCCTCTACCGCGAGGGATGCCACCACCGCCGTTGGTGGCCCCTTCTGGTCAGTCCCTTACGGTCGAAAGGATGGGCGTCTCTCCCTGGCCGAGGAGGCGGAGTCTCTCCCTAGGGGCCACGAGAGGATAACCGACCTGATCGAGCTGTTCCAATCCAAGGGGCTGAACGTGCTGGACCTGGTGGTGCTCTCAGGGGCCCACACAATCGGAAGAAGTGGTTGTGCTGCCCTGCAGCACAGGCTCTTCAACTACAATGGCAGCGGCAAACCTGACCCCACCATCGACCCTAGGTATCTGAATTTCTTGAGGCGGAAGTGCCGGTGGGCATCAGAGAGCGTGGAGCTGGACGCCGTGACACCCAACAAGTTCGACGTGCAGTACTACAGGAATCTGCAGAAGAAGATGGGGCTGCTCTCCACCGACCAGATGCTCTACTCCGATTCCGAACCGCTCGATCGTCTCTCGCATTGGCTTGCGGCGGAGGTGTTCCACCAGCAGTTCGCGGCGTCCATGCTTAAACTTGGAAAGATCATCGATTATTCTGCCGACCAAGATGCCGAGATTCGCCTCAAATGCAACTGCGTCAACGCTGGCTAGATATATAATTACTATATATTACCTCCACCATTGCGATCGATGCTATGTTTGCCATGACTTTTTGTATGTTTTGCCTTTCCCTTCCCGATGATAACTCATTATGACTCATTGCATGTAATGTAATCCATTTCTTTCCGGTCTAATATATATGGAGATTACAAAATTTTCAATTATTTGTTATTTCATATACTGTAATAACATTATTAAAATGGTGAATAATGGCTCACAGAAAATTGTGCGAAAATCGTGAACCAAAGAGTTCCATTTTGTTATAAGTGTGTATAGCATATGAGATGGAGAATAAAAGTCCCACTTATTCAATGAAAATAGCTCCTATATATACATGTGAATAACCCTAATCCTAATAGGATTCCAACCATAATCCTAATAGGATTCTAATATGCATCTACCATATATAATATATTTACATATATAACATTCCCCCTCAAGCTGGAGTATAGATGTTAATCATGTCCAGCTTGTTACAAAGATAATCAATCATAACCCAAAATAAATAAACCTAACCCAAAATAAACCGAACGAAAATCAAACTTAAATTTCAACTGAAATCTCAAACATAATTCAAATCGATCCAAACCGAATCCAACACCAATTAGATGCAGATCCAAACAGTATCCAGACAACTCACGAACGTCGACCCAAACCGAATCCACACAAATCGGATGTTGACTCAAACGGTATCCAAACAACTCACAAACGTTGAGATGAGCAAACCACAACAAACGGAACTCAATTCCGGCAGCAAATGTGCTCACGGGCAAAACCAAATCGAAAACCAAATAGAGAGAATCGAGCTTGGAGCGATGATTACCAAACAATTTATAAGAATAATCGAAAGATTTCAAAATGACATTTATCGAACTTTAATAATCAAACCTTATTTACAAGGCAAAAGTCAAATAAAGGCTACAAGTTCCTTTAACAAGAGGTTCGATAATTCGATGATATAATCGCATAATAACATACAAAACATTCGTAATAGATCCCACATCTCCGCTCCATCATCATCACGGCACATTTACTAATCCAAACAAGAATTACTCAAACAAACACATATCGCTTGCAAGCATTTTCCACGTATGTATGATCCACATCCACCACAATCAATCATTTCGAGGCGAGTTGAACAGGATCAGGTATAACAATATTTCATCAAAGCTAATCATGCTTGAGAGCTCACGGCATTTTGAGCGACCACGGACGCGACCTGTACGAATTCTTTAAATTTCCAATAAATCACAACAAGCTCCTACTATATCATATATCATTAATTCATACTCAAAACCTTCAAGAAAATTTTCGGTACTTAGGAAATAAAAAACTGCACTGCACAGAAACATTGTTCTAACCACACATTCGATTTCTAACCTCGTTAACTGTATTGATTTGGTGTAGGATGATTAGAGCACTGTTCACCAGAACACTGTTCACGCGCGAAACAATTAAACAAAACAAAACTTTGGCTTGCCCACACGCGCCGGCTCCGGCGACCGAACTTCCGGCGAAGGTTCGTCGGACGCTTAAATATCGACTCATCTCAAAATGGCGCACCTCCCTGTGCCGGAGGTGTCAATCGGTGAAGCTCGATAAATTATTAATCGAACTCAAATGGGTGGCTCCGACCACGGACGCCACCATGACGTGCGAAAAACCGACCGCATGTAAACATTGTTTTCCTTTTCACCCAAAACTTTTCCTAATAATTTTCAAATTTGAAACCTTTCAAAAATTCAAAATTCCAAACCCTAGATCTGGAACGTAGCTCTGATACCATGTTATAAGTGTGTATAACATATGAGATGAGGAATAAAAGTCCCACTTATTCAATGAAAAGAGCTCCTATATATACATGTGAATAACCCTAATCCTAATAGGATTCCAACCCTAATCCTAATAAGATTCTAATATGCATCTACCATATATAATATATTTACATATATAACACATTTAATTTCTTTTTTTATTTCTGCTTGCTACCAACCTCCCAAAAAATTTCATCAAATTTTAAAAGCACAAACATACGGATGTATGAGACTAAAGAACTTGTGCAGTCAACCACAGAACCTAACCTGGACAAAATAAAGAAGAGTAATAACAAAAAAGCTTCCGCTTGCAATCTTGTAGTTAACAAATAACAAGCACAACCGAAATGTGGGATGTTTCTGCATTTATTTCAATATCAGCAACAGAGTTGGAACACCAAAAATATCAAACTGCACAGCCGAGGCACTAAGTTGCCTTGTTACGCGTTTCTTCTCGCTTAACTGCTCTATCATACATCTCATAGCAGCATCCTGATCAACAAACGTCAAACACCACTCAATTAATCCATCAAAATGATAATCAAATATGGTTTATGCAATAATGACAAATGACCTTGCTTCCGGTCTATGATGAGCTAGTTCATTTGTTAGACAAGCTGACATCAGAATATCTGAGGACGACATATATATTTTAGGTTTTATGATTCTAGAGGTGTTCGTGTATGGACATACCAGCTACAACTACAATGGTGAGAACATCTCCTACAACTTTGAGACGCCGTACCCCTTGCTTATGTGTTTTGAAGCGTTTTAGAGACGGGTCCTCTGCCAAGAGCTGAAAACAGTTACATCATCTAAACATGGTGAACTCAACAAGACAAAACTCAAAACATGGGAGGAAAGGACAAAAACTCAGGGTGAAATATATAAAAGTCAGCCAGGAAACAAAATGTCATTATTCAAATCATTCTACAATCTTATCAATTCCATCAAATTCCACAATACAAGCAATATAATGTTGCTCCAGTCCCTTGGTGTATAATATACAAATACAGGTACATGGAGAAAGAAAGAGATTATCACTCTCCATATAACAAATTCAGAACAACACGAAGCAACAAATTATTGCATCGAGGATTTAAGAAAGAACCATTGGAGGGGTGAAGGGAAAAAATCAAGATCACCAAAAGAGTCAATCATTAGATATGTTGGCTGCCCTTCAAGAATGCAGCCTTTGGCCAGCTCCAATGAGTAAAATACATAAGATATGCTGCCAATTTGTGTGGGATAATTCCATTTGCATATATCTGAAGCCAAGTTTGATGTTTTCTAGCAAATTTTCTTTCATTTTTCAGGGAGGATGTATTATTTCCAAAGATTTCCAAGTGACCGAATGAAGGCAAGCTACCAGAACAACAGGATTGCTGAAACAAAACACTGCTCTAACTATTGTCATTAACAACCAGAATTACCTAATAACACAGAAAATAAAGAATCTCTATTTCAAAATTCTTATTTTAAATTGAAGCTGTATATATTATAACCTTATAATCCATTTTTTGAGCTTGAACTTCCAACTAAGTTCAAAACGAGACAATCCAGCACACCCCAATGTATTGCTCATTGTTATCTTATTTACATTTTGAACCATATTCAGTTGATTCATCAGAAATGAAACATCTAAAAGATTTACCACAAACTCAAAACTCTTCATTCCAGGTGAGTAATCCACATTCAATCACAAAAAATAGAATCATATCCATACTAAATACGATCGGACAAGAATAAATAAATAAACCCATTACCAAATGATTTGTCCAATACATATAACAAAATAATCAAAAAAGTGAAAATGAAAATTACTCACAGCCTTCTCGCGAGGCCCTAGCTCCACATGAAACCCACGCCTTGATAGCGCCAATGCATCATTGGATCTCTGCTCTTATTTTCACATGAAACCCATCAATTTGAAATAAGCAACAGCATAACCCAATTGGAATGAGTTGACCACACATGTACCTTGGAGTTGATCCAGAACGTGGAGAGGGCCGTTTTGCTGAGTAAAAACGCCATTTTCCCCTTCTTTTTTTTACTCGAAGGATTTAGAGCTAAATAGAGTTTAGATATTAGTGGCAGTTTGATGCGATTTGCGGCACAAAAAGGAATTCTCCTAAATTCTAATCATCAATTTATGTGCTCTGTGCCTAATATATATCCACTCCAATCTTCCAGTAAATATGAATTCAACTGACATTCCCACCACAAAGAAAGAGATATCATCACAAGAAGCAATTTTTAAAATCAACATGGTCGATCAAAAAAATACCAAAACTTGGCTAGTACAAATCAATATTGCATATTCCAGTTAAAATGAAATCCACTGCAAATTTAACAAAACCAAACTCGAATTAGTGAAACGAATTCATCGTTTCAACAGATAATCATGTACGTAGCTAAAAGGAAAACGCTTGATTCAGTACATACCTGGAACAAAGTAATGAGATTGGGAACGAGTCGAACAACGGCTGTGAATCCTTTGATAAGAGGCTAAAAAGACCTAAGGGCTTTCTACACTGTTATGACATTGTTGCCTTCGTGATTCAACCACCTATTTTTTTCAATTCTTTGAAATTTACTTTGCTAAAAAAAAAAAAGAACTTCCAAGTTTAAAAGAAATCACCTAGGTGTTTGACTGACCTTTATATTTTAATTCTTTGAACTTTTTTTGCTAAAAAAGAACTTCCAAGTTTAAACTTAGAAATCACCTATTTATAAGTTATTTCATTTACTATAGTGACTAAAAGTCTAAAAGTGACTAAAAAATCACCTATGTTAATCTTGGCCAAGCAAGTGACTAAAAAATTTCATTCTCGTCAAGTTATCGTGTTGTGACGGCCAATGGAGTCCAATTATGGGCACATACACAGATGAGTTGGATTGATAGATATTACAAATGTTACATTTCGGTGAGAAAAAGATAGATCATCATATCATCTATTGTATATTTTCGTTTCATCTCCTATTGTGTATATGGTTGGACATCATGCGACAATCTTGTGATTTGAATCTGATGGTGATAGCTAATTGCCCAAAAAAAGTCATAATCTACCAAGTTTAAATCGTATGGAATCATTTGTTCCACACTTTTTTTTGTCCCGCCATGTCCCATTGTTAATTTCACTATTTTTGGTAGAATGTAATTCTTCCGTCTCGGTATTATTGACTCTTTTCTTTTTACACGTATATTAAGGAGAATTATATTTTGTGTGTAAATTAATGTATGACACGAAATTCGATGCACTTTTTAGTATAAAATTTTTTTTTTTTTTGGAACGGACCAATAATAGCAAGACAATTCAAAAATAAAAACAAGTTAACAATAAAAAGACGGAGGGAGTATTACCCAAACAAAATATATTATTACATAATGAACCCTAATTAATATGTGTCACTAAAATTTGAAATTTAATCAATCATAACCCTAAGTAAAGATTAATTAAACTTAATAATTAATTAGCAATTCAAATATTGGGAAATAAATATAAAAAGTATCTATAAACACTAATTGGATTAGTGAATTCTAATTAACTATTTATAATTATATTAAAATATAAGAAACTAAAATTTGAAAAAAAAATGGTTCAAAAAATTGAAAGTAGAACATGGAGTGAGACATCAAAAGTGGAATAGAAAAACTTATGTGAGTTTAATTAGCATAAAAAGGGGGAAGATTTTGAAAGACAATTTTGAAAATTTGTTCTTCATGTAGCTCGATCAGCCGTCTTCTTTTCGTCTTCAATTTGAATTATATTTTACTTTTTAACTTTTGTAAGAATATATAGACTTTTCTCAAAAAAAAAAAAACTTAATGCATGGAGGTCAAAGCTGTAAACAAAACATCATTGACTGAACCTTTTAATTGATCAGTTTTTGTTGCAATATAAAACTTGTGATCGAGCTCAATGATGAAACTTATAACAAATGAGAAATGTGTGAACATTCTAAAAAGGGATGGTCTCACGCGCGGCAGTGAGACCACCTTAATTAATTTATTTTAATTAATTAATTAATTAATTCTTAATCTTAATTAATTAAATTATTTCTAATTAATTAATTAAAATTTAATTTTAAATTAATAAATAATAATTTTGAATTAATATATCTTAATTTTGAATTAATAAACCCTAATTTTGAATTAATAAACTCTATTTGGAATTAATAAATCCTAATTTTGAATTAATAAACCCTAATTGAAAATAATAAACCCTAATTTTGAATAATAAACTGTAATTATGAATTAATAAACCCTAACTTTGAATTAATAAATCCTACTTGTGAATTAAAAACCCTAATTATGAATTAATAAACCTCAAGTATGAATTAATAAACCATGATTATGAATTAATAAATTCTAATTTTGAATTAAAATTATAATTAAAATTAATAAATTTAATTATACATTAACAAAATCTAATTATTCTTACTCACCATAATTAATATATAGTTATTTTAACAAAAAAAAAAGGGTGAGCTCACTGTGAGGCGGAGCTCACCCAAGTTTTTGTCTTCTAAAAATCATAATTGACCAGTAGATTTAGAGGTTATTTGGCTAAACTTATAAGCTCTTCAAAACAGTTTATAAAATTTTTAGGAGCTTATAAATTTATGTCAAGTGTTTAGTAAAATAAGTTCATAAACAACTTATAAGTTATGAAAATAACCTCCAACAGCTTATAAGTTCCCTAAAAATAAGTAATTCAACTTCAACTTATTTTTTAATAAGCTTATAAGTAATAGTAAATTTACCAAAATAACCTCACTATGGTTTGTTATTTTCTATATTTACATTATCGACTTCACTTCTTGTCAATTTTCTCTCTCTAACTCACGATTCTTTCTTTAACTTATAAGCTCAATTATCAAAACGCTTAACAATTTATAAACTCTTCAAATATTATATCTTATAAGCTCTTGAAACATCTTATAAATTCTTGAAAATTATAAACTCTTTAAAATAAGAAACACCCTCTTAATTGAAGTTATGATGGCTGACATGATCTCGTGGAAGGCAACTATTGTAGTGCTCCGTTAGACGAAAGAGACGAAAGTTAAGAGTGCCGATGGCATTTCAGAGAACTGCCGCTACTTATCCCTAGTTAATCTGGAATTTCTCATAAATGGGGAGTTGCTTCTTTTAAATAATAGAAAGATGAATTGTAATGATGTATTTATTTGGTCTTGGCATTAACATTAGGGCCAAAGGTTACTCTTTTAAGGGGGTAAATTATAGTTTACTCTTGCACTTGATGTGGATATCGAGGCCAACACTCGGCCTGAAGATTTTTTTGTACACTTTTACTTATGTTCGGGCTAAATGATACTCTCTATCCATAATAAGTACATCATAATTATCTTATTCAATATCCATAAAAAATAAATCATTTTCTTTTTTAGGACACAACTTTTTATTATTTAACATCATAATCACTTATTATTTATCAAAGAGTAAATAACACATAGCACTCTAACGTTTTCGATTTTTTACATCTGTATCCCAACGTAAGCATAATAACAAATCATACCATAAACTTTTAAATGAATTTATAATAATATCATAACCGTCAGAATCGGACCCGTTGTGACTATGTGTCACATCGAAAATTCACTTAGGCCTCAACACAGTATATGTGGCAACAACTCAACCCCACCACAAAAAAAAAAAGATTTATTAATTATAAAAAATAAAAATAAAAAAAATACTCCATGCCCACCATCTTCTTCCATGCCCATCCCTCCCCTTCACAACACGCCCAATTTTTTCCCTCTCTCCTCTAACTATTTTTTCAATCCCTAATCTGTCTAGCTTATTTGATTCTCATTTCCTCATAGCCACAGAAACTAAATCCCAAATCAAGCGATAATTCGTCTCTTTGGCACGCTTGGCGCGATGACAATGAGTTCTTCATATAGCTGGACCATCCATATTTTGCGGACGGAGTTTGTAGGCCTCAAGGAAAAATTGAGGGAATGCGAGAATGGGAAGGGAGAAAGTGGTGGGGGAGGTGGTTTGGGGAGGAGAAGCGGCGGAGCTGCGGCTGAGTACATCCGGTTCTGTCGGACGATGGCCACCCCCAAAACCTTTTGCGAAAAAGTTGCAATTTAGAGAGAGATAGAAACAGTTAGAGAGGAGAGAGAGAAGATAGAAAGATAAAAGGAGAGAGAGAGAGAAAGTGGTGGGTTTGTGTGTGGGGGAAGAAGGCGGGGTGGGGCAGGGATGATTTCTTATCATTTTTGTGTGCTGTTTGTGTATATATATATATATATATATATATATATATATATATATATATATAGAACCAATTTTATCCTAAAACTAAAAGCCAAATGAATTCATTATGAAAGTTGATGAATCCGTTGAAAAATTAATGAATTCAAAATTCGAATTTTTCACCGGGTTCGAATCCCATGAGGCGAAAATTCTATTTTTTAGATTCAATAATTTTCCCAATGGATTCATCAACTTTCACGATAATTCATCGTTTTAGTTCTCACGTTCTCACAATAAAAATGGTTCTCACGTTAACCTCCCTATATATATATATATATAAATTTCTTGCATACAACGTAATCAAATCAGGCCCGAATTAATGTGTCACATAGGCAAATTATGTCCGATTTCAGTCATTAGGACACATATGTTAAAAATCTACAACTGCTATGATCCAATTTGTTATTATATTTACGTTAGGACACGGATATAAAAAGTCGAAAATGTTGGAGTGCTATATATTATTTACCTTTTATCAAAAAAACATTTGTACCACTCACAACCACTCATTATTTACCAAAAAAAACATTCCTAACACTTAAACCTAACATATGGTGTGACATTTTTTCTAATCAAACAACACCCATCGATAATTTTATTAAAATCTGTATCCTCCATAAGTGATACACTTATTGTGGACGGGGAGAGTATTTGACAAGTTAGCTTTTTCTAGTGTTTTATTGCCTTTTTCTAAGTATAAAATGGGTTTTAATTGTCTTTTTGAGTCGAAAGAAACCACAAATAGGACAGGAAAAAAGAAGGGCGTTCATAGATACGAAGAAAATTGTTCTGAATCTCGGGCTATAAGGAAATAATAAATTCATTTTACCATATTGAAGTTTTACTTTTTCATTACTTGGCAACGTGTGAGAACCTTTTTTTGTCTTTATGGAGTTGTTATACAAGGAAAGTGATTAAACGAGGAAGAACCCTTTTGTTATCATTCCCTCCGTCGCTAATAATCAACTAATGCCGCCTGCTGCAAGTTATTGAAATACTCTTAGAATAATGTAACAAACACGGCAATCATATAACCATAAAAACATACTATCTTTGAATTTGTGGAACTAGCAACTTCTGCCAGTTAAATAAATGTTTCATCTTTATATCAAATTTTTGACATTGTGTAAGTACATTGTGCTCGCATTCGAACCCATTGAAAGCTTGAGACCATCTTTAACTTTTGACTCGCACTATATATACCTAAACGAATGAAAAAAGCTAAAACAACAGCTATTTTAAAGAACCATCAAAAAAATTATCAGAAAGGTTTTTCTCCATGTTTCCTGGCTTTACAGAACAGTACATCCAGATGAGGTCCAACAACACCTCCTGAATCCTTCGTATGTGGCCATGAACTGACGATCTCTTTAATCCACCACGTCTGAATGGAAGCGTTTAACTACAACAAGACAATTCGAAACTCACTCATTACGCAAGCTCATATAGAACAAAAATCATCAAGAACTCAGCCACATAAAAGTCAGCCAATAAAATTTCCAGTTGCAGCATTTATCTTAAGGCGGGGAGCATTAAGCAAATTTTAAATCGTTTTCATTTTCATAAGGCATCAGTGGATGCATTAACAGACCAGTATACAGATGTTGACTAACATGATGAAAATAATAAATATAAAGACAGAGACGAAAATAATAAATATATGACTCCTATGACATTAGTAAAATTGTGTTTCAACTAGGTATATAAGTCTCAAATAGTTTTTTTTTTTTTTTTTTTTTGTTTTTGGGTCACATTACTTTCTTTTTCTTTATGTTCCTTCAATCTGACTTAAGTTGGATCCAAAAATATTACTAATATAGTAATATATCGAGGGTTTAGTTACCTGCTTTCGGTAGAAAGAAAAAACAATTACAACTGAACCAACCGATTTTATTTACTTTCAAGTCAATGTATACTGAACATTAGTAACATGATTGTATTTTGCCTAATACTGTGTTTGCAAAAGCAAGTAGAGTTTTCAAGTGGTTTTATAAGTCCTCCATTTCATGTTTATACGAGGTGAATAGTAAAAGCAAAATCACCGGAACGCATTGAAGCTTAGAAATAAATGTCCACTCTTCACAGTATAAGATGTTATCAATTAATTCATCTTAGGTTTGTGGAGCAAAATTTATCAGTATAGCCTAAGCAAACGTATTAAGACAAAAGTTCACGGTTGAAAGTAGACAGTTACTACTACTTCGAACGAATTCACACTATGAGGAAAATTGATTTTAACATTAAGGTAATGGATGAATAGAACTAAAGAGATATTGCAATTATTAGTAGTCGTGAGCAATATTTTCTCAAAATCCCTTGATCTGGTAGCAATAAATAGAGCCACATGGTTAAAGCACGAAAAACAAACTTCTACAACAAACTCAAAATGAATTCAAGATAAATGACTAGTTGAATGAAGTCTAGATCAATTTCCCCAAAACAACAATTCCATCATCAGTAAATATAACCAAATCAGTAAACAATGATCTACTAAAGGAAAATTCAAAACAGAGACAGCCATCAAAGTCAAAAGGCCGAATAGATATTTACCTGCAAAATGTTCTCAAAGGTGACGATGGGGTAGGCTAGCTCTGAGGTTCGGTGACGTGGTGAGCAGCATGCCGAATATCAAACTGATCTACATTCACCAAAGGAGCAACAGTTTCATTCCTGATCCTCTTAATATTCGGGCTAACCAATCCCCTATGCCTAAACCCATACAAGTTCAAAACTTGATTATCTGCAAAGTTGAAAGCTCTCTCCATACTCTTCAAACACCTCTCCACCGGATAATCCCCATAGCTACCACAGGGCTTGCAGCCCACAAAATGCGTCACAAACGGCCACCTCTCGTCACCCAACCCCGGGTGGTACTTCTCAATCATCTCCTCATACCGATCCACCAACCCCTCCCAAAACCCGTGCAAATAGAAGGTGTTCTCCACAAACACCTTGCTCATCCACTGCTCCTTCTGCGAAACCAGCAAGTATATCAAAGCAGACTGATCATCCGCCTCAAATGCCGGCCGCCCCTTCAGATTGGCAGTCAAGATCTTCCCAGCCTCCTCACGCAATGGGCCCTTGGGCCCCATCGGCGCCCAAGCATCCAACAAATCCAACGACCACTGGCAGTTCCGGATCAGGAAACTGCCAGTGTTCAACGCAATCCACGACTTCTGCTCGAACAACAAATCAGGATATCCATGGATCACCATGTTGTAATCCTTATACTTCAAAACAGGAATCTCAAACACCATGTCTGTAAACAAAGCATCACTATCCATCCACCAAATCCACTCCACCTCCGGATGCGACAGCATCAGGCGCCTGAGCAGCGGCAATTTGGCCCAATACCCTGCCAATTCCTTATCTAAATGAGCCATGTTATACACAATCTCAATCCCGTGAATCCTACAATAATCAATCTTGTTTTCAGAGCCTTCAGCAAATAATGATCACCAATTGCATTGTCACAAGGAGTCGGCTGCGAGCCAGTCACTAGCAGAATCCTAGGCTTTGCATTAACATAACTCGGAAATTGAGGGTTTTTCTCGAGCCATACCTTACGATCTTCGTCCCACGCGCTGATTCTCGGCCCCAAACTGAACGTATCATTCAAGCCGAGAAACTGCTCGAGGCCGTCGTCCGGGTCCGTCGGATCCTTGTCGGATCGGATCTCCTCGAGAATACGATTCGTTTCTTCGACCAGATGCTGATTCTCGGCGTCGGCTTCGGAGGAAACGAGGTTCCCGATCCCGATCGTGCCGCGAAGCACCAAAATCGTGACGAAGCCGCAGAGAATCGTGATCTTAATGTTGTTGAACGTCTTGTGGATCTGCCTCCCCCGCGGCAGCAGAGACGCCGCCCGGCCGCGAGCTCCTCCGTTCACGGTGGCGTTGGCCGTCGGCAGCCCGCCGGAGCTTCGCTTCTGAGCGGAGAATGCCCCCTCCGATCCCATCTACTCGGAATCAAGTCCTCAAGTGAGAAAAAATAGGGTTTGCGAATAGTACGAATGGGGGTTTAGTAGTTCAGAAAATCAGCATGCACACACTCAACCCCAGTCTTCCTTTCACTTCTCTCTCCTATCCTCTCCTCTCTCTCCAGAAAATATGGGATGAATGTGGAGAAGAGGAAGCAGAGATGAAGAAGGAAGTAGCACCGACTGCGATTCGGTTTTTTCTTTCTTTAGTGGCTTTCTTTTAGAGTAATTGGAGGTTTTGAACTGTTATTGATATTTTGGGAACTGAATAATAATAATTAAAAATGTGAGGACGATTATGAATGGAGGCGACAAAGGCGCTGTTTATGCGCTGGATTCACGCGTCTCTAGTCTACGAAGCATCTTCTAGTTTGTTTGGTAATTCTAAATTTCTTGCTTGCTTCCATGGATTTTTTTTTTTGGGTCATTTAAATACAGAATTTTAAAGGTCGCGTGACGGTGGACTCGAACCCAAGATCTTTGACATCGGACATTAATCACTTTATCACTAGATATTTGGCATGGATTTTCTTTTTCCAGCCATTCTTGGTAAATTATACTCCCTCCGTCCCACCCAAGATGATCAGTATTTCATTTTGGGCTGTCCCACCCAAGATGGTCTGTTTCCTTTTTAGGAAATAATTATCTCTTTGAAAGTTATAGGTCCTACCTATTTTTTATCACTTTAATCACTTTATCCCTTTTCCTAAATAACCGTGCTGAAAAGAAATGAACCGTCTTGGATGGGACGGAGGGAATAGTAATTAATTCATATCATAACATTCATTCATACATCACTTTTGGATATTATTTCCTTTCATTTTGTGGTTTCCTAACAATCTCCAATAAATTAGATGCTATTTATACCCAGCATCGTCCTGATATTTGATAGACCATCGGCAAAATAAGAAATATAAACTCCCATTTTTTAAAATTCATATAAACCATCAGTCATTATCTTTTGTGTGTATTAGGTAAAACTTATGTTTCTTTACAATAACTTGCAAACGACACATGATGATTAAACCACACTTGAAAAATCGGATGTGACTGACTTGAACCTATAGAGGCGATAATGAGGTTTGAACTCGTGACCTTTGGCCACATGAACTCAATTAACCATTAGACCATCCAAAAGTGTCCCTTATATTATACTTATAAAATAAATCAAATTTATAAATTTACGTAAAATTCAAGTAATCTACAAATAAAAATAGATAATAAAAAATTATCAAAAACATATACAACTTACTTGTCATCCTTATATTTTTATATCTCAACTTTTATCTACGATACAATATCATAAAAAATAATTTATTCGAGTATTTGCAGATGCAAAACCATTAATAATAACATCAACATCAATATTTTCTAATATATATTGTGGAACCAAATGAAAACATATACGTGTAAGTAAAATATATAAAGATTTAATAATTTGGACTTTAAAATAAAATAAAATATTTAAGTGATATAATATTTTGGATCCAAATAAATCTATATATCTATAAATAAAATTAATTTTTTAAAATAATTTTGGCCCCCTGAGATGTTGGGCCCTGGGCCATCGCCCGGGATAGCCTACCATCAGGAGCGGCCCTGTATATACCACGATAATATTATTATTAATTCTGTATCTAACATCGGACTTAGAAATGAATATGTATATATTGTTATTCTAATTTGTTATTTTAGTTGAAAAATAAAAACTCTGAGAATTTTAACATAAACCTTGTCAAGGTAATATATGTATATGAATGAAAAAACTAGTATAATGTTTTCTACTATCGCTGCCTTTTTCAAAAAGACGTCGTGGAGATAATAATGTTCTTTGTAATGTAATGTGGAATTTGTTTTTCTTGAATAAACTCCCATGGGTTACATATGATTAGCTCCGAATCACGAAATTGATTTGGAAAATCACCAATAATTAGACTTGTCTTGCGTTCCATCCTATGTGCAACATTGGACATTCTTAATAACTCATCTTCTTGAAATGGCAACTAATATTATAGCTGTCAATTCGTGCGTGTCGGATCGTTATTGTGTCGATACGATAATGACATGACACGATAAAGCCAAACACGAATACGACCCGTTAAGAATCTGTCCGACACGAATACGAACACGACACGAAATGTATTGACATGGACACGATACGAATATGAATATGACACGATTTTTTTCATGTTGATACGACACGACACAACATAATAAATTTAAATCAAAATTAAAAAATAAATTAATAAAAGAAATAAAAATATATAAAATATAATTAAATTAATATTAAATATATATAAATATTATCGAATTATACGAAAACGACATGAACACGAATGCAACACGAAAATTATCGGGTTATACGAACACGACACGAAATTATCGTGTTCTTATCGTGTCGACACAATAAGGATACGAACACGATAAAGCTGAATACTAATCCATTAATTTCGTGCGTGTTCGTGTCGTGTCGAAAATTGTCAGCCATAACTAATATATTCCAAGGGTGACGTTTGCATAAGCAATTGATATTTTAAGGAATTTTAAATGAATGGAGTTGAAATTCCTTCTTAAAATTTAGACTGTTCCTTTGCAATTCCTTAAATAATTTTCTATTGACTATATTTAGTAAGCTACTCGAGATTTAATAATTTTTGAACTATAGTGAATGGTATAATTTTACATGAGGGTACATGTCATATCGATAATACGTGACTAAAATTTGCATTTAGTGGCCGAGCCAATATGAAACCAGGGAGAAATTTAAACTTTTACCAACTATTTTTTTTTTCGGTATAATATCGTAAATTGCTTGAAATCCTTCGTAATTAAATCGAACCGAAAAACTAGTAATTTTTTGACAGTTTCAATTTAAAATATAAAAAACACAATTCTCACCATCGATTTTTTCAGTGTGACGATGTGTGTACTTCGAAATTGCGATATATTTTGTTAATTAATCCCCCCAAAAAATCATGTAAGTCGTAGTGTACCATATACCTTTTTTGTTAGATTTGAAATTTGAAGGATTTAATATATAGTCAGCCTGTGGAAATAGAAGATTCAATTGACATTTGACATGTGGATTCTAAAATGTATTAGTGTTAGGTGGCCGAATTGCGCGGGGATCCTCACATGTGTTTCCATTTACTCTTCTCACGTTTGGTACACTACTGTCCAAATCTATATGATAAATGATACTCTCTTTTCTATCTATCCTGCTAATATTAGTTTATTATTTTTAGATATATGGATTAAGAAGAATTATATTTTATATATAAAATAATATATGATATAAAATTTGAAATAATTTTTAGTATAAATTTTTATTTTTTTATAATATAAAACAATAATTAGACAACTCAAGACAGTATACAAATCAATATTAACAGGACGACATGATTATTTTTTTTAATTATATATTATTTTTAAAAGGATACACATTTAATCAAAGGTATTGCCCGGTTTACATGAATTGAGAAATTTCTTCCAATATTTATTTTTTATTACGTATCTGGTCGGCCAATTATTGCTGCTCGATTCAGTGTAACATGTAAAATCGAGTAAAATATTAGAAGGGAATATGCGAAGTACAAAAGCATTAATATAAGATAAAAACAAATCACTTACAAAAAAGATTAGTTGTTGAGATTAATTTACTCACTCTGCTTTCTTCCCTTAAATTGTCCATGCAGTGGAACATAGACATTACAGGCAAATCACTTTATTTTGGTCTCTTTTCATTTTCTTTTACCCAATTTCCATCGAAGGTACCTTAGATTAATGTTTGATTTCCATCAATATATATAAATGTGATTATACTATCTATGAATCTATGAATAAAGCCTAAATGATCTTGTAGACAATTAAAAATTGTTAGCAAATAATATCGCGCCACGGGTAAATTATAAATTAAATAATTAATTATATTTCTATTTTATTAATGGAATTTATTCCAAAATTAATAGATATATGATTAATGTTTAATTTTATCGACAAATGGAAGAACGACATGTGGCAATGACACATCGGAGAATGATGAACGCTCAAACTGAGTCAAATTAGCCCAAAATGCCTATAAGACCAAGCCCAAGCTCAAGCCTATGATTTTGTGGTCCAAAAGCCCAAGCTCATGACTTGGTGGCCCATAAGCCCAAGTCTAAACTCAAGCCCATAGTTTGGTGGTCCAAGACCCATAAGCCCAAAAGCCCACTAAGCCACTAGCCTACATCTATAAATAGAGGTGTTGGAGCTTCATAATAAAAGGAGGTGAAGTGAAGTGAAGAAGGTGAAGAATCGAAGAGCTCAAGACACTCGAAGAATCATCGGCGAAGTCTTAAAGAAGCTTCGAAGTCTTCTTCAACATTCAAGGCGTTCTTCGTGCAAATCACCACGTTATTCGCTAAGATCATCCTCCAAATCAAATCAAAGATGGCGTTGATTCGAAATATGGTGAATACCTCCGCGTTGACGCTCAAACTGAAGATCTTCAAACGTTCTTCAACATATCAACCCAATACGACGGTTGATCCGAAAACAAGGCCAAGGTCCTTCAGATCAACATCGTCAAGTCCAAACTTCAAGCTCAAGGAGATCAAGGAACTACATCCCCTTCAAACAACTCGAAGAACATCAAGATCGTTCAAGAATTCAAGTCGAAGAGAAGAATTAGATGATAGATAGAGATCGAACTCATCTCAAATTCATCAAATCAAAATTCAATTAATTTTTGTATACAATTTTGTATTTATAAAATTTAAATACAAAAATTTGTGTTACACATCTAGAGATTTCTAAATTAATTCTTTTTAAATTACTCTTTTTTGGAAATAACATAAAACACGTTTGTTAGGAATTTAACACATGCATCACATATGATAGTTACGCAAATCAATGGTGAGCCACCCCTCCTAATTATCTCAAGCATTATCAATGATGATGAACTAATTAAGCATATTTTAGTCATTCACTCAAAATATTAAAGACAACAACTTCTTTACTTTTTGAGGAAAAATATCACATCCTCATCACTTACTAAACCTATCAAAATTTTGATTAAAATAGAAGAAATTTCATGTTAAATATTATTTAGATTTGGATAGGAATATTTTTGTTATCGAATATATAATCGAAACTTGCCTAATGCAAATTCTAACTGAATCCAACAATGATGCGAAAGTTGAAACAGTATATGCGTGAATTCATGAGTGTTGTTCTTTCCAAAATGATAGCCAAAGTCTGGTTTATACTCATCACAGAGATTATTGTAATCAATAATTAAAAATTAATTAATCTTAACATGAAGAGCATTGTGACTAATCATCTTTTCAAGGGACATTGGGACGACTGTTCAAATACCCAAATTTCATAAGCCACATATGGAAGTATCCGGATGGGATAAAAACATGCGAAATCAGGTAAATTTATATTTTATGGACAAATATACCCTTAAATGTTGACAAAGTTATATTCGTTTTCTGTGTAAAGGAAAGAACTACGCCCGGAATCCGAAGGATTTGGGCTCGGATTCGATCGGATTGCATCGGTTTCTCATATAGAGATTTCCGATGCTATACCAATCGGATTCCTGATCGGATTCCATTGCACAGCTCAGATTCTCTTACATATCGATCGGATTCCGGTCGTGTGTGAGGAATCCGAGATATACATACCGACCGGATCCGATCGGTTTTCTATTTTTTTTTCTAAATTATTTCAATATAGCTTCTCTGATTTGTAAGTGCTTTGAGTTTTCTCTCAAATTATTGTACCATCTATAATAAATTCAATTCATTCAAGTGAAACTGAATTTATAATGTACTGAATCGTGTATTGCTATAGTAATTTAGTACAATAATAGGTCTGACTTTAATGTTGTTACAGTAACTTTGTACAATAATTAGCCTCAATTCTTTGTTGCTCTGATAATTTCGCTGATCCGAATCATCTATTATTCTGATGGCGAATAAATTTCACGTGAATGCTACACAGACACCCATCATTTGTTGTTGTTTTCCTTCTATAAAATTTGAATTCATTCATTCACATCTCATAACTTCATTTTTCAATATCATAATCTTCCAATTGAAGTTGAAGCAGAGCATTTGAAGGAAAACCACAGAGAAAACATACATATGTAATTTTTCAATCTCCTTGTGATTTGAAATTATATTTTGATTGAGAATTTTGTTTTAATTTTTTTATTTATTCTTTCTTTATGTAGATGGACAATTGGAAATTCATTACTGTGAATTATGGTGGAGAGTTTGATAGTGATTGTATGTATATTGGCGGGTGTGAACAAATTACCCAAATTTCAGATCGTTATCTTTGCAGCCTCATCTACTATATCAATCACGTATTGCAGGCCAATGAATTGAGCACGGATTATCAATTATTTTATTTATCCACATCTCGATATGGTCGGATAATAAAATCATTGTTAACCGATGATGAAATGTTTGCTCGATTGTGCATGTCCGAAGAATATCCACTCGTTTATGTAGTTCACAACACTATAAATATTGCGAGTGGATCAAACTAGGGAGAGTCCAATCATTCGATCCACACGGAGATGCAAGGAGAGTCTTTACAAGATGTTCGAAGTATGCTTTCTGGTGATTGGTTTTCTGAATCTCAAAGGCTCGCTACGGAGCATGGTACGCATGGTACCGGGACAACAAGGCCAACAACTCCTATTCAGAATGATGATGTTGATGGAGAAGACGAAAAAGAAGAATATATACCTGAGATCGAAGATCTTGAAGAGACCGACTCAGATGCCTCCGACGACAATCCCGAACAATCAATTTTAAATAATACGTTTATTGATTTTGCAGGATGGATTCGAAGAGAATCAGGACTTCCCAAACGATTATCTTTGATTAATCCAAGCACTTATCCAGAATATATCAATCAACCCGATGCTGAAGAACTAACTAACTGGTTAGTTTCGGTCATTCCGCTTAACGCTGCAGCCTCACTTGTTGCTCGTGAAATGGACCCGACAATGGATGGAGAATTGAGTAATAATTCATATTATTATATCAAAGATGACATCTATCTTGATGTTGGTGTGTGGCATATGGAGCAGGGGGTGAAATACGTCGTTGGTCGTTTAGATACAACACGACTGACATTTAAATGCAAGCACTCTAAGAGGTGTAATTTTGAGTTACGAGCGGCCCAACGAGGTAATATTTGGAAAGTTTATAAGTTTATATCTGAACACAAATGCCACCGTGATTTGGGTTATGTTGGTCCATTAATATTCATTCAAAGATAGTTGCAGCGTATTATGCTCGAAAAATATGCACAATAGGTGAAATCATGAAGCCTAAATCAATTATGGCGGAGTTGAAACATGATTTTGGTGTCCGCATCAGTTATGATATGGCGTTGCGAGCCCGAAATACAGCGATTGCGTTGATATACGGTCGGCATGATGAGTCATTCCAAATGCTGCCAGGTTATATGCAGATGTTGAGACAGATGAATCCCGATACATTTACCGATTATGAGGTCGATGGTGATGATCGATTCCGACATCTGTTCGTTGCTCTTGCTGCATCTATTACTGTAACGACCCGACTTCCGGATTGGTGGTTGACCCCACAGACCAACACGAGTCTTTTCAGTATGCTTTGTCCTCACTCAAACACTCCCTGAGAAAACTTCCCAAGGGGTCACCCATCCCACAATTGCTCCAAGCCAAACACGCTTAACTTTAGAGTTTTTATGAGATGGACTCCCGAAAAGAAGATACATCTTGTTGGTATGAGTAGCACATGTCAAATCCTTTAAGCTCTCCTCAAATATGCAGTCCCATACCTACATATTCTCGAAATCCCTCTCATTCTGGTGCGTTTCAGTTCATTCATGTACCTCTCCGCTTTGAAGCCTTAATCGGAGCCGCTTCTTGTCAATGCCTCCGCACCGGCGATCACTCCACACTTCCGCCCCGGGCTTCATATGCCCACCAACTTTCGCTTGGTTTGTCCCCGAATCACACCGTACTAGGAGAGGTTTGGCTCTGATACCATCTGTAACGACCCGACTTTCGGATTGGCGGCTGACCCCACAGACCAACACGAGTCTTTTTAGTGTGCTTTGTCCTCACTCACACATTCCGAGAAAACTTTCCAGGGGGTCACCCATCCCACAATTGCTCCAAGCCAAACATGCTTAACTTTAGAGTTTTTATGAGATGGACTCCCGAAAAGAAGATGCATCTTGTTGGTTATGAGTAGCACATATCAAATCCTTTAAGCTCTCCTCAAATATGCAGTCTCATACCTGCATATTCTCAAAATCCCTCTCATTCCGGTGCGTTTCGGTTCATTCATGTACCCTCCACTTTGAAGCCTTAATCGGAGCCGCTCCTTGTCCATGCCTCCGCACCGACGATCACTCCGTACTTCCACCCCGGGCGTCGTTGAACTAATTGAGTTCTTATAATTAACTCGAGAGGTGGAACCAATTTAATTATCAAATAAAGTCTAAATTTTTAGAAATTGAATAGCATAATTGATAAGTTATGTTAAGGGATAATTTGAGAATTATTATTTTTAAGTGATTTATTTATGTAATAAGATGAACCTTAAGCTAATTGCTAAATAGGTGTGATTAGAAATAAATCATAATTATTGGATATTTAAGATGAATTAAATTAATTTGATTGATTAATCAAATATTATTGGACTTTTATTTTGATCCATTTAATTAAGTTTTAATTATGAATTTACTTAATTAAATTAGAGATATTTACTTAATTAAATTAGAGATTAATTAATTAATGATATTGATTATGTCAAGTAGATGCTTGAGAAATATTATTTAAGTAACTTTAATTCGTAAAACGTTTGTTAAATGATGATTGAATTACGAGAAATATTTATTGATTGTGTAGTATAAGTATGAGTTTCTCTGTTGGAATATATGGGACGTGTGAGATGAGAAATACGGGGAAAATGATAGTAATGAATGATGTATTGGAACTCGAAATCGTTGATACGCGTTAACAAACGATGAAGATTAGTTATGAACTTAGGATTCATAAATTATACAAAACAACGTGGAGAAACATCGATGGAAGGGAAGAATGCAACGCCGAAGTATCATTTATCGTCATGGCGAGATGAACCTAATAGACAATATATAGATTGTTAACTGAGTTGTATCGATAACGAAAATCCTAAAACCCAGAAACTCTAAGACTTAAAAGATATTGAGTTCGTTGAATCTTAGCGATGCTTCTCGAAAGAAGCGAATGACGTACTCAATTATATTTCTTAAGTTGACAAGGTCCAGCGTGGACGTAAACGAAAATAACAGAGGATCGCTAGCAGGTATTTTAAGAAGGACAATTCTTGAGGTGGTCATTCTTATCTAAATAAAATTTGATTTTATGAAAATCATTTACTGTTTATGCTTTATTGCTTTCTTAAACTGCAAATATTTAAATGCGATGTTGTCTGCCTAAATATTTATTGTTTTGTATATATACATTCGGGTTGGCTGGGCAACAGGAGATATTACGAATTCGGGTCCTACTGGTGGATGCCAGTTTGGACTATGTACACTTAGCATGAACCCTTGCGGTTAGTCGTGCATTCGGGTGAAGGGAAGCCTCCCTCCCGACTCGTTCTATAGCCGACTTGGATTATACGTTGAAATAAAATGATCGGCCGATCAACATTGTGAAAATGATAAAATGTTTAGTAAGCACAAGGCATTTCAAACCAAAACCCTTGTGTCTTATTGTGGTGACTGCAATACAATTTCGTGAAGAAAATATAAAATATTTCGGCATGTGTCCACTGAGTATATAATGATATTATATTATTATAATCTAGTTTCATTAACTAAATATATTGATATTATAATGTACATAAAAATATATATTAAAGTTTGATTAAAATATAAAATACATATATAGTTATTGAAAGTTTAAAGTATATGTTGAACTTAACTATTTTTCATTACGTATTAATAATATCGTCTATACAATGTATGAATTAAATATTATATTTAGTATCATTTGATTATATTTATCCCATTAACCGATTATAATTATAGATATATAAATATAACTATATAACTCATACTTATATATTTAATTTTATAATTATGTATGTTGATATTATAGTTTCAAATAATAACTTAGTAGATCATGTAATTATTTTTTGAGCTCACCAATCGGTATCTTATTGCATTAATTCTTATTTTTTATTTTACATTATAATATACATAAAAGTATATATTAAGATTTGATTAAAATAAACAAAATCATATACAGTTATCAAAAGTTTAAAATGTATGTAAAACATAAGTTATCTTCATTATGTAATAGTAATATATACTATACTATAAATTGACTATACTATTTAACATAATCTATTATATAATTTGTATTTATTCTATTTATTTTCTTTTCAAAGTCTATTTAAAAGTTATAATTATTTTAAACTCATCGTAAATTAGTTATATAACATAGATGTGATGTAGTTTATAATTATAATTTTATTAAGTATAAAAGTTCTTATTCATTTTTAATTATCAATAATAACAAATTTTATAATTTATCATTAATTATGAATAAATATATATTTTTAAAATTAATACTAATTATATATAATAAATAAGTATTATATATCGGTACGGTATATCAAATTCATACCGAAAAATTCGGTATACCGATTTTTTTGGTATGTACCGCGGTACCGGTATATACCGATAAATGGTATATATCAAAAATTTTGGTATATACCACAGTACAGTATATATCGGTATACCACGGTATTCAAAAATTGATACCGTTACCGTATCACGATATTTTTTCGACACGGTAAGTCCGATATACCGATTTTTCGATATTTTTTTCTACCCCTACCCAAATCATCAAAACCCTTTTTCTTTCCATTTTCCTCCACTCAACCGCAGAGACCCCCAACGGCGGCGATGAATCCTCATCTGGTTCAGCCGGAATTTTCTTTGGCTTCATCGAAGGCGATCAGGTGCCCGTACTCACCTGCATTAAGGTGAACCATTTCCTGATACAGATTGTAGATCAAGATCTACGTCACTATAATGTGAGTTGGGTAGAAACTTTTGTTTGCACATTTTTATATAACTTTTCATATGCGCTACTATACGCTTGTGTGTAGGTGATGTTTTCCTTATCTATATCTTTCGATTTTGTATGTCGTCGAGTTGTTTTCCTTTTAAACATTTCAACATGTATTTTTCTTATATTATGTGTTGTTTTAGTTGATGTTTGTGTATTGTTTTGTTTTCATTTTTAATAAATAAATGAATCATTCCACCTGTTTGCGATTATGATTTTCTGGTCTTATACTCTATTTCCATGGATGTCCACTCGCCTATATTATCCATATATATATGTATATGTATATACCATATGCTTATACAATTCTACTAGTAAAATCAACATTTCTAATAAATAGTTTAGTAATTCAGATTTGAGTGCACGTTGTGCCAATATAGTTTTCACCTACTGGACATGTTCATTCATACTTTATCTACACATTTGGGTTAGTAGATGTTTTTAATAACTGCGATTGTTGTCTATAACTTTTTAATCTTGTGTATTATGTTGTAGGTTTCAATTTCACTTGAGATGGCCTTAAAGAAAGTATGTAGGGATATAATGAACCAGCTTGTTGCAACTTTCAAAGACTCACATCTGAAAAAAAAAATTATAGTGTTGCAGGAGCATTGTCGTTTTAAGTTGAAGGATTTTGCGGTTGAGCTTGTGGATAGTGATATTCAGTCCATGTTAATTAGCTATCAGTATGATGTTGAATATTCTGTCTATGGATGATTTTATTTTGGAGGAATGTCGCTTAAATTTCTGGTTGAATCATAGTGTAACTAAATATCATATTGTTATATGCACAAACAACCAGAGCTCACAATAGTTAATGGCTCATAAATGAGTTATGTCCCGCTGCAATGTAAATTCTTTAGTCTTAGTTGGAATGTTTGTAAGTTTGTTATGCATGTATGTAGAAGGGCATGCAAAGTCAAGGTGACAATCAAATATCTTCCACAAGAAACTCTACAGTTATGAGATGTGTTTCTGAAGGAGAAACCTTCTAAAAGGTATCATTTTCTATTAAAAACACTAACGCATACATAGGCGTTAGTGATAAATCATGTAGTCTTTCATAGAATACCAAAGCTCTTTATTTGCATTGTTTATTTTTCATATTGCAGATATGTCTGTGAGAGCTTTTTTAGTGATAAACTCTTTTTTTGGCCTAACATAGAAATTGTGATCTCATCTGTCTATTTGATATCTTGTTTATATTATACAGTGATATAGCCACTTCAGCGTGCAAACAACACAATTGGAATTCAGATTAACTAGCTTTTGATGTGGTAAATTCTATTAGTTGTTTTGCCCATTTTAAGTTAGCAGATGTTAATTGTTTTGTTTGACTTAGATCAACACATGATTACAAATTTAATGACTAAATATATTGTTCTACATTTTCTTTGTTTATTTTTCTGGATGAGAATGTGGGAAAACAAATTAACAAAAATCATCCAATTGAGTGATTAAATCAAATTATATGTTTCCCATGTGAAGTCGGATTTGGTTTAATCTCTAAGATAACTCCATTACTATTATTCATTGGGATTTGAGTTATTCATTGCTTCATCTTAATCGATTACTATTTTTATTTGATATTATTAATGAAATTTATTAAAATCTTCCCCTAACTAAAAAACAAAAAAGAATGTAACAAATCTACTAATCACTGAACAATTCTTAGTGTATAAGACAAAAGACCAATTATGTTCTAATATCTTTCATCTAAGTATACAAGATAGAATGTGCCTCATTCATGGCCCTGTAATAACACAATAACTACCAAAATGATAACAATTTACAAAACAGCCTCTCACAACAACTTCGTCATCAATCACCACAATAATGAAGGGACACCAAAGAAAGCTATATGCAGTAGTTGAGCTACACCAGTGCTCAGTAATAAGCTTCAAAATCTTATCATCTGCCGAGTTCAACTTGTCCAGCATTGAAGAATTCAATTTTACCTATGTTAGTTGTTGATGCGTTCATTGACGATGAAGCTGCAGAACACGAGTTTGTATGAATGAGTGAGTCAAAGTATATGTCGAGATTGCTAGCACCGTGTTAAGTTGAAGATGATGATAAAGGAAATCGAGTTCAGCAAGGAAAACTTACAGTTGTAGTTCGCCCATCCCGATCCTTTAACCAACTATATCATAAACCACAATCTTATCTTTTAGAACGAGATTTGCAAGGAGTGATGCCATATCTCAATCATGACTGAAGAAAGAAAGTTGAAGAATAAGAAGTAATATAAATGATTCCAATACACTGGACAAAGAAATCATACAGATAAGGGATACACAAATCAGACCAGGCTAAGGAACTGGAGCAATTGAATTTTTAAACTCTTGCATCACAAAAAAATGAGGAAAAGCGTTTAAATACATAAATTCAACTAAGACAAACCTTGTAATAACAATAAAAATTATTGTAAGTGCTTAGTGAATGAACTGCATATCTCCAATTATAGAAAAACAAAAGGTCTGCATAGTTGCATATTTATGAAATATTCTTACCTCCTAAAATTGTAATTCCTTGACCCTAAATTTTCTGAATGTTGATGCACCACAGTTAGCACCATCCTATACAAGAAAACAATTGCACATTTACCAAACTCCAGGAAAAGAAGAGAGGCTATGAGTTGTTATGCATTTCTTTTCTTTTTTTGTATGAGGTAAGTGTATTTCAAAAAATAAACCTCTTGATATGAGCAGTAAACTTGTTCTACACTAGTCATTTCAAACACCATGGATAAGGCAGAGCTTTCTCCATAGCTCTCAGTCTTTCTGCAAATGGGGAAAAATAAAATATGAGCTCAATGCCCAATCATAAATCCTCTGCATCATAATCTTTTGACAACATAATAAAGCTTACTGCTGCATTGGGAGATATAGTTTGAATTCCGATGGGAGTTCCTCCTGAGTACAGGGGATTGAAGAAAAAAATTATACAAGGCATCCAAGAATCATATAAAAAGATATAGTTCTCATCAACGAAAGGCTACTATATAAAATTAGGGCCGGCAATTCGTGCGTGTCGGGTCGTTATCGTGTCGACACGATAACGACATGACCTGATAAGGCCAAACACGAACACGACCCATTAAGGATCTGCCGACACGAACACGACACGAAATGTACTGACATGTACACGACACGAACACGAACACGAATATGACACGATTTTTTTCGTGTTGACACGACACGAAACAATAAATTTAAATCAAAATTAGAAAAAAATTAATGAAAGAAATAAAAATATATAAAATATAATTAAATTAATATTAAATATATATAAATATTATCGAATTATACGAAAACGACACGATCCGACACGAACACGAATGCAACACGAAAATTATCGGGTTACACGAACACGACACGGATCCGACACAAACACGACACGAAATTATTGTGTCGACACGATAAGGACACGGACATGGTAAGGCTGAACACTAACCGTTAATTTCGTGTGTGTTCGTGTCGTGTCGAAAATTGTCAGCCCTATATAAAATCAGGCTATTGTTGAAGTTCATAACAACTATTAGGCCTTGTTTGGTAGATTAGATAAGGCCAAGATAGCTAATTTAACTGGGCTTATCCAACTGTTTTGTAGCCTATATTAATAATCTATTCGGCCCGAGTTGAAGGTTGAGCCCGTTTTAAAACTACTGTTCCTCTTTAGCTTATGAAACCTACCAACCCCCTCGGATACATAGCAGCTTCTCAATAGTGTTCAAGATTAATTTTTAAGATGACAAAAATACCCCAACTCCTATTTGGGATGTATTTGTAATTTTTAATTTGTCAAAAGGTTAAAATTGTAATTTGCTATTTAATCTAGATTTTAAATTAATGTATCAAATAAGTAATCTATGCTATCTACGTTTTATATCTTATTTACCAAACAACAAGATAGATACCAATCTCACATAATCTACGATACATATTTTGTTTCTTATCTATCTTGACATATCTTAATGTACACTGGCCAAGTTACACTTGGAGTGACTTTATCTATTTCAACATCCTTCTCTACGAGCAACAAAATACTTATGTGAATATCATTGCACAAGTGACAAATTGACTGCAGCACATATAACTAATGGCTTAATTATCATTTTGAAAACACAAAAATAAATGCACAAATGTTCTGACATCATGAAATGACAAAGCTTCCAAAACACCATCCATCTAATTATCGATAGAAAATGCAAAACTTGAAAATACCACCTCAAATTACAAGAAGGTCGTCATTTCTCTTTCCATTACCTTCTTAACATATAAAATAAAAAATAAAAAGTGATGCAAGAATTAAAGGGAAAAAAACAAGGATTGAGCTTACATGCAAAAGCATCTATTACGCATAGAATTAGAGTGAAAAAACAAGACAACAAGACGAAGATGTGTTCACTTCGATTCTCGTCTGCTCTCATCTGTTTCTAAGCTTCAACTCTCATCTAGTTTTTCGATGGATTGATCACCGAGAGACACCAATTTGTACTTGGCTAATGGTGACACCACCACCATTAGCGAGAACGACGACAATGTTGATGATCAGATCTAAACCTGGGCAGAGGTGAGGTTAGAGAAGTGTATGATGTATTTTTCAATTCATGGAAACTACAGTCACTTTCAGTGTCATCACATTCATCGTTTATACACGTATCCACATTGTAACATGGCAACTCATCCATGGAACTGACTTGGGTCTGCATATGCTGGGGCAAGGCTGGACAGACGGTGGTATGATGTTAGTATTTTGTTAAGAATAGGTTCACCTTGAGGTTCAAACTGACAAAGTGAGACAAACCATAGAAAATTGTGAATATAGACGTGAAAAAACAAACAAAAACAAGAAACACTATTAATGTTTAGAAGAATCAGCGTGTATAAGCAATAGAATTCACACCTTTGCCGGGGAGAAAGAGTTAGTGTTGTATAGGTCAATTTTAATCTTATTGACTAAGTCCAGATAGGGATTTGAAACTCGCAGCTGCCTTCCTGGCCTCTAGCGATTCTACCGGGTGTTGCCAGGCCCACTCGAACTAGCAGATGTAGAAATTCATCAATGCAAATTCAACTAGTGTTATTTCAAGTACTCATGGAAAAGAACCAGTCAATTATATTACAATAGATCCATGAGATTACTTTTTCCTGAAAAGAATGACTGATCGATCTTAATTTCATTAGGGAATTAAAAGCGCAATGAACACAGAGAATTAACGTGGTTCGATCTTTAAAATAGATCTACGTCCACGGAGCAAGAGAGAGTATATGTGTATTGAGAGGGTGAAAGCGATTACAAAGAGAGTAGTTGATCATTTTTCGTCTAATCTAGCCTCTATTTATACACAATGATATTGAGTTCGACTCTAATACAAAGTCTTCTCTTATAAAGATTCTTTTAGATATGCATATAAGATTCCTTTAGATATCCGAATCTTCTACATCTCCACTTGCGAGATTTGAGTTGTAGTTGGTTTAGGAGTCTTCTTGGGCCGAACTTACATAGGCCGAGCTTAATGTCGGGGCCCATTTATATTGGGCCTGATGCTTGGGCCTAGTAGTTGGGCCGTATCCTATCATATCCCCCAAAAAAAAAGACGTGGAAGTGAGGTCGTTTAGGAGGAGGCTGTTCGACATTGCCTCATTGAAATTCGTGGTGCCGCGAAGTTCGCAAGTAGTATGTCGCTGGCCACCGCCAAGGCGTTCGTCAAGTCGTATGTCGCTGGTCGCCGCCGAGGTGTTTTGCCGAAGTCGCATGTCGCTTGGCCTCACCTTACCGAGGCGTTATGCCGAAGTTGCATGTCGATTGGCTTCACCTTACCGAGGCGTTATGCCGAAGTCGCATGTCGCTTGGCCTCACCTCACCGAGGCGTTATGCCGAAGTCGCATGTCGCTGGCTTCACCTTGCCGAGACGTTATGCCGAAGTCGCATGTCGCTTGGCCTCACCTCACCGAGGCGTTATGCCGAAGTCGCATGTCGCTTGGCCTCACCTCACCGAGGCGTTATGCCGAAGTCACATGTCGCTGGCTTCACCTTGCCGAGGTCGGATATTCGACGTTGTGGTTGAATGCGTAGCGTTGTGACGAGGTCGAACACGGGATGTTCTGCCGATGTCGAACACGGGATCTGTCAGTGCATTTAATGCGTACAGTGGTTGGGTTACCGATAAAGTGCATATTGGGAATAACTTCCATGATACGCCTTTTCTCATATCACTCTTTCCGTTTCCACTTTTCAAATTTCTCAAATTCTCTGACTTTCAGAAAAAGAGTTCAACTGTCGCCATTGTCGTCCTCGCGGTGTTTGTGCCATCTTCTTCGATAAAACCAGTAAGTTACTCATGGCTTCTTCATCTTTTTCTTCTGAGGAGTCTCGCGGTCATGAGGGCTGTATTGTGTCTGTGTCTCCGTCGGATTCGCCGGCGGTTTTAGAAGTTTTTACACTTTATTCCCCCTTTCCTTACGTGCGTAGGATAGGATTCCCGCCTTTGAGGGATCTTGGTAAAGTTTCTTCCATTCCATCAATTTTGGAGGCCCCTGGTATAGTAGAGCTTGCTTCTAAATATTGTATTCCAAAATCTTTTGAATTTGTTGCTCTCCGTCCGGAGGATAGGGCTAGTGCCCGTCCGGATGGCTTTGTGACGGTTTCTGAGGGCGACCTTGCAGGGGCGCGCCAGTATTCCTTTCCCCTCTGTGTATGTCGAACTCCAACAAATGTTCGGCATACCTCTCGCCCAAATAACGTCAAATTCTTTTCGGCATTTAACGGGTCTCGGTGTCTACGCCCATCGGCATAATTTTCCTTTTACCCTGGGGCTCGTCCTCAGGTTTTTCCAATTAAAAGCTAGCTCGGGGTGGTATTATTTATCACCTCGTCGTGGCTTCAAGGTAAAGACGAAGTCGAAAATCTCGAACTGGCAGAAGAAGTTCTTCTTCTGTCGGTTCGATGAGTCCTTAGAGTTCGCCTGGAATCCGGAGAAGTTAGCGGATGTGGCCACCGATGAAAGCTTCGGTGGCCTAGAGGAGGCGTTGGATAAGGTCGGTCTTGTGGACGAAGTGTTTACCGAGGCCGAACTCGCCGCTGCGGGGCTGAGCCCTTATGATCCTGCTGCCGATTTGGAGCCGGTGAAGGGTGAGGCTCCCTTGTTTCACTTTAGCTCTTGATTAATTTTCTGTTTTATGTTTAACTCGGTATTTGTATTTTTTTGCAGTGAACTTCTTGCAGAAGAGGAAGAGGTCGGGTTCTGATCTCGAACCTTCCACCGTGGCACTGAAGGATGTGGCTGAGGCCCCCTCTGAGAGGGCCGAGGTTAGTTTGAGGTCACCTTCGCCCCCTGCCATTCCACGTCCCGTAAGGGAAAACGCATTTTCCTGCCGGCGATAATGATTGCACGATCGTCGGCAGTCAGGTCAAGCGTCGGTCCTTTCCCGAGGTAAAGCTCATTTTTGCACGTTATAAAGCTGTGTATCGATGTGCTTGCTTGACGTTGCTGATTTTTGCACAGGGAACCGAACACATGAAGGCCGAGCTTGGCAGGGTGTCTGCGATGTCCGCCGAAGTGGTGGACTACTTGAATGACGCTGTCGCCCAGTTCAGCCAGGTGGCTCGTTATTCCTGGGAGCTGGAGGAGGAGAACGCCCTCCTTATCCAAGATGTGGCCGAGGCCGAGGCTAAGGCTCTGGATGCGGCCAAGAGGGAAGCCGAGGCTTTGGCCGCGGCGAAGGCGGCCGAGGTGGAGAAGGCAGCTGCGAGGGCGGCAAAGGTGGCGAAGGCAGCGGAAGTGGAAGCGCTGAAGGCCGAGGTCGAAGCAGCCAGGCGTCGGGAGGCCGAGGCGGCGGGCCTGCAAGGAGAGCTCCTTCGCGCTTTCGCGGTGAGGTTGTTCTTGTCCGGGAGGTTCTCCGGGTTGGCCAGCGATTTGGCCGAGGTTTTAAATAAGCGGGTGGTAGCGAGCACCCTCGACGAAGTTGCTGAGGATTACCCGCAGTTGGATAAGTCCAAGTACAGGTATGAGGCGACAGAGGACGAGGCCTTACTGCGGGCCTATGCTGGGGTCCTTGCTGGTGGCTTGGAGAGCATGCCCGTGTTGGAGAGCCTGACCTCCTCTTCAACTTTGCTGACTCCCGACTCGGTCCGTGCTTGCTCGGTGGATCGGGACGCCTCTCTTGAAGCCATAATGGCCGATCTGGCTAAGGCGCCGAGGGCGGCGGTGGCTGCCGAGGTCGTGGAGAAAGCTGAGATGGTGCAGGCTAGAGCTGGAGATGAGTAGGGCTGTATACGAACCGAGCCGAGCCGAACACTGCCAAGCTCGAGCTCGGCTCGTTTAAATTTTATTCGGCTCGAGTTCGGCTCAAGTTGAATTGAGCTTTAAATTGAGCTCGAGCTCGATTCGTTATAAAATTTTTGAGCTCGGGAGCTACTCGAATTCAGTTCGATAACTACTCGTTTATGAGATATATTCGAACTCGAGCTCGGATTCGGTTTGATAATGTGTTATTCGAGATCGAACTCGAATTCGAGCTTGAGATACTGATATATATGCTTATTTGTTGCTAAATAATTATAATTAACATATATTTTATAATTTATTATTCATTTTAATTATTTAAATATGTATAAATAATCTATTATTTTATACGTTCGCGAACATGTTCGTGAACATGTTCGAATTAAGGTTCGCGAACATGTTCGAATCAAGGTTCGTGAACATGTTTGAATAAGAGTTTGCGAACATGTTCGCGAACTGGCTCGTTTGAGTTCGAACCAAACATGTTCGCGAGCCTACGAGCCGAACATCTCTAAGCTCGAGTTCGGCTCGATAAACTTATCGAGCTCGATTCGAGGCTCGAGTTCGGCTCGTTTACAAAACGATCGAATTTCGAACGAGCTTTTTTCGAGCCGAGCTCCGAGTAGCTCACGAACGGTTTGATTTGTTTACAGCCCTAGAGATGAGGCCGAGGCTTCTAGAGCTCGAGAGGAGGCCGAGGTGGCGAGCTGAGCAAGGAGGCGGAGGGTTAGTTGATCCTCCTCTTTTTTTTTTTTTTTTTTTAATGTAAATGTACTTGACAAAGTCTGCCTTAAAAGGCTTTAATAAAATTCCCAAATTTTTATGGAAGAAATCTTGTCTTTGTTTTGTCTCCGTCTTCTCCCGAACTTTTGATATGTCGCCTTGGTTGGATCAAATCAAAATGTTGACTCGATGTCATGACCCTCTAATCGAAAGGATGATTAGCGAGCGGAACTTGGAGCAGTGATTACAAAACATTTAATAGGAATATTCAAAAGATTTCAAAGTAACACCAATCGAACTACGAAATTCAAACCTTACTTACAAGGCAAAAGTGATTCTACGATATAAAGGCTACAAGTCCTTTAACAAATGATTCGATAATTTGATGATTATTTTGTCGATATCAACATACTGATAATATTCAAACTGCAATGAAAGTATGTGAATGCATATATGACGATATGCACTCAGGTTTCTTTCAAAACATTATAAATACCAAAAGACTTCTCGACTACTCAACATCTCTCCTCCATCACCATCATTTCAACTCGCACATTTAAAAATAAATATGCGGTCGAGTACAAGAATGCACTCGATGGCTCATGCGAAATAATTTATCAATTTTAAATTACTCGCCCATCATAGTAACACACGAGGTTTTAATTTGAAATACTCGTGCTTACTAAATATTTTTCATCATTTTCCATAAATATCGCCACAAGCATTTTTTCCATGTATGTATGATCCATATTCACCACAATAATTCATCCCACAAATAATTCCTTACCGGAGAGGAGGCCTCCTCTCACAGACGCCATGACCGGCCGAACACCCTTTCAGCACACAGTCACAGATAATCAGTGCACAAAATCCTTGCCATCTCGGCACAGGATACAAATTCTCCATCATCCTTGTGGGTACTTACAAGGATACGAATTCAAGCATGTCATAAAGTGGGAGCTACCCAACATTATGCATCAAATATCATGGATTTGATACATACATAAAACATAAATATTTTAGGCAGGTAATTAAATAATCATTTCATAAATATTGCTTGCAATAATAAATCATTTGATAAAGATTTATCAGTTCGAGTATAGTAAAGCCCACCTCTACTTTCGAACGTTGATTCTCGAAGCGCGCGTTCTTTCTTCGTTGTTTGTGATCGTTCACGTCCCACCTTTACGCAAAATTTACGTTTAGTACGTTGGCACGCTTTTCGAGATTTTCAAAGTTTATTCAACTTTGATGTTTTATAAAATAAAATAATAATTCGAAGTCTTTAATAAATTTTAATACAACGTTTCAACGCGTATTTCAATAAAATAATTCTCGTACTTCGAGAGAGACGTAATATGATCCACAGTCTCATATTAACCTTTTAGGTTAAACATTCAACGTATAATAACGTTATTCAATAAAATGATTTCAATTATGAAATCTTTTCTCACAATTGAGATATTTTTATAAAAGTAATACGTTTTTCACGTATTAGCGTATTTAACGAACGTATTTCATACGTCAATTTCAAAAGTCAACAATTTTGACTTTTCTCAATAATTTCTTTAATAATCACATATTTAATATCTAAATTCAATATAAATCGATTTTCAATCGATTTCTTTTTCATAAAGCTCTAATTGTCGATTTTTTACGCAAATCGATAAACTTGATTAATATTTTCTTTTAATATTAATCATTTAATACATCAAGCATTATTTTATATTTCTAACGTTATTTAATAAAACGTTTCATCGTAAACATAATATACTATGTTTAATAATTCTCGAAAATTCAATTATGTCTAAAATAATTTTTAGACATATAATATTTTATTATTCTTGATTAAAAAGGATTTAAAAATCCTTAATAAAAACACTATAGCTCACGACTATATGTTATAATTTCCAAACTTGTTCCAAAAATTTCTCTAAATTCATATAGTGTATTATTTTACACTAGGATCATTAATATGTATTAATATCAACTATAGAAAAATTGGAACACCACCCATATCAATACTATAGGCCTCGGTTATTCTCAAAAATTATCAAATAAATTTTCTAAAATTCTAATAAATTTACACAAGGCCCCAACATCAATCTATAACTTATTTATAACATAAGGTCCAACATATATAAATCCTACATCAATGTAGCAATACTATGGTTCACGGTTTTTACCAAAAATACACTAAACATTTGTATAACATTTCTACAAAATTACACTATGCTTAAATACTATCATGTAACACTAATACATCATAATATTACATTATAACCCATTAATCCTATGACATTAGGTCTCGGCTATTTTTAATAAAAATAGCTATATATATATATCCAAAAATTCTAATAAATTCCAACATCACCTAATTAAATACCTTAGATCAACAAAATGCTATCATAACACTTAAATTAAAATTATACACCAAGATACCATACTTAGTCATTCTCGGCTATTTCAAGAAACATAGTATATAATTTTTAAAAATTTCCAAATAATTACCAAGGACTCCTACAACATCATATATTAATAATACATCTTCAAAACAACACTTAGAAATTTCGATCATCAACAAATTATTTATATAATATGCTTAGCTTTAGAAATAAATCACCAATGTAAACATATTAACATATGTAACATAATTTCTAAGCATATGAACATGCTAGCATAATTTTTCACTAAATACACATGCTTGGAAAAATAATTTGAACCAATGGATTATTAAAAAGCTTAGGTATAATCGAAGCTCGTTCGATATCTAACCTCGTTAACGGTATCGATTTGTTGTAGGATGACTAGAGATCAAACTTTTTGGAGGAGAATGGAAGAAGAATACTTGGGTTTTTGGAGGAGGCTCTCGGTGGTTTTGGTGTGTTGAGAGAGGAATGAAAAGATGTAATGTGTTTGTGTCTAATGACTTATACACTTAAGTAATTTCAAGAAATGAATTAATCAAACACATTTGTACATCTCTCTCTCGGTTCTCTCAATGTAACAAGACAAAATTAATTTGAAGATAGTCAAATGCATAGGTCATGCTCAAAAATATCTCTTACAATGCATTAAGTATGAATAAAGTTTTTGATACCAACAAAATAAATTTTTGTCTCACAAATGCTAAATGCCGTCGACAATGAGAGAAGAGGGAGAGAAAATTTTCAGATTTTTGAAGTGATTTTGCATGTGTATAATTATACACTCTATCCCAAATATTGTGTAATCAAGTATTAAGAAAATTAAGCTTTCTAGCTTAATAAGTCAACATTTTCGGCTATCTCACATAACACATTGCAAGATATTTTTCATCTACTAATTTTACTTGGTAAGTGTGTATTAATACTACACTTAAGATATAATACAATTTGGAAGATCAAATAAAACAATTCTATGTTATACACATAGATATAGTTCACTGCACTTTTCAATTAAATAGACCAAAATTTGATTTTCATGCCATAAGTAGATATATATCATAATATATATCCTAGATGATAAATTATATCATAGGAAAAAGTATTAGAATTAATCCATGGGTGAAAAACCCTAATTCTCGATTCTAGGGTTTTTCGAGAATTAACATATGTTCAAATATTATTCCAAAAATTTCTAGCATTATTATAATGCTAAATAATATTCTAATTACATAAAATAATCATAGGAATTTAAATATCATAATTCCTTGATCATTAGACTTGATTCTCAAGTCATCTCTAAACGTTAACGTTTGAAACGTCTCAAAACGTTAATTATCGACTCATCTTAAAATGGTCGTAATAAAGTCGTAATCACTTTATTAAATCATTCCAATAATAATGGAATTTAATTCTAAGCTCATACACTTAGAAAATATCACGAATATTTAATTATCGATACATAATCGACGTTGAAATAATACTGTTGAAATACGTTACATAATCGTATTTCTCAATTCACATTCATTTGTGAATAAAATAGGAATTTATTATTCCAAAATAATCAAAATCATTATTCGATAATTTATTAATCAATTTCTCATAATAAAACTCTAATTTACGAAATTAATATCGTAATTAGGCTTTTAAATAATCGGGGTATTACACTCGGGCTCTCGAGTCTAAAGAGGTCGAAGTCCTTCACTTAGAGGGCAAACTTGGCCATGTGCGGGAGGAGGCCGACGTCCAATTCAGGGCTTCTCAAGAGAAGTTTGACGAGCATCAGGCTCGATTTTTGGAGTTGGAGGAGAATTTCGAGATCGCAGAGGATAAGGCCGAGGAGCATGTTGAATACGAAACGGTTATCCGCCGAGGTGGTGGAATAACTATCTCGGAGGCCGAAGCTAAAGTTTCAGAGCTCGCAGCCCGCTGTTGGAGGTATAGGGAAGAGTACAGTCGAGACTCCTGACAATTTCAGGAGCAGTATGCCGACCTGAAGAAGCTAGGTGGCCTCTACAAGATCGTCGTAGATCGTCATCCTTTCCTCGAGCGGGTGCTTCGATCGACGACCGAGGCTTCTTCGTCTGCCAGAGCTCCTTCTCCTGCCGAGACTTCTTCTTCTCTTCCGACGACGTGGAATATCGATGACACTTCTCTTGAGTTTTTATGCAAGATACACGCCACCCATCGAGAAGCGGGGTCGTGTATCATTGAGCGCAGAGGTCGTTCGTGAGGCAAAGAGGCCGGTGGCGAACTCCGGCGTCGATCGAGGACGAGGCGCAGGTAGGGATAGGGTTAGCATAGATGAGTGTTGAACCCCAACTTCTAGGGATCGCTTAGCTTTTCCGGCCTCACGGGCCTTCGTCGTCCTCATAATGTATCGTTGTATATTTGGAAATAAGAACAAATTTTTTCGCCTTAGTGTTGATTTTCCTTCTTAAGCAACCGATATTTCATCCTCGTAATCAAACGAAGGTAGATCGTCCTCGTAATAAATGAAGGTAGCTCGTCCTCGTATTAAATGAAGGTAGTTCACCCTCGAAATAAACAAAAGTAGTTCGTCCTTGTGTTAAACGAAGGTAGTTCATCCTCGAAATAAACAAAGGTAATTCATCCTCGAAATAAACGAAGGTAATTCATCCTCGAAATAAACGAAGGTAGTTCGTCCTCGTGTAGGGATTTTCATCGTCACGGCTACCCCTCCTCGTGTAGGGATCTTCATCGTCAAATGGTATGTTGAGCATACCGCCCTCACCGCGTTTAACCAGTCCCGTCCTAGTATGATGTTGTACGGCGAGTAGGCTTTTACCACGAAGAACTGCACCACCTTGGTGGAGCTCGTCGGCGCTCTTCCTACCGTGACGGGTAGTTCAATGATTCCTTCCGGGCGCGTCTCTTCTTGCACGAAGCTTCGGAGTGGTAGCGGAGCTGGTGTGAGGCGCGCCTCCTCAACTCCTAACTTGTCGAAGCATTCCTTGAAGATGATGCTTACCGACGCACCACTGTCGATGTACACCCGCTTTACCAATTTGTTGGCGACCACTGCCTGGATTACCATCGCGTCCTGGTGGGGTACTACGGCTGGTACGGGGTCGTCCTCGGAGAAGGTGATTGCCTCGTCCCTTTTAAACCTGTTGTTCACAGGTTCGTTGGTATAGGGACTTCGGGCCTCAGCCTTAAGAGAGGACTTCGTAGCTCTGCGAGGGAGCTCCGTGATGGTGGAGATGATCCCATCGTATTGGGGTTCGTCATCTCCCTCTTCATCAGTATCGCGCCTTGTTTTCTTGTGAGGGTTACAGTTTCCCTTTTGCTTCCTTTTCTTTTGACCTCGGTGGGGGGCTTCGTACTGACCAGCTCGTCGGCCGTGCCCTTGGTACTTTTTTAGGACTCCGTCCTGTACCAACTTTTCAATGTCTGCCATGAGATCTCTGCACTCCTCCGTGTCGTGTCCATAATCCTCATGGAAGGAACAATATTTATCTTTGGACCGGCGTTTCGATCCCCCTGTCATTGGCCGAGGTTTCTCGAACATGTTCATGTGGAGCTCGTAGATCTCCGCCCTTGACTTCGTCAAGGGTGCATACTGGGATCGCTCCGAGTTATTACGCGGCCCGAGCCTGGACTCTATCGGGCGACGTTGTATCCTTTCCAAGGCACTCCGTCGACCTTGGCTCCGGTCTCCTCGACCATCCTCTTTTCTCCCCTTGTCAGAGGGTTCCACCTTTTCTGCTTCGCGCTTTTTTTTGTCAGCTTCGTCCGCTTTGGCGAACCGGTCTGCTATGCGCCACAGCTCCGACGCAGTACGGGGCTCGTACTTGACGATCTCCTTATATAAGGCCCCCGGCAAGATGCCGTTCTGGAAGGCCTAGATGATGAGGAGGTCATTTATATCTTCGACCTTGAGGCATTCCTTATTGAACCGAGTCATGAAGTCGCTGATGGACTCGCTTCGGCCTTGTCTCACCGTAAGGAGGTAAGCTGATGTGGTCTTGGACTCTGCTTTTTGGAAGAACCTTCGGTCAAAGGCTTCCATCAGATCTCAGTATGATCCAATACTACCGGGAGGTAGGCTGTCGAACCACCGGCGGGCGTTGTCGACCAGTAACTCCGGGAACAACTTGCACATATGGATGGTGTTGAGACGTTGGTTAATCATATTGTATTGGAATTGTGAAAGAAAATTCTGCGGATCCCTAAGTCCGTCATAGGGGGCGATGCTCGGCACCCTGTACTTGTCTGGGAGTGGAGTGTCGAGTATCTCGTCAGAGAAGGGGGTAATTATCGTCCCGTATCCATCGAATCCTCCTTCCGGAGAGCGATGCGGAGTTCGTTGGCCGAACTCGTTTTGGTGTTGGGGATCGACCTCGCGGTGATCACGACGTCCTGTCTTGCGCTGCTCGTCCCTTGCACGGTCGGTTTGGGCCCCCACCTGTGTAGAGGTATGAGCGCCTATCATCCGGAGGCTGGGGGATTCACCTCGCTGTGCCGCTTCGTGTTTTGATGAGGCTTCGGCGTCCTTGTCTCCGTGATGATGCCGAACTTGTTCTCGGCTAAGGTACTAGAGGAAGCTCTCTTTGTTCTTTTCGAGGAACCCTTTAACTGCTTCGTCCAGGTTTAACTGTGGTGCTAGGGGTTCCTCTCGGTTGCTGTTGCGACCTCCTTCACTACGGTACTCTTCTTCTTCATGTAGGATGGGATGGTCTTGCCCGTCGAGACTTTGAACATGCCTTCGGGGTCGTATCTCGTAGGGCTTTTCCCAAGCCGAGCTCGGTGGCGTCCTACCGCCGTTATTCTTTGTTGTTGTTGGCGGTGGCTCGATGTAAGACTTCTTGTATTCATCGTCGTGATGATTCCTGTAAACAAAGATTGATCGAAAACACGAATTTCGCTTCCCACGAGGCGCCGGTGATCGATCTTAATTTCGTTAGGGAATTAAATGCTAATGAACACATAGAATTAACGTGGTTCGATCTTTAAAATAGATCTCGTCCACGGAGCAGAGAGAGTATATGTGTATTGAGAGTGTGAAAGCAATTACAAAGAGAGTAGTTGATCCTTTTTCGTCTAATCTAGTCTCTATTTATACACAATGATATTGAGTTCGACTCTAATACAAAGTCTTCTTATAAGGATTCTTTTAGATATGCATAAAGGATTCCTTTAGATATCCGAATCTTCTACGTCTCCACTTGCGTAGATTTGAGTTGTAGTTGGTTTAGAGTCTTCTTAGGCCGAACTTACATTGGCGAGCTTAATGTCGGGGCCCGTTTATATTGGGCACGATGCTTCAGCCTCAGTAGTTGGGCGTATCCTATCAATGACCATAGTTTGTTTCAAAATTAATCAACCCCCTTGCAAAATCTTGAACTAAAAGCCCGTCATTATCATAAATTAATGAATAAATTGATCAATTAGATACCATTAAGACGATAGCAAGCGGATGAAACAAGACGACCAAGAATACAAAATGATCAGTTATTCCTTAAAAGGCAAAAGAAAGGCAATAATTATGTCAATTTAAATAGACATATTATGATCAAGAAATGTCTGATTGTTGTTTGAAGCAAAATCATTTGTGATTCAAATATGAAAACAACAAATTTCACCGATATAATTATAGATGTAAAGGGGACCAAAATCCCGAACCTAATTCAAAATTTTATTTATTTTTAAAAAATATATCCATTGAAAAAGTAAAGAAAAAAGAACCTGAAGAGCAACATTATTAGTAGGGAAGCCGTAGATGGAGCATAAATTCCCAGGAGTGCTTCCTTTTGGTTTGCCGCGCACCGCTTCCAATTTCGCGTTGTGCTGCCGTATTCTCCGTCGTCGATTCACAAATATATTTGCAGCAATAAAAAGGAAACTACAAATTACATTTCAAGTTTATAAAACCAAGAAATTGATATAATCTCTACAGATGAGAGGTTAGAAAAATGTATGGGATGAGTGGAGGAAAATGAAAAGAAAAATAGTCTAAATTATTTGGGGGAAACAATTTTGAGGAAAGAGAAAATATGGATATAGCTTCATCGGGAATAGGGGTGAGCAAAATACCCGAAAATCAAATAACCAAACTAAACCGAAAAATCAAATTTGGTTCGATATTTCGGTTTCGGCCGGTTCGAATTTTTAACCGAATAACCAAAATCGAATTATATATATATATATATATATATATATATATATATAATATTATTTATTTATTTTAGAATTATAATTTTAATATATCATCTTTAATCTATTCATTTCTCTCTCCTTATTATATCAATATATAATATTTATATAATATAATATTATTTATTTATTATATAATACTATCGATTATTTTATTTTTTTGCAAAATATTTGTATATATATAACATATAGAAATGTATTTTTATATATAAATATCAATATATAATATTATTTGTATATTCATTTGAAAAAATATTTTTGCTAAAAATAAACCATTTTTTATATATATAATATCAATATATAATATTATTTATTTATTCACTTGGAAAAATTTTTTTGCTAAAAATTCGGTTTAACCGAAATAACCGAAATATATTTCGGTTCAGTTATCGAATAAAATTCGATTCGGTTCGGTTCGGTTCGGTTATTTTTAAAAAAAATTCGATTAATTCGGTTCGGTTATTTTTTTGTCCGAAACCGATCGATTAACCGAATACTCACTCCTTGTCGGGAAGCCTTATTTCAAAATAAAAAATCATAAATTAAATGATAGTAATTTATTTTTCAATTGCAAGGCAGATTAATTTGCCGAAGTTTTTTTTTATGCTCGCATATAAGCTGTAGCACTCGGCACATGGGATCAGCCTCCCAGAGAAGCCTAAAGACTACAATGAGCCCCAACTTTTAACCATAGTTGGGTTAGGTTTATTTTTAATTTAAGAAATTGAAAATAATTATCATCGTCACGTGTCGATTGGGGGAGTCAGTGTGCTATACCCCTCTCACCATGGAACTTACCAAGGTTTGTGTAGTTTAGAGAGAGAATACGTGTGAAATGGCACGCGAAAGAAGGGTGCGTGCGGTGTTACTGTTTTGCCCTACACAAGGAACTACCCTTACTTGTACCCTAGGTTTTGGATATGAGTTTTTATATACGGTTAAATTCATTTTATTCAACTATCAATTAAATCGAGTTTTAATTGAGTTAAAATAAGATATTATCGAGGGAGACCGAGATTGGCTCGATCTTTAGATATTGTTATCGATGGGATATGGCCCAACCGATTGGGTCCACTAACAGGCCAAACAGTGGGCTAACGTCGATAGCGAGCCCACGCGGTCGAGCCCAGGCGAGACTTAATCATTGCCCAAACCCAGCCCAGTAACCGCTATCCTCGGCCAATGGAGAGGACGCCCTGAGAACCAGGTCGGGCGCCACCTCCACGTGGCGCCTGAAGGCGAAGGTCCCGCTCCGGCCAATGGAAGGCATGCGGAGGAAGAGTCACACCACGACCAATGGAGAGGTCGGGCGCTACTGATGGCGGTCGGGTCTGTATAAATAGAAGGAAAAGCGATGTTAGAAGGGTTAGCAATTTCTTGAATACAAAGGCTTGTAACCAATACTCTGCATTTAAAAGCTCTAGTAAAAGTATTGAGGAATCATTCCTCCGTGGACGTAGATCTCATTAACGATCGAACCACGTAAAAGCACAGGTGTTCTTTATTGCTTTATATAAATCTCGCACACTCACATAGCTAGATTCATCATTGGCGCCGTCGTGGGAAACCCGAACAAGAAAGCTTCGTTTCCTCTACAACTAAATGGCGAGAACACGCACAACCGCCGCCCACCGGCAACAACCGGACTGGGGCGACCGGTGGTCACTCGCGTCGCGGAAAGGAGATCGCGGACGCCACGGCGCCCACACTCACGAGGGCGACATGGAAAATGTTTCCATACACCCTCGGGACCGCGCGCCCAACGTAGGGAAGATGTCGACCTCAGCGAGACGAGCAAACAGCTCATTCGTCCCACGAGGTCCTCGGCCGAGCCGTGGCGAGTTCCTCCACGCCAATCTTGGCGATTCAAAGCTTCTCAACCGAGGACCAAAGGAGCGGGCCCTCGAGGGCCCCCGACTGAACACCACGGCCGCCGGCCGCTCCCCATCCGAAATAGCGGATCCCACCTCGGCGCGATGGCGAGAAGCGCGATCAGCGCTACCGACAAAGCGGAGCCGCCGCGCGGCGAGCCGCCGCCTCGTTCGCGGAGCCGCCACCGCGGGCGAGCCGCCATCATCGATCGCCCCTCGCCGTTCGCGGGCCGATCTCCACCTCGTCATGCCGACCGAGAGCGGAGCAAAGCGGGGAGGAAGAAAGGCGGTCGAACCCCCGGAGGGGCGATAGGCGTCGCTATCGATCCCCACCCTCCGTAAAGAGATGGCAGCGATCTCCGGGTTCGGCCGTGCACGGGAGGATCATCTCCCTTTCTCGTGGGAGATTCTAGACACGCCACCTTGCCCGTGATGCGGGCACCCAATATAGCGACCTACGATGGCCTCGGAGACCCTCCGACTTTCTTTCGCCACACCACCAACATGGCGAATCAAGGAATGGAAGATTTTCACATGTGCAAAATCTTCCCGAGGTCTTGAGTCTCCAACGCGCGGCGTTGGTTCGCCTTACTCCGTCGAGCAGCATACTTCTTCCTGGACCTCATGGATCGGTTCAAATGGCGCTTCTATCGGAAGATGCCGCCCACCTTCCTCTCCGACCTGCTCACAATCCACCAGGCGGGGCGAGGCGATGTCAAACTTCGTCTCGAGGTTCATCAAAGAGTCGCTCAAAATTGACGATGACGCGACCTCTACATCATCAACGCGTTCAAAATGGGATCCGACCCGGCTCATTGAACAAAGAAATCACCGAGGAGAAACCAAAGACGGCGAGTAAGCTTTGGAACTGGTGGACAACTTCGTCGAGGAGACGAGTCGGATCGAAGAAGCGGGAAATGGACGACGTAAGTCAGAGAGAAAAAGCGGATGGCCGGGTCGAGGCGCCGATCGCAGGGCCGCCGCTGTAATCGAGAGAGGCCACCGAGTCTGGCTGGGACCTCGGCCCAACCACGGGCAGAGCGCCCCTACTCAAATCAAGGCGGAAATATTCGAGCTCCACGCCGAGCTCTTCCGAAACCCGCCCCTATGAAAGGGATCCAAGAAGAGGTCCACAGGCAGTATTGTGACTATCACCAGGGTATGGTCACGATACCGAGGATCGCGAAACACAGGCTCACGGATCGGCGAGCTCGTTAAAGGAGGGCCCTCAAGAAATACCTCGGACGAGCTGGTCGAAGAACGAGCGCAGAAGGAGCGGAGGTGGCGACAAGCGCGGGCCGACCCGTGGCGACCCAACTCAAGACGGCGAGGCGAAGGTCCCAACGCTATGGGCGGGTCTATGTTGTTACCGACCCCTCGGGACGACGAGGTCGTCCCTCAAGAACGACGCCGGAGGCCGGCCTGAAGAGCCAAGAACAAGCGACTCGGGATGGTGAGAACATAACGTTCTCGAGGAGGACCCGTGCCCAAGATCATGCCGCACCGGGGCGCCATCACGATACGGTGCGGTGGGCAACAAAACGTCCACGGGTCTATATCGACGCCGAGCCTCCGTCGGCATCATCTTCCGAGCTGTCGGACAAGCTTGAGGTCGGAGGCATTCGGTACTCCGTGCCCTCCCGCCACGAGCTTCACTCAAGGCGGTCCGGCCGAGGGGTCATTACCCTTCCGGTCACGGTAGTAGGCGGGCTCAGTCGGTCACCAAGGCCATCCGATTCTTCCGGTCGAGCTCACTCTCCGCACAACATCATCCTCGGGAGAGATTGGTCAGACGCCACCAAGGCCGTCTGTTCGGTCTACCACCACCGTCAAGATTCCCCCCGGTGGGAGTGCTCGGCATCGGGGAGACCAAGCGGCAGCAAAAGAATGCTCGACTCTCAACTCAAGATGCGGCCTCGCCTGGGCATAGCAATTACGAGCCCTCTGAGACCGACACCCGGGATGACGACCGGGGCCTCCAACTATCGACGACGATCCTTTGAAGGTCATCCAGTCGGCACCCGTGGCCCAGCGGACGTCCGGACCACGTCATCGACTCACGAGAGAATATAGGACGTGTTTGCTTGGTCCCCGCCGATATGACCGAGTGTCACCCGAGCTCATAACTCACCGCCTCAACATCGACCCGGCTACCAAGCGGTCCGTGAGAAAAAGGATATTCGCGGGCGATGCCCGGTCATGGGGCGAGGTGACTCAACTTCAAGGCCAAGATCTTGTTCGAGGTCGAACACCCGACACTGGATGGCTAATCGATCGTGGTCCAAAGCCCGGCGGAGGGTGGCGCATGTCGCGTCGATTATACCGACCTCAACAAGCCACCGCCTAAAGATTGCTACCCTCCCCGATATCGATAAGAAGGTGGAGGCATTGGTGGGCCACGAGATGTTCAGCTTCCTGGATCTATACAAGGGTACCACCAAATCCTGATGAGCCCGGAGGACGCACCAAAGACCGCGTTCATCACCGACTTCGGCGTCTTTGCGTACCGGAAGATGCCCTTCGGCCTCAAAACGCGGGCTACTTACCGGAGGATGGTGGATGCAACATTCAAAGACCACATCGGGAGATCGTCGAGGTCTCGTCGGCGACATAGTAGTCAAAATTGAAAACGGAGGCTGCGCCGGCGGCGTCGGCACCATCCTCCAACTCCTCGGTCGTGACCTCAAACTCAACCCCGAAATGTACATTTATGGTGAAGACCGCAAGTTCTTGGGATCTTTGGGTTTCTCGGGAGGCTCAAGGCCAATCCCACCAAGGTGAAGGCAGTGCTCGACATGCAGGTGCCAAGGACCATCCGTGAGATCCACAAACTCACCGGGTGCCTAGCCGCCCTCAGCAGATTTCTCTCTCGAGCCGCCGAGAAACAGCTCCCATTCTTCAAAATCCTGAGGAGGGCTCCGGACTTCGCCTGGCAGGAAGAACACCAGGCCGCCTTCTCGCAGCTGAAGGAGTACCTCGCCCGACCGCCGACCTGTCCGCCCCAAAGCAAGGTGAATCTCTCCTATATTTGGCCGCCTCGGACGAGGCCATCAGTGCGGTACTGGTGCGGGATGAGGTGGGACGATAACTCCCCATCTATTTTATCACCGAGCTCTCAAAGGACCGAGACAAGGTACTCGGCCTCGAAAAAGTGGCCACCCTGAGTGAGCGCCAGCAGCGCCTCAGACCCTACTTTGAGCTCACTCCGTCCGGTGCTAAGCGACTTGCCCTTGAGACAAGTCTTGTTGAAACCTGAGTCGTCGGGGACGATATAGCTAAGTGCTGGCCTTGGAGCTCGGCGAGCACGACATTCGTACTCACCCGGACCGGCCATAAAGGGCAAGCTCTGCCGACTTCACGGTTGAGGCCAAATTCCGAGGTAGGCTCGCCAATGAGGTAACTCCAGCTTCCGCCCCCACGGCGGAGGAAGCCGCCCTAACACCACCAGATGGTTGCTGGCGGATGTACGTGGACGGAGCATCGTGCAAGACAGGCAGCGGGGCGGGCATCCTCCTCCTCGGCCCAGATAAGCGAAGTCACCCTCGCACTCGGTTTACCTTCCCGACCACCAACAAAGAGGTGGAGTATGAGGCCCTAATCTCCGGACTCCGCCTCGCTGAGAGGCGAGGTGGATGAGATCCAAATCTTGGCGATTCCGGTCGTCGTGAACTGTGTTAAGCAACACGAGGCCAAGGAGGACCGAATGAAACAATACCGAGAAGGCAAAGGAGATGTTGACCTCGTTCGGTACTTGAAGATCCACCGAATCCCAGGGAAAAGCAGCGGTGACGTCCTCGGCAAGTTAGGCTGCGTCGTCAACAAGTCCACCGGTGGAGAGATTCGTTCGAAGCATAGAGAGTCCCCGTCGGCGTCATCACCGAGATAGAGCCGGTGGATGTCTCCCAAGGCTACACCGAACACGGTGCACTACCCGGATCGGATCGAAGCGCCAAAAATGATGGCAAAATCTCGAAGTATCTCATGCGTGAGGGCGCTCTCTGGGAGGTCTTACCTTCAACCCTCACGAGATGCCTCGGGCCGGAAGAAGCCGACCACGTGCTCAACGAAATTCACCGAGGTCTTGTGGAAGCCACATCGGTCGTGAGCACTTTCAAAGAAGACGCCGAGGTCGGGATATTCTTGGCCCACCCTTGTACAAGATTCGGCCGAGCTCACAAGAAGTGCCCAAAGTGCCGATTCACTCACGCCGGTCAGCCGCCTCGGATCGATTTGAGCGACTGCGAGTCCGTGGCCTTTCATGCGGTGGGGATCGACATCGTTGGCCCGTTCGGCCGAGCACCGTGTCGGCTCGATATTTAGTCGTAGCCATAGACTACTTCACAAAATGGGTCGAGGCCGAGCCACTTTCGAGCCTCACGGCGAAGGATTCAAACCTTGTGTGGAAAAATATAGTGCGCCGCCGCATACCGCACATCACGGTCTCGGACAACGGCACTCAATTCGTCGACAAAACTTCAAGGAGTGGTGCGAAGAGCTTCAGATCGATCAACGCTTCACCTCGGTCGCACACCGCAAGCGAATGGTCGACCGAGGGTGACGAACCGCACGATCGTACAAGGATTGAAGAAGAGGTGGATCGAGCTAAAGGCGATGGGCTGAAAATCTCCTCAAGTCCTCGGTCCCACTGGGACCACACCCTGGACGGCGCACGGGAGACCCCTTTAGCCCGGGTCTCTGTGATCGAGGCCGTCATACCGGTGAGATCGGTAGCGCCAAGCCCTCGCACTCTCCACTTCGACCGGCCGGGAGCGAGGAAGACTGCGGACCAACCTTGACGCCTCGAGGAGAGCAGCGAGCTCGCCTTCATAAACGAAGCAACAAGGCCAGTCGCACGGTACCACAACAAGCGGGTCAAAGCCTCCCGGCCCATGTGGGCGACCTCGTCCCAAGGAATAATGAAGCCCGTGGGGCGAGCGTCTTAACAAGTGGATCCGACATGGGAAGGCCCGCACCGCATTCACGAGGACCTCGGCAGCGGGCTTACAAGTGGCTCACTTGTCAGGTGCACTTGTCCCCGAACTTGGCACATTATGCATTTAAGGAGGTATTTTACATAGCTTGATTTAAAGTCGGCATCATGTTAGTTCCTTAATTGCTTTTACAAGTGCGATGTTGATTACATGTTCAATAAAACACTTGTTTTATAATGAATATTTCACTTCGTCTCATACATATGTGAACATCTGTTTGGATACACCACATTTAAACCTTCATAAGGGGACGCCCTTACGAAGATGAAAATCCCACCAAGTAGGGTAAGCGTCTGATTACCCATTAAGTTGGGCGTCTACACGCAAAGCGCATGGATTACCCATTAAGTTGGACGCCTACACGCAAAGCATCTGATTACCCATTAAGTTGGACGTCTACATGCAAGCGACATCCGCACCGATCTCGCCGTCTCATACCCCTTTATTTGGGAAGATATGCACTCCGGTACAAAGTCTAAATGCATTAACGACTACAAACAAAGTACCAAGCCATATCAAGACAATAGGGCTTGAGCTCGTTTATACCCCTTTATTCGGAAAATACACACCTATGTATAAGTATAAATACATTTACGACCAAAACGAAGTCCTAAGTTATGTTTGTACCTCTCGAGGGAAAATATACACTTCAAACGAGTCTAAATATATTTATATCTACATACAAGGTCCTATACTATACATAGCCTCATTCGGGCTTAGGGCTCCGCCCGCCAGGACACTGTCGCACCAATTCTCTACAAAATCTCCGGGCCGATGATGTATGCAGAACGAACTCAGTGCCTTCGACCCGGTCGATAAGGCCGGAATCACCACGGCCTGCTCGAAGCGCTCGGCGGGCTCTGAGGCGGCCGGACGGAAGCATCGACTGTGGTCACCTTCACCCGCTCCCGGGGCGGTTCAAGTGGCGCAGCGCCAAGACTGGGCATTCCGGCGGTGGGGATGCACCCGAGGTCACACCGACGGACACCGGGTCGGGAGTACTACCGACCCCTACCGCCGCTTCTTCCCCGCCGACCTCCCGGAGGATCGCCCCCTGGATAATCCGCCCCCTGCCGGACCCATCAACCTCAGCACCTCGGCATGATCGGAGTAGCCGCCCGCCTCTGCGGGTTCTTCTATGATCGGGTCGGCAGAGCCCGCTGTTGCCTCGCCGCCTCGCCGGGCATGCGACGTTTCGGACGATGTCATACATCTCCATAAACTTCACCACGGAGTTGGCGCAGCTTTGAACTTCTGCTGTTGGGCCCTCCTCATCCTCAAAGACCATGCCCTCCGCCGCCAAGCTCGGACTCGGTCGTCGGCTTCGGATATGGTAGTCCCACCAGCTCGTGGACTGCCTCTCGTACTCTGCATGCTCCTCCGACAACCGAGCGAGCCTCTCGCGATCGATTCAAGTTGTTCGTGACCGCATCAAACGTCCTGGATAGCGTCGGCGGATATGTCCGCCACGGACTCCGCCTGCGCGACCTTCAACTTCGCGCCTCTGCTCGGCCGGGAGGCGGGCCACTTCCCGATCAGCCTCGTCCAACTTCTTCTTCAGATCAGCAGACGAAGCCGAGCTGACTTCCATTGTGGCCAAAACTTGGGTCAGGTCGGCACACCGGCTCCTCCAGGAAAGCACCTCTTCGTCCTTCTCAGCCAAGGCACCTCGGACCTCTTTTAACTTTGTCAACAATTCATGGTCAAGTCCGATCCATTCAGATGCGGAATACTGAAAATAAACAAGACAACACAAATCTTCAAAATATTGCGTTTATTACTCAACAAAGGGAAAAATTATTACAAAGACTCAGGGTCCTATCGACCCCGGTAGTTCACGCTATTACATCAGGTCCACTGACCTCAGGCCTATGGCCGGTCTCGACGACCTCCTGATGCTCCTGCGGCTGCCCACCTCCGGCCGGGAGCTCCGGCCCGCCTCCTCTGCTCCGCCTCCTTCACCTCAGCTTCGGCCGGACCTCGGCAAGCGAGCTCCAGGCTCGCGATCCTCGTCCCTCCTTACACCGGGCGACGACCTCGTGATCGGGAGGTAGAGCTGGATGCGAGCCTCAAGCCTTTGGGAAGGAGTCGGCCAAGTAGATCACCCGGGCGTAAGCTTTGTCCCTCTCTTGGGTCGACCTCGGTCCACCCATGCTCGACCTTATCAAAATCGGGCATGGCGGCCGCCAGCTTCCTGGTGATCCGACACCACCTTCGGCCAAGACGGCGGCGAGATCGGCAATGAAAGCCGAAGCTCTCCGACTCGATGAGCCGGTGGCAAAGGCCCTCAACAAGGGTCCTGGTCGGCCGCCCTTACCTCTCTCTCGTCGGCGAGTTCATGCCCGCCCGCCAGCTCCTCCTTGACTCCTCGACCTCACGGGTGGCCTCGGTGCCAGTGCCTCTTGGCGGGCCAGCAGCAGCCCTCCCGGCCTCGAAGCCTGGCGGCCTCGGCTTCGCCCTCGCGGCGACGCCGCGGCGGTCTCGGCTTCCGCCAGCGGCAAGCTCCGTTCAGCGCCTCTTGCCGGGGTGAGCTCTCGGCAAGCCCTGGCGGCGACTGCAGCTCCCAAGAAGGCTGCCGCAGGCCCCATCATCGAGCTCTCACCCCGAAAAGGAGATGCACAAGTCGATGACCGATTGAAGCAAATAAATCTAAATATGAAGAAACTACGTACCTCGGGGAGGATGCGACCAAGCTTGGGGCGGTACCCGTACTCAGGCTGCCCCGAGGTCGCGACTCTGAGGCCGGCTGGACCCGGCTCAGCCCACTCATCACCGCCCATCTTGTCCACCTTCTTCGGGCCCTACTAGGTCCGGCCCGCCTCTGCTTTTCTTCGCCGGCTCACTTGCCCGTGATGGTGGCCCACCTCATCCTCAACTTCACTGCGTCAAAAGAGAAGACACATTAGCACAAACAAAATAAAGCGAATAAGGACTAAGAAAAGGGATGCCTCACCCCGTCGGACTCGGTCCCGACGCTTCCGACCGAAAACACTCACCGGCTTTCTTCGGATCGTCCTCGGTGTAACTTATGGATAAGATCTCACCAAGGCTGCTCAACAACTCCTCCATATGGCCCAAGGGCTTGATTTTCGGGTCCACCGGTGCGATACCCACTCATACCTCGGCTCCCCTCGGCCCGCAGAAGAAATACCTATTACGCCGATGGGACACCTTGGAGGGCGGCTACCTTAAATTTCAGCCGGGTGACGGATAGTACACCCTCCCATGGTCTTCACGCTAAAAAGCGCATCAATGTCTCGAAGGACAACTCGCCGGCAATGCCATAACAAGAGAGCCCCACCCCACTTAGCGACCTAACGGAATTCGGGGTCAATTGACAAATGGGGATCCGAAATACTCTTGAAGGCTAAGATAAATGGGGACGGAGGGTACCTAAGACTGCCTCAAACCGCTCACATAGACAAGAATAAACCCTCCGGAGGGCCATCGCCCTATCGTCCGGATGCGGCAGACACCACCACGCCTCCCCCGGAATCCGGTACTCCCTAACAACTTCAAAAAGTTCCTGCAACGTCAAATCCGACCTCGCCGCGCCCACCTTCAGACCATCCCATACAGAGGATACCGGCGGAATACTAGAACTCAGCCCTACAGACCTACCCAAACCATTGTAGCACATATAGTCTCTTACACCGGGCAACTCACGCCCAGAACCCGAGGCGGAAAGGGAACTTTCAGAGCGAGAAGAAGATGAAGAAAACATACTTACTTTTCAGGCGAGTATACGGCTACTTCAGCGAAAATCGGGATCAACTCAGAAAATCTCTCAGAAATTCTCTCTCAGAATTTTTAAGTGTCGAAGAAGAAGAAAGTGAGCATTGCCTCTTTGCGCCTATTTATAAGACTAGGGCGCCGCAAGTGCCGTTTCAAATTCAACACGCTACACGTGATTGGATGTGCGTTACGCGCACGCGTTCGAGTGCCCAACTACCGCTTGGCGCGTATGACGACGCCAGATAGGACGGCCCCGATCGACCTAGCAATCATCATACGGACCCGGCGTCCTCTAGATGGCGGCGCCCAGTCGCGCCCGTCGCCCTTCCCACAAATGCCAAGAAATCCACATCGGACCTCGGCGCCACATCGGTCACCGGCTTCAGCCCACGGAAAGCCTACAACCAGATCGGACCTCGGCTAACCAGGCCGCAGAGTCTGTGCGGCCCGAGACACACCACGGCATCCCCGAAAAGGGCGGTCGCTCAGGTCGGACATCGGCACCCACCACAGGAGAAACACCACTTCAGACCGCACCTCGGCGTAACAAACGCAGAGGCGCGATATCTAGGTCGGACCTCGACTTCCTTCGATGCCACATCTCTCAGTTCGGCACCAGAAGACCATCACACTAAAAGGACAACAACTCCAAGGAACAACTTCAGCCAAGCCACACTCACCGCGAGCGCCTTCACTCCACCTCGGCCTCGCCGTCCCTCGGCTATTCGGGGGGCTATGATGGGATATGGCCCAACCGGTGGGTCCACTAATGTGCCCAAACGAGCTGGGCCTAACGTCGATGATGTGCCCACGCGGTCGAGCCCAAGGCGAGACTTAATCATTGCCCAAACCCTAGCCCCAATCGCTATCCTCGGCAATGGAGGATGCCCCGAACAGTCGGTGCCACCTCCACGTGGCGCATTTAAAGGCGAAAGGTCCGGCTCGGCCAATGGAAGGCATGCGGAGGAAGAGTCACACCACGACCAATGGAGAGGTCGGGCGTGTCTCACATGTGGCGATTCTTGAGTGTATAAATAGAAGGAAAAGCGATGTTAGAAGGGTTAGCAATTCTTTGAATACAAAGGCTTGTAACCAATACTCTGCATCGAAAAACTCTAGTAAAAGTATTGAGAATCATTCCTCCGTGGACGTAGATCTCATTAACGATCGAACCACGTAAAAGCACGAGTGTTCTTTATTGCTTTATATAAATCTCGCACACTCACATAGCTAGATTCATCATTATCCCAACAGTTATTTTGAATTAGTCCTTTTATCTTTATAAGTTTAATGAGTATTTGGCAATTTAATTCGAATCAAACTAGAATCATATTTTGAGTGTAACATGAGGAGTATGAACGTTTGGTTGATAATTTCAGGTAAATAAATATCGATACACTTGGGAAAGAGTTACTTGGCACTCGTGTTTAATTTTTTTTCAAGCATATAGGAATTTTCTTTTGGTAGGGTTGCTAAATTGTGAGTTCGTTTCTTAAAAACTTGCAATCTTAACATCATTAATTTATATAATAATAATTAATCTATATAATATGTTTATTTTATGATTATTTACTTGTAAATTATTGAACTTTCATCAAATTCTGGTTTTGCATACCGACTTTAAAATATGTGCGATAATTATCGAATTTTTGATTTGTTCTGATTTTTCACACAAGTGTGATTTCGGCCAAGACTAACGTTGAAATGGAAAGTTGAAATATCTGAGTTGGCAAAATCGTATGAATATTAAAATGATATTATTTTTATTAACCAAAACGACATCGTTTTGCTGAAATTTGATGTATTTACCGTGAAATAGATTGAGATTTATTGGTTTTCTTCAAATCATGGCGTAGAATAAGGGGTTCAACAATTGAAGAGAGAGATCGAGAGGTAGCAAGCGAAGACGCTAGAGATGAGAGAAAGTTGGTGGGTTCTGCAATGGTGTGCGAGGTCTTCAACGTAGTGGGAACTTCATGAATGCACAACCTGGAAAGATTATAAGGATTTGATGAATTAGATGATGAATAAGTAGTTATTGCATAATCCACCAACTTTCTCTCCTCTCCACCACCTCTCGCTTGTTGCCTCTCGATCTTTCTCTTCAATCCTTGAATCCCATGTTCTACGCCTTAATTTGAAGAACATTGATAATTTTTAATCTATTTCACAGATAAATAAATCAAAATTCAGCTCTAAATGGTATTGTTTTAGTTAATAAAAACGATGTATTTGCAATTAACGGACTATTTTGTCAACTCAAATTTTTCAGCGTTAGTACTGATCGGAATCACACTCGTGTGCAAAATCAAAACAAATCAAAAGTTCGATAATTATCACGTATATTTTAAAGTTGGTATACAAAATCAGAATTTGGTGAATGTTCATTAATTTAAAGACAAATAACTCTTTTTTTTACTACCAATATAATATGTTAATAACTTACAAGATATATTACGGAATTATATAGAATAACTAATACGATGATATTATTTTCTAGTTTAAAATTATGAAATTGCTGAGCTCTATAACGATACTTTAAATTACTAATAATAATAATAATAATAATAATAATAATAATAATAATAATAATAATAATAATAATAATAATAATAATAATAATAATAATAATAATAATAATAAATTAATTCACTCAATTATCATAACATAGAATGTTAGTCTAGTTATAACATAAATTAATATGCAATTTTTCCCGTTAACAAATAATTATCATAAAATATTGAAGATGTGATTTTTGTGTGGATATTAATACTTTTTTCAAGACAAATTATATTTTTCTTTAATATAAATGATAAAAAGTAATTTTAAGATAAAAATAGATAATATAATATAAATGATACAAACTAATTATAAGATAAAAAATAAATAATACTTTTTTTCTTTAATATAAATATACAAATTAATTATAAGATAAAAATAAATATTATTTTTTAATATAAATGGTACAAACTAATTATAAAATAAAAAATAAATAATACTTTTCAATATAAATAATATTTTTCTTAACAATAAATAATAATTTTGTATGAATTACCGTGTGCATATTAAATATGTAATTAGGCTAATCAGTCCCCATTAGTCCCTAACCGATTTATGATTTGCTCGAGGCTGATGTAGTAATCACTAATCAGTGAGCTCTGAATTTAATCAGTGCACCTCGACGACATTAATGGCTACGAATTCCTACTCTAGTCACACGTTTCTGTAAAATCCGACCCACATTTCCTCAGTTTCATCCCGTAGCTGCTCCATATTGTTGACTTCTCACTCTTCTCGTTAATGGGAAACAAGAGCTCAGAGCAACAGCCGGAGCAATGTTGAAGTTTTTCCCTCCAAAAATAAAGCCTTTATTCAACCACAAGCCGATCAAGCGCTCTTATCTTCTTCCACAACGCCGACTTTAGATGCGAAATATTCACCACCACCGCCATACCGCGCAAATTTGGTCGATACAATCCTCAGTTCCCCGACCCCAGAACAGGCGCTGAGGACCTTCAACTCGGCTTCACGAAGCATAAACCCCACGAAATCTCTGAAACTGCATTCGGCAATCGTCCATTTCCTAACCGGGAAGAGATTGTAGGTGAAGGCAAGGTGTTTGATAGAACGCCTCATCGAAATCTTGAGAAAAATCGGAAACCCCACAAGTTGTGTTCCTCGATATTCAACGCGCTGAATCAGATTGAGACCTCGGGATGCGAGCAGTGTGTTTGGAGTGCTTATCAGCGCTCTATGCGAGAAGGTCTCCCCGAGGGGCATTGGGTATACCGGAAGATGAGGAGGTTGCCGCCGGTGCAGCCCTGCAACGCGCTGCTCAAAGGCATTTTGAAGACAGGCCGCATTGAGATGATATGGGAAGTTTACGATAACATGGTTTCGAATGGCCTATCGCCTAGTGAGGTGACTTATGGGATACTGATCTATTCTTGCTGTGATCGGGGTGATACAGAGAGCAATATTGCTGATTGATGAGATGATTAAAGGGATTGAAACCGACGGTTGTGATCTACACGACCCTCATATGGGGGTTATGCGCGGGGAGTAAGATGCTGGAAGCTGAAGCCATTTTTCAGAGAATGGTGGAGTATGGTGCGGCTCCTAATATCTACACATACAATGTGCTAATTGATGGATATACTAAGATGTTATGTGTTGAGAAGGTGAGGAAGTTGTATTATAAAATGTTGGAAGGTGGAGCGTTGCCAAATTTTGTTGCATATAGTGTTTTGATATACTTGCTTTGCAAGATTGGGAAGCTCACGGAGTTTAGGAGCTATTTCGTGCATATGGTGAAGTTTAATGTCATACCGAATATCTATATATACAACTGTTTGACGGATGGTTTCTGTGATGCTGGTGATTTAGCTCCTGCTATGGATATGCATGTGGAGATGGATAAGTTTAGAATTTCTCCGGATGTTGTCACGCATGGCATCCTTATGAAGGGATATTCTAGGGTAGAGTTGAAGACGCGGAGATTTTGTTTAATAAGATGAGTGAAGCAGGATTAGCAATGAATTCTGTGTTGTATAATACTCTTGACTGATGGATTTTGTAAGAAGGGAAGCATGGAGAAGGCTTTGGAGATTTGTTCACGGATGATGGAGACGGGCTTGCAGCCCGATGTAGTAACTTTCTGTACTCTGTTAAACGGCTATTGCAAAGGAGGGCAGCTGCAGGCTGCCATGGGGCTTTACTATGAAATGGCAATCAAAGGTTTTAAGCCTGATGTGGTTGCTTATACTTCTTTAATAGACGGGCACTTCAAGAATGGCTACTCCGATGCAGCTCTGCAGCTGCATAAAGACATGATGGATGCCGGCATTGCACCCAATGTTTCACTCTTAGTTGTGTGGTTGATGATGCAAGGATGGAAGGATCAATAATGAAATCAGTTTCTTCTTGGAAGCTTCTAGAGATGAAGCAGATGTGAGGTGCTGCCCGACTAGGGTTACGTATTCGATGCTGATCGGGCGTTTGTGCAGAAATGGTCGGGCGTTTCAAGCCAGCAAGTTTTTCTTGGACATGAGGAGGAGTGGGGTGAAACCGGTAGTCGTTGATTATGCTGCAGTTGTCGAGGGGCATTTTGGAGATAAGCGTGTGTTTCCGGTGATGATGATGCAAGCGGATATGCTGAAGATGGGCATATTGCCCAATGAATTTATGTATAAGATATTAGAAAGAGGTTATGAGGAGGTTGGATACTTGGGATCGGCTCATAAATGTCGTGATTATTTATAGATTTGAGGTATTTTGAAGCAAACTTGGTAAAAAACCTGCTGTCTATATATTAGTTTGGATAACCCTTTTTCCTTATAAGACTTTTTAAGGGGAAGATGGACCCAATTTTAGTAAGGTATGAATACTGCATCATCATCGTCACCAAGCTTTTTGCTCATCGTATCAGGTTTAAGTGTTTGCTCAAGAAACTTGTGAAGTATCGAATTAGTTTTGAGCTTTTGAAAGAATGGGTCTTCAAAATGTCTTGTTTTGTCATTTTATGTTTAATGTTGACATTTCAGCAAATCAAACTGAGACAAAGCTTGATGGATAACAATGAAACAGTAGAGCTCATTTTATGATCAATGGAGTAATTTACATTTTTGTAAAGAACATACAGAGAGAAGCTGTTGTAGCATGTTTTTCTATACAGGTCCAAGTAATAAGAGGAACTTCATCATTCAAATTATACTACAAACAATACTCCCATCATAGTTCTAAATCACTCTTCCTTGTTGCACTTATTTTTTGTGTAACAACGCGTCAAATGTCACCAACTTCCAACTGGATCAGCGTGTCATCTGCATACAAAATACGAGTGTCATCTGCCTCGAAACATAACTAACACGATCTTGAGACATACAAAGCAAAAAATAAAACAAGATCCTACCTTGAAATAGAGTATGGAACCTTTACAAATATCCAGAATGGGAAGTTTATGCTGCAACTGCTACAGGCCTTTTGCTGGTTTTGATCCCTTTGATAGCTGTAGAAAAAGAAATTGTGTGCAAAAGACGAAATTTAGATTTATCACCAAGCACTGACCGATACTTTGGATAAACTTGGAATGAAGCAGTTTAATCCTTGCCTTCAGCGTAATCAGGAGCCCCGAAAACAGCAGAGCCAGCAACCAACGCGTTGGCTCCAGCCTCAATCACCTTTGCCAAAATATTATATTAATGACTTTTAGCACAGATAATTATTAAAAGAGACAAATAAAAATGAAAAGATAGGCAAAGAAGGTGATTCTGATTTATAAATCAAAGACCAGGAAGTCCTCAGATGTCCTAAGAATCTATGTCTCGTTTCTCCCAGCAGACCTTGTATAAGCTTATGACATTTCTGGTTGAAGAATTGCACATTAATTCATTCTACTTTGTAATACGACCTCAAGCAAAAATATTGCTCAATTCAAAGCCAATTTACATAAACCGATTCCCCCAAATCGGCAACACAACATACATTATTTGCAACAAATTTTATTGGTTTATACAACCCCAATGATCTCTTTCTTCAGAACCCGACGTTAAAGATCATAAAACCCTTTAAGATAGTCTATCAAGGATCAATGAGAAAGCCACTACAGTAAACTGAAATTTTCAAAAGCAATGTTTCAAGATCGTCTCTAATGTTAATTTAGAGATAGGTGGTCAGGACCGTATGTCTTTTACTATTGATGGGAAGATGAAGTGAGGATGTTTGTGAAAGTTAAGTGAGATTCTATTCTAAATATGATGATTTTCGTAACAAAAAGTCCCACAGAATTCGTCCTAATCTTTAGTAATTGATAAGGAGAAGAGAGACAAGGTAGTGACCTTGTATGCATTTTTTGGACTGACTCCACCATCTACCTCGATCCATGGGTTCACTCCCTGTAATGAAATAATTTTTTTCAAACAGTAAGAGAAATCTACAAGCATTGCATGCAAGAAAGCAAGCAAGGAAGTAAACATACATATAAACGCTACCTTCTCGGCACACAATCTTCTCAACTCCGATATTTTCTTTACTTGGCTCTCTATGAAGCTTTGCCCACCAAACCCAGGATTCACAGACATAATCAATACCAAATCAACCACTGTAAAAATAAGAAAGAAGAGAGTGCACAAGGAAATGTTAATTCACTGAACCAAACTGCTGGCGACAACTACTCCATTACGAAATTCAATTAATTTGTGTTGAATTCACATCTCTTAAAGGCCCATAAAGGAGAGTCCCCCCCCCCCAAAAAAAAAAAGAAAAGAAATCCACACACACAAGAGGGAAAGGGAAGTGGTTTTCATAAAAGTAATGTGACCTTGAAGAATGTGACCATTGTGCACTCTTAAGATAAAAATAAATCAGAAAGAAGGCAAAAACAGTTTATCTAGTGGCCCCAGAAACTCCATCTGAAATTCACTAATTCAAAGATCTGCAATTTCGCTTGGCTTGCCCATGCTACGTATCATTTAAGCATCAATTTTGCATAATACATTATCATGACTCTTGATCAAATGTTTCATGCTTGCTAATCTAAATTAGCTCTTTTCCGGTGGTCGTTTAAGCTGCTACACCTTCTCTACTGTGAGGAGCAGACATCAACCCATTAAGAAAGAAATCACTGACATCATCCTCTTCGCAACTTGCCATAAATGATTCTCAATTTAAGGACATACCGAACCTTACCATCAAGAACATACTCTATGGTACTCAATGGAGTTGCAGGGTTCAGGACGACTCCAGCTTTAGCACCCAAGCTCTTAATCTAGAAAAAGACACCGAGTGAGTGAGTATCATTAGTTCGTCGGAAAATTCATTATACAGATTGTAAACAGAAGTGTACAAACTTCATTACCACAATAGATAAACATATCCAAAATCTTACTTGATTCACTGTACGATGCAAATGAATGGTTGAAGCTAGTTCGCAATGAACACTAACTATGTCAGCTCCAGCCTTGATGAAGTCCGGGACTCGTTGCTCGGGCTCCACAATCATCTGCCGTGCTTTAATAATGTTAAGAAAAGGTTGATTCAAGGCATCCCTTTGTTTAAGGACTAAAAACTTAAGTATTGGATTACCAAATGCACATCCAATGGGAGATCAGTGACAGGGCGCAAAGCATCTACTATGAGGGGGCCAATTGTGATGTTTGGCACAAACCGGCCGTCCATCACATCAACATGAATCCAATCGCAACCTGCCACCTCCACTGCTTTGACCTAATCGTATGACAAAAAGGGTAAGGAAGCAGTATCTTACAAAACAATATACTATATAAAGAGCCAAAATGGTGCTTAAATTGTTTGGAACAAATACCATTTGAATAGTTTGTAAGATATAATTAATAACAGTATATTACAATTCAGGCTTGAGAAATGAAATATACCTGCTCTCCTAATTTGGCGAAATTAGCGGAAAGAATCGAGGGAGACACAATGATGTCGCTTTTGGAGAACTTATCAACTCGAGCAGTTGCCTTAACTACAGCTCTAGATCTTCTCCTGTATCCAAATGTAAGAAAAATTGGATACACCCAAAAGTTCAAGCCCAATAGCTCAGAATTGGGAATACACCCCCACCCCCAAAAAAAGAAAAATAAATACAAACAAAACCTCCGCTGCCTTAAAAACATAGAAATAAGTGGAACAGATTGATGATATCAAGAGACAGATTTATTAGAACTTGGACGTAATATGGTGATTAATGAGTATATGTCTCATCTTCGAAACAAAAGAGGTGCAAATGCTGATAACAACATTTGCCCAACTCCCAACATCACATAATGACTATGATAAAATTATCATGAATTGAAGCAATATGAGCACATATTACTTCGGGCAGGATAATAAGATCTACGAACACTGAACATATACAAAACTCGTTTGGTATGAGCATAAAGTACTACTCCAAAACAAAGATACCAATATAATGCTTTTCCTAAAAAGATATTACTGTACACATTTCTCCAAAGAAGAAATAAAGGTCAAAGAAGCATATTGAGTTGCTGCTTTTTTAGCAACCAGCCGAGTTACTAAAAAGCAGCAAGTAAAACTTCTTTGAAACATACCTCATACTGTAAGTAAAGAGGATTAAAAAATCATGGCCATGGATTCCCAAAATTCAAGTTCTTCAACACCTGATTTTTTTATTTTTTTTTACAGAATTATTAAGCATATTATTAGGTTGAATGAGCCGTGGGGGGAGAGTTTCCCCTTTTTGGGAGCAAGGTTGAATGAGCCGTTACTTATACAATACCCCCAACTCCATTAATCATCAATCCAGTCGAAACATCGGAAATCAAGCCAATGCCCACTTGTAAAAATTCAAGATATTTGATCCATAAACCATCAAAATAGAGTGCTACAACTCAAGGGCTCAATCAGAATCGAATGGAATATCACAAACCTTGTAGAAGTGGGGGTTGCAAGAGAGAGCTTTTGACCTGTAAGCCCACCAGAAACTGACTGAATTAGAGCAGAGGAACCCAAAGAAGCTGCTGCTGACGCCATTTCTTAAAATACTAATTTTCTTTCTTTCAAAATTCTTCCTTTTTTTGGGCAATCAACCGGGACTCTTGAGAAGAAAAAGGGGAAAACGGTTGAATTTCCCTCCTTCCTTTGGGTTTTGGAGAAATAAGCAAGAATTTGGAAGGGGTTGTTGAGGACGGGATATTGGGGAGACACTTGGCGGAGGGGATTGTGGGCAGAAGGGGTGGTGGGATATTTTGTTATCAGCAATGGTTGGCCATTTGTGGCTGCTGAGTTTTCAGTGTAATTTGCGGAGGGGTTAGTGTGTGTAACACACACACTGCTTTGATTTTGGATTGTGTTTGTGGTCCATTGCATGAAGGGTTAAATAGACAAGCAAGTCTATGAAGCACATCTGGAATTGAATGGAATCGAATCATTCCATGTGAGATTTATAAATTATAAGCATTTCTTATAAAAGTTGACACGAAATTATGAAGACCATTTAAAACATTAAGCTATGAATTCCGGTTATTGATTGTATCCGTATCAATAGTTTAATAAATAGTTTCAGATGGATGCATTTGAGGTTAAAAATTACAGATTCAAATGGTATCAATATCGTTTAACTTGTACTCTCTCCGTCCCACTATTGATTCATTTTCTTTTTAAAACTGTCATGCTATTATTGATTCGTTCCGAAAAAAGAAATAATTTTAAACTAAAAAATCATTCGAATTTTGTGTCAGACTACTTTACACACAAAATAATAAATGAGCCAACAATGTTTGGACGGAGGATTATATTTTAGTACATGGATTATTTGCATATTTCTTGTTTTCAGCTCATACTAACTCATGTCTTTGTGTTTTTGGTAGATTCAGGTAAATCTCAAAGGACAACAATTAAGAGGAATTATATAAACTACATACTTTTGAAAAAGTATGTACAAACTATACTCATTCCTTAAATTTGCTACATTGTATATCCATTATATTATTTAATAGTTTTTAGTCAAATAAAACTGATCAGATGTCGCCTCCTGCCATATTGCTCCAATTTCTGATTTTCAAAAAGTTATAATATTTGATTCAACGTTTCTCGAAATGATTCTTCAATTACTATTAATTGATTGCAGAGTTGTTTTATTAAATAAATCTATAATTATAATATAAATATACGAATTCATCCAAAACTAATCATAAAATATTGTCTCAATATACAAATTAATATCAATTATTGAAAAAAAGTTATTTTCCGTCGTAAGAACACGATTCAGGTCAGCTTTATGTTGTCTCCGGTCGACCACAAACAATATAATCATCGACCAAAACAAACCAAAATTATAGTATTAAATTAAAATATCCAAAAACAATTAAAAACTCTATATTCGGTAGGAAAAACTTTGTCTTGGTCGATAATTTCATGTCTCTAGTCGACCAGAGACAAGAATTAAAAATTTAATTTTATATTCAATATTGAGATATAACTATAATTAAATGATGTCTTGATCGACCAGTGACATATTTTTGCCGATCGAAAACATAAATTTTTAAGATGGAAATTAATTAACTTTAAATTAATGTATGATATTTAAATTAATATTTAAACTAATTGAAACTGAAATTCAAATTAAATTTAAATGAATCAAAATTTGACATGAATAAATGCATAAATTCAGATTTAATTGGCTGTAAAGCTAACAAAACACAGAAAATTTTGAAAACCATGTCTGACCAAAAGTACAAATCAAATTAACTTTCATATAAACTTACACTCCTTTACGTAAAGAAAAAAAATACTCTATATCTTGATGGAAAATATGAATTTACCCTTGCTCCCAATGATCTATCTTGTATATTTAATTCACCAATATTGATTATATTCCTAAATGCTCTTATATAATTAATTGTAACACACATATGTTTTCTTTGTTTACCTGCGAATTTTTGGTACAGTAGATAAATGGAAGACTCCAATTTTGATCTTATGGACTGTTTTCCAGATGTCTGGTCTTCAATATTGGGTGAAAGTAATATATGGAGAACACTGAAAATCTTTTGTCTCCTGCATTGGTGAATAGTGATTTCGAAAATCACAATGTTGGAATAAATGATATGATTTTCTCCTACCTTGCACTTATAATACTCTCTCTAGAATCTTATTGTGATAAGACTTTGGCATATATAATAAATACAATAATTATATTCTTCCCTAAAAATAATTCATATCTAGAATAATTATTTCTTGATATATAATGATATCAGATAATATATATTTAGATATAAGAGATGTATTAAATAAATAATACATTAATCAGAATAGAATACCAGTGGGATTTCAACAAGGATGATCGAAAATTACATAGTAAAAGGTCTTGATGGACTAGCCGTGAATCAAATACAAGTAATAAAGATAGACCTAAAATGAATTAATTATCTTATGTACAACCCAGAATATAAATTAATTCATAAATATTTATTCATTCCGTAGAGAATAAATGTTGACTTACCTCTTTATTATCGAAGTTGAGTCAGGTTTGTACTTAGACTTACGAATCCTCATATTTAAGATATCGTCCGTCTATTAATTATTTATATCACTGTGACTGCTTAAAATAATTAATCTCTTTAATTTATTAAGTAGTACCACTCAAACCTTATTATTGTACTTGAGCTAACTCTGTATGAAAATCTTATTTTACCCTCTTCTCGAAGATCTATCTTGGATATTTAATTAATCATACATTGATTATATACCTAACATACATCTATATAATTAATTGCAAAACATAGGTGTTTACTCATATTACTTACAAATTTCTTGGATATGAGATCAATGACACACTCCAACTTTTATTTTCTGGACTGTATCCCAGAAGCTTATTCTCCAATATTAAGTGAGAGCAATCTATGGAGAACAATGTAGAATTTAGTCTCCTATTTGCCTCTATGAGATTTTCGAAAATCTCAAACAAAATGATAGGATTATTTTTTATTTTCTCTCACATTGTATTTATAATGTATTCATAAAATACTATTTATATAGGATTATTGCATATCTAATAAGTAAAATAATTATCTTCATATCCTTGAAGATAAACAATAACTAGAATAATTATATTTTGATATCTAATAATATCAGATAATATCTCTTGATATAAAATGACATCGGATAATATATCTTGACATCTAATAATATCTATCTAGATATTGAAGATGTATTAAAATAATAAATAAATCATAACAGAGTCCCAATGAGACTCATATAGGGGGACGTAAATTCTCTTAGTTACAGGCCTTGATGGGCCAGCCCATGGATCAAATGTAAGGAATAAATATGGGCCTAAAATGAATTAATTATCTTATAATCAGTCCATAACCTAAATGAATTCATAAACATTTATTCATTCCACTAGAGAATAAATGCTGACTTACTCATTCATTACCAAAGTTGAGTCGAATCTCTGTATTTAAGATATCGCACGTCCATCAATTATTTATAGCACTCTGACAGCTTAAAATAATTAATCTCTTTAATTCCTTAAGTAGTACAACTCAACCTTATTATTGTATTTGAGCTAACTTAACCTGCAAGGTTACTAACTTAACTTGCAAAGTTTAGAACAATAAACATTTTGAGCTCCTTAAAGGGATGTCATCATCCTAAACGGATGCGGTGACTCGATACAGGTAACTAGCATGACATACATGACATTGTCACTACCCAGATGCGGAGAATCTTAGGTTATCTCATGTAACCCTCACTCATAATAAGTCAAAGTGATGGTCGATGAACTCATACTCATCTAAAACTTTATCAAGGTTTAGATCAATGTAAGTCACCGAGATATAGGTTCTTCAGAAGGTCGGATAGAATAACTCATCTCACTGTTATTCATCGATAAGTCGAGGCGTACCGGCATAGACAAGCAACCAAGTCAGTCACTTCTTATCTATACTTCACTATACCGATAACTCGTCCTCAAGTTGTCTCATTTGTGATCCTTTTATATCTCGACTAAGCAACCAATCATACGAGTTACGTGATCTTCTACACCTTGTATGATCTAACTTTTATGAGATAATGAGACAACATATGCAATCAGTAAACAATTCGGATAGGAGATTGTAATAGTTGTTGGATTTGTATCTTGAAAGCGATTTTGGTTGAGCTTGTATACAATGTTTCATGTTACCACTATTACTGATATCCTATACGAATTGATTACTTGATTGCATATATCGTGTCCCTTATCTCATATATAAGTTAGATCATACATTGTGTAGAAGATCACGAGTCCGTATGATTGGTCGAGTTTAATGAGATATAAAAGTTTCACGGTGAGACAACTTGAGGACGAGTTGTCGGTATAGTCTGCGTATAGATAAGAAGTGACTTGACTTGGTTGCTTGTCTATGCCGGGTGTGCGTCTCGGCGTATTGAAGGATCACGGTGAGATGAGTTCTTCTATCGACCGTCGTGAAGAACCCAGATCTCGATGACTTACGATGATCTAAACCTCGATAAGGTATTAGGTGAGTATGAGTTGTTGACCATCACTTTGACTTGTTATGAGTGAGGTTATATGTTCTAACCCGATATTCTCCGCATCTTGGGTGGTGGCGGTGCTTTGTATGTCATGCTAGTTACTAGTTATCAGTCGAGTCACCGTATCCGTTTGGGATGATGACGCCCCTAAGAGCTCAAAGGTTTATTGTACTAAACTCTGCGGTTGAGTTAGCTCAAGTACAATAATAAGGTTGAGTGGTACTACTTAATGAATTAAAGATATTAATTATTTTAGCGATCAATGCTATAAATAATTAATGGACGCGATATCTTAAATACGGGATTCGTAATGTCTAAGTGCAAGTCGGGCTCACCCGGTAATAAAGGGGTAAGTCGGCATTTATTCTCAGTGGCATGAATAAATGTTTATAAATTAATTTATGTTCGGGTGAACATAAGATAATTAATTTATTTGAGGTCGTCTTTATTCCTTGCATTTGATCTCTGGGCTGCCCATCCGAGTCCGTAATACATGAAAATCGGCGCCCCATCCTCTAAGGCAAGGATTTGATCTTCTTTATCCATAAGGATATTATTATATTTATGGGATATGCATGGATCCTTTCCTAATGAGATTATGGTAATGCATTATAAATATAAGGTAAGAGATAAGATCAAGGCTAATCCTTATGATTACACATCAAATTTTCGTGCATCTCTAGAGAAATAATAGAGAGGTTCTCGAAAATTGTGAGAGAATTAGGGTGATTTTACGTAGCATTCTCCATAGATCGTCCTCACTCGGCGTTGGAGATTGGGCGATCGGGATCTGATCCGGAAGATAAAAGCACGAGTCTCGATCCGTTCATCCCGATCATCCCCGACAGATTCAAAGGTAAACACGAGAAAACCCCTACGTGTTGCAATTAATTATATAGACGCATGCTAGGAATATAATCAATGTATGGTGAATTAAACATCCAAGATAGATCCTCGGGAGAGGGTTAAAATCAGATTTCCCTACAATTGGTATCGAGCGCGGTATCGATATCTTGGCTTTGTTGGATTAATTCACGTTTGATTATTACGCGCAATTAATTAATTGTGAATACTGCCGCGTTCATCGTGGCTCGTTTTATTTTTGTCGGATTTTGTTTTTCACCACGAAAATCCGTGGTTAGATTAGATTTTTCCTATAAATCTTATACGTAATAGAAGAACGAAGATGAAAGCACGAAGAACGAGACGATGGAGAACAGTGTCGCACGGCGTGTGGGCGACGACACGCTCGGCGTGAGCGGTGCTCGCAGACGCGCCGCGCAGCGGTGCGTTCTCGGTGAGCGAGGCGAGACTTCGGCGGCATCGGTACTGGGCGTGCGGGCGCACGATTCTCGCGACAGACACCTCGGCACGCCCGGCGGCCGGCGCGCGAGCCATCGGGCTGGTCGGGCGGCAGACCTCGGCGGAAGAAGGCGCGACGCCAGCGTGGCGCGCGGCAGCGATTCGGCGAGTGGCGACGCGGGCGGCACATCTCGGTAGCGGTGTGGGGCACGTGCTTCACGCGGAAGCCTCGGTACCGCTGGGCGGCGTCGCGCTCGGCCGACGGCTTCGTCGCGGTCGCGCCGCCTCGCGATCGCTGGGTGGCACGCACATCGTGCGCGAGACCCGCGGCGCGTGCGCGCAGCGGCGGGCGCGCGTTTGTCGCGTGAGATCCTGGCGCCTCGTGAGCACCCTCGCGACCGCGAGAAACGCTGCGCGATGAGCGCGACGCGCGCGGATTTCTCGGCGGCGGGCGAGATTCGCGCAGAAACCTCACTGCGTGATTTTCTCGGTAGGCGGTGTGCGAGGATAGGGGCGGCGGCGGTCTTTGGGCGCATGGGTTGTGCCCTAGCGCGCGGCCCAGCCCATCTTGGGCCGACCCGGCCCAAACCCGGCCCAGACCGATTTTTCGGCCCGAACCCGTTTTTTTCAGCCCGAATCCAGTTTTGACGAATCCGGTCCGTGCCCGTGCACGCGAGGCCGTTTTCAAGTTGAAGATCTGTACTTTGCATTTCTATGTAATAGATTAGGCAGGAAAGTGCAGGTTCCACGAGTGGGCCACGATGAACGTTTTATTTTATTTTAATCGTTCATTGCATGTCGTGGATGTTTAAATAATGCAGAAGCATGCTATGTATGTTTAAATTACGTAGACAAACATATTATATGTTTTCGTGATTGGATGCGCATAGTAAGCATGCTAGGTTTATCGCATTTTCAAGCATATTATATGTTTTACATGTTGAGTTCTATAGAAAAGCATGCTAGGATTACATGATCTGCATGGACAAACCTTTTGAAACAAAAGACTAAGCAAGTAAACCCGACATATTAATTTTCAAATTAAAATGTCAAGACCTCCACTTTTGATCTCTAAACAAAGTGAGGCCGATCGTGAGTGGCGTCCACACGCGTGGCTTGCTTGCACTTATTTATCATAAGTTTGTTAGATGAGATTTTAAATAAAACCTTTTAAATCTATTGAGAAGTGGGAGTTTCATGTGTGGCGATCACACGCGTGTAAGCTTGTATGCGATTTTCATAAGTTCTCTAGAGATAGATTTAAAATGAGATAACAAAGGATTTTGAATTGGGCGGTATGGTCTAGTGAGTATGCCGATTCTAAAATTCATTTCTTTGTTAAAATTGTGGTCATTGCTTAGACATCACCTCGAGTACAACTTCCCATGAAGTCCCTTTTGCGATAGTGATGTGGTCTAGTAAGGTCCAATCATTAATTTCATTTGTCGTAAGGATAAGTTGACATGGATTGAAATTAAGCGAGTAAAAGGCATTTTTAGTGCAGTCGGGGTCCGTGTGTAGCGCCCACACGCGTGGCTTGCATGTGGAATTCCTTGGGCGATTGGAGGTTTCAATTAATATTGTTTTATCAAAAGGTTACAATATTATTATTACGAATTATGTGCGATCGTATGCTTATGTGTTTACATTGTCTTTTCGGATATGTTTCTTACACCGATTCTCAATATGCTGCACAAAATCCCTTATCGGTCCGAATTTTATCAGTGGAAGCGAAACATGGAATATGTTCTTATCATTGAAGAACACATGTTTGTTCTCACTACTCCTAAACCCGATGCCCTTCGACGCATCGACTAATGAGCGGAGAGTCAGCGGACTTTGGCATAAGTCGAACAATATGGCCAAATGCTATATGATGACTACTATGTCCAAAGGCTTGCAACCGCTGACATCGATCGATGGTAGAGCGGATGAAATTTGGTCAAGTCTCGAGAGTAAGTTTGGGTAATCGGATCGGACGATCACTTCCCACAATGAGAGAAATCTTGGCGTGTAAGATGGAAGAAGGAAGTTCGGTCCATGAACATGTCTCCCCATGACTCATCTCATGGATAGTCTTGATCGAGTTGGGAGGAGGTTTTTTGGCGAAGACAAGGTCGATATCATCCTTAACACCTTGCCCAAGTCTTTTGAGAATTTTCGTGTGAATGCGATCATGAGCAAGACCGAGTATACACTTAGTCGGGTTGCTTAATGATCTCGTGGCGCGGAAGGAGTCATGGGTAAAGGAGCACATGCTCTTGCTAGCACATCTAGGGGCCCAAATTTTCCGTTGAAAAATGGAAAAGAAAAGGGGCACCAAAGGTGGTGAAGCGAGGAAATAGTGGGAGTAATGGGAACAAGAACATATGCGCCACGGAGGCTTAAAGAAGCCGAAGGAGAGGCAAGTGCTTGAGTGCGGTGGGCGGGCGTTGGAAGGCTAAGTGCCGTATGCTCGAGGCTCGAGGTACGCCATTTGCTTTAATGTGAGCATGTTTAGCAACTTGTTCTACCCGTTCTTGGGTAGTAGACACGAGTGCGGATCATGTTTGTTACACCTGCAGGCGTTCTGCGGACAAAGGAGCTGCATGATGGCGAGATAACGATCTCCATAGGCAGCGGTGAAAGTCGAGGCCGTTGCGATCGGAGATGTTTCTTTATGTTTTGATAGAACAATTTTAGTTTTAAGGGCGTTTTATATGTGCGAGTTTCGTGAAACCTTGTTTCAGTTTGAAACTATTTATTCATGGATATTACATTATTTTGATAGTGGTGTTTCTATCATAAGAAATGGCGAAGTTATACGTGTTGGCACATTATATAATTCGCTTTATACTATTTACGCTAAACATAATACCTATAACTATGTTGCATCGTCTACAAACCTTAAAAGAAAGTTTTCTTTGCAAGATGACACCACATTTCTGGCATCTTAGATTAGGTCACATCAATCTAAATAGGATCAAAGGCGGCTAAGAATGGGCGTTGGGTAATCTCACGGTTACTCCGTTCCGATCTGCGAATCTGTATAGAAGGTAAGATGTCGACGGACCCTCAAAGTGAAGGGTTATAGAACCAAAGAAGTGTTGGAGCTAGTCCATTCGACTGTGTGGACCGATGTCCACACAAGCTCGTGGAGGGTACAATATTTTGTCACTTTCATTGACGATTACTCAAGGTGCGGATCGTATATACCTTCACATAAGTCGAATGCTTTGAGAAATTCAAAGAGTTTAAGGTGGAAGTGGAGGCGAAGCTTGGTAAGAGTATCAAGTCATCATGATGCGATCGCGGTGGCGAATACCTCGATAACGAGTTTATGGACTACTTGGTGCGGTGTGGGATTACCTCCAAGCTCACTACACGGGCACACCACAACAAAATGGTGTGTCGAGCGAAGAAATATGACTCTTTTGGAAATGGTTAGATCGATGATGAGTTATGCGATCATTACTATTTCGTTCTGGGGTATGCCTTAGAAACGGCGACATACTTGCTAAATCTAGTACCATCAAGTCGATCGAAAAGACCCCTTCGAGTTGTGGTTTGGACGCAAGCCAGTTTAAGCCACATAAGGATATGGGGCGATCCCCACATGTCTTTGAACAAGAAGGCGACAAGTTGGAGGCTAGATCCGACGCAAAGGTCGTTTATTGGCTATCCTCGAGGGGCGAAAGGTGGTTTATTCTATAGTCCTAAGGATCGAGAAGGTCATTATTAGCACTAATGCTCGATTCTTAGAAGAGGATTATATGACAAACCATAAATCCAAAGTTGAAATCATTCTTGAGAATTAGAAGATGATCGTATTCCACCATCGATTAAGTCGAAGGTATGAGATGGCGTGTACAGTGGGAGGGATCGTCGTCCCACATTGCCAAGCGGAGGCTTATCACTGGGTGGATATAAGGTGGATTCCATATTTGGTATCTTGCGAGGCTAGTGGGTGAGTCCATTTGATATAGGTGACGACTTGGATTTGAGGACAAATCCTTTTCAAGAGAAGGGAATGATCATTCAAGTTTTGTGAATTTAATTATTATGTGGCATATGGGCCACGTTTTGTATCAAGATTTTCGTAGTATTTTTAGGCTTGATTATCTAGAGTCATAGTCTATTAAAACTTCTTTTGTAAATTAGAGTTCTACTTTGATTAGGAGTCATGCTTTGATAAGGATTAGACTTCGTTTTTCAGCTATATAAAGGCTTGTAAGCATCTGAAAATATTCGACTTTTGATTTACGAATATATGTGAGTTTATTCTCTCTTCATTAGCTCTTGAATTTTCTTGTGTTTGCAAGAAATTGATTATCGACGATCGACGAGACATCCATCCCTCGTTCGTGTGTCATTCATCGTCCCCGAGTTCTTTGCGTCGATTATCTAGTTGGGGTATAGGCGAAATACTGACCTATATCACTTCGAGGGTTAGATTCAGAGGTTTTGGGATATTCCATCTTGTTCGTTCTTCCGTTCGCGTGATGATAGATCCTTCGTACCAACGAGGATTATATCATTTGGTATCAGAGCCATCCGCTCGTCGTTCTTCCGCTCGCGTGTTGATAGATCCTTCGTACCAGCGAGGATCGTATCATTTGATGCAGCCCAAGTTTAGTGAATTTAATTATTATGTGGCATATGGGCCACGTTTTTGTATCAAGATTTTCGTAGTATTTTTAGGCTTGATTATCTAGAGTCATAGTCTATTAAAACTTCTTTTGTAAATTAGAGTTCTACTTTGATTAGGAGTCCTTCTTTGATAAGGATTAGACTTCGTTTTTGGCTATATAAAGGCATGTAAGCATCTGAAAATATTCACTTTTGATTTACGAATATATGTGAGTTTTATTCTCTCTTCATTAGCTCTTGAATTTTCTTGTGTTTGCAAGAAATTCAATTATCGGATGTCGACGAGACATCCATCCTTCGTTCGTGTGTCATTCATCGTCCCCGAGTTCTTTGCGTCGATTATCTGGTTGGGGTATAGGCGAAATCTTGACCTATATCACCGAGGGTTAGATTGAGAGGTTTTGGGATATTCCGTCTTGTTAGTTCTTGGTTCGGCGTGATGATAGATCCTTCGTACCAACGAGGATTATATCATTTGGTATCGAGCCATCCGCTAAATGGATTCTTCCTTTCAGCGTGTTGATAGATCCTTCCCGTACGGAGGATCGTATCATTGATGCAGCCCAAGTTTAGTGAATTTAATTATTATGTGGCATATGGGCCGTTTTTTGTATCAAGATTTTCGTAGTATTTTAGGCTTGATTATCTAGAGTCATAGTCTATTAAAACTTCTTTTGTAAATTAGAGTTCTACTTTGATTAGGAGTCCTTCTTTGATAAGGATTAGACTTCATTTTTTCACCTATATAAAGGCTTGTAAGCATCTGAAAATATTCACTTTTGATTTACGAATATATGTGAGTTTTATTCTCTCTTCATTAGCTCTTGAATTTTCTTGTGTTTGCCAAGAAATTCGATTATCGGCGATCGACGAGACATCCATCCTTCGTTAGGTGTCATTCATAGTCCCCAGAGTTCTTGCGTCGATTATCTAGTTGGGGTATAAGGCGAAATCATCGACCTATATCACTTGAGGTTAGATTCGGAGGTTTTGGGATATTCCATCTTGTTAGATTCTTCCGTTAAGCGTCTTGATAGATCCTTCGTATCAGCGAGGATTATATCATTTAGTATCGAGCTAACCTTCCATTGGGTCGGTGTCTCATAGGGTTCGCGGATCGCCGGTCGAGGTAGTCGGGTCTTATGGGGTGGGGATGATCGTCCCACATTGCCAGCGGAGGCTTCTCACGAAATTTGGATATAATTTGGATTCCCATATTTGGTATCTTGCGAGGGCTAGTGGGTGAGTCCATTTGATATAGGTGACGACTTGATTTGAGGACAAATCCTTTTCAAGAGAATAGAATGATCAGCCCAAGTTTTGTGAATTTAATTATTATGTGGCATATGGGCCCGTTTTTGTATCAAATTTTCGTAGTATTTTTAGGCTTGATTATCTAGAGTCATAGTCTATTAAAACTTCTTTTGTAAATTAGAGTTCTACTTTGATTAGAGTCCTTCTTTGATAAGGATTAGACTTCGTTTTTCAGCCTATATAAAGGCTTGTAAGCATCTGAAAATATTGACTTTTGATTTACAATTTATGTGAGTTTTATTCTCTCTTCATTAGCTCTTGAATTTTCTTGTGTTTGCCAAGAAATTCAATTATCGACAACGTCGACGAGACATCCGTCCTCGTTCGTGTGTCGTTCATGAATCCCAGAGTTCTTTGCGTCGATTATCTAGTTGGGGTATAGGCGAAATCTTGACCTATATCACTTGAGGGTTAGATTCGAGAGGTTTTGGGATATTCCATCTTGTTCGTTCTTCCGTTCAAGCGTCTTGATAGATCCTTCGCACCAACGAGGATTATATCGGGATCGACACCGAATACTTGAAATTGAAGTGGGTTGAGTTCCATTTGAGATACCGGCCGTACAAGTGGCTCCTATCCAGCAAGTTGTGCAAGATGAGAACCACAAGTTCTCGCACCCACCGTTGCCATTGTGCGATGGCGCCTCGTCGTAGTGGGAGGGTTGTTCGTCGACCCGAGCGATTTATGTTCGTGGGTGAATCTTGGAATTTAGTCCGGAAGCGAGCGAGCGATAATCGACCCATGGACGTCTGACGATCTGAGACATTGATCATGCAAGATCATGGCACACCGCTATGGACTTAGAAATTGAGTCCATAACACTATGGATGTATCGAAAGACACGTCTACCAAATGGCGAGGAAGCCGTAGGTAGTAAGTGGGTATACAAGCCGAGCTTGTGGCGAAAAGGTGCACTCAGTTAGCGCGATCGATTTGATGAGACCTTTTCGCTGTAGCAATGCTCAAGTCCATCGTAATTCTTCCGGCCATGTGACCAGCCAACCTTGAGCTTTGGCAAATGGATGTGAAAATCGCTTTTCTAAGCGGTTACCTTGAGGAAGGTAGAGACATCTATATCAAGAAACTTAGAAGGTTATGTGGTGAAGGGTGAAGAGCATCTAGTATGGAAGCTTAAGAAGTCCATTTATGGGCTTAAGCAAACCTCACGATCACGGAACTTACGCTTTGGCGAGGTGGTAAAGTCCCATGGATTTACCCGGTTGCCTCGCGAGAGTTGTGTGTGTCGTTTAGATGTCAGCGGTGATGTGGTATTTCTTGCACTTTATGTAGATGACATCCTTCTAGTTGGCAACAATGTGAAGTTGTTATCGGCGTAAAGAGTTGGTTATCCGATCGGTTTCAAATGAAAGACTTAGGAGATCGCGTACATTCTTGGGATCAAGGTTTCTTGAGATCGCAAGAGGAAAATGTTGAGCTTATCTCGGGCGTCTTACATTGATCTTGTGATTACTCGTTTTAGTATGCGAGACCGCAAGAAAGGATTGCTACCTTTCGGGCATGGCGTTCCTTTATCTAAGGCGATCACCTATATTGCAAAGGAGATAGAGGAAATGAGACAAGTTCATACGCTTCCGCCGTAGGAAGTCTCATGTCTGCAATGTTATGTACAAGGCCCGATATACGCTATCACGGTAGGCATAGTAGCTAGATATCGATCTAACCATGGACAAGCTCATTGAATTGCGATAAAGCATATACTCAAGTACACGAAAAGGACTCGAGATTATAGGCTGGTTACCATGTAGATGTCTAATGCCTTTGGGTTATCTGAGACTCGGTTCCAAGTGACCGTGATGAGAAAAAGTCACCTTAGGCTATGTGTTTACCTTGGGAGGTGGGCCGTATCTGGCGGAGTGCAAAGCAGCGATGCATTGCGGACTCTACCATGGAAGCCGAATATGTAGCCGCTTCGGAGGCTGCTAAGGAGGTTGTATGGTTCAAGAACTACCTCATGGATCTAGGTGTGGTACCTGGTTTGCCCAAGAGTATCATAGTTTACTGTGATAACTCAGGTGCAGTGGTAAACTCAAAGGAACCACGGACCCACAAGGCGACCAAACACATAGAGAAAGTACCATGCCATACGAGAAATCGTGAGGCGAGGGACGTCTTGATTGAAAAGATTGATCTGACGGATAACTAGCGGATCCATTCACAAAGAGCCTGCCGTAAAAAGTCTACGAAGTGCACGTTCGAGGACTTGGATTGCGCTTGATGGCACCCACTTAGAAAGGAAACTTTTGTATAAGTGGGAGAAGCAAAGTGATGGTTTTGTTTGTAATAGCTAGTAGAGACACATTGTATACTAAAGTTTGCTTTAGTATAAGATGGAATTGTTGGATTTGTATCTTGAAAGCGTTTTGGTTGAGCTTGTATAAAATGTTTCTGTTACCACTATTACAATCTCCTATCTGAATTGATTACTTGATTGCATATATCTGTGTCCCTTATCTCATATATAAGTTAGATCATACGGTGTGTGAAGATCATAGAAGTGCGTATGATTGGTCGAGCTTAATGAGATATAAAAAGTTTCTGGTGAGACAACTTGAGGACGAGTTGTCGGTATAGGCTGCGATATAGATAAGAAGTGACTTGACTTGGTTGCTTGTCATGCTAGTGCGTCTACGGCGTATTGAAGGATCACGATGAGATGAGTTCTTCTATCGACCGTCGTGAAGAACCTAGATCTCGTTGACTTACGATGATCTAAACCTCGATAAGGTATTAGGTGAGTATGAGTTGTTGACCATCACTTTGACTTGTTATGGGTGAGGGTTATATGTTCTAACCCAATATTCTCCGCGTCTTGGGTGGTGGTAGTGCTTGTATGTCATGCTTGTTACTAGTTATACGTATCAGTCACCGTATCCGTTTAGGATGATGGCGTCCATAAGGAGCTCAAAGGTTTATTGTACTAAACCTGCAGGTTGAGTTAGCTCAAGTACAATAATAAGGTTGAGTGGTACTACTTAATGAATTAAAGATATTAATTATTTTAGCGATCGAATCTATAAATAATTAATGGACGTCTGATATCTTAAATCGGGATTCGTAATATCTAAGTGCAAGCAGGCTCACCTTCGGTAATAAAGGGTAAGTCGGCATTTATTCTCTAGTGGCATGAATAAATGTTTATAAATTAATTTATGTTAAAAGGTGAACATAAGATAATTAATTTATTTGAGGCCCATCTTTATTCCTTGCATTTGATCCACAATTTGGCCCATCAAGCCCGTAACCACATGAAAATCGGCGCCCTATCCTCTAAGGCAAGGATTTGATCTTCTTTATCCATAAGGATATTATTATATTTATGGGATATGCATGGATCCTTTCCTAATGGGATTATGGTAATGCATTATAAATATATGGTAAGAGATAAGATCAAGGCTAATCATATGATTACACATCAAATTTTCGTGCATCTCTAGAGAAATAATAGAGAGATTCTCGAAAATTGTGAGAGAGAGAATTAGGGTGATTTTACGTAGCATTCTCCATAGATCGTCCTCACTCGGCGTTGGAGATTGGGCGGCGGGATCTGATCTAGAAGATAAAAGCACGAGTCTCGATCCGTTCATCCGATCATCCCCGAACAGATTCAAAGGTAAACACGAGAAAACCCTACGTGTTGCAATTAATTATATGAGCGCATGCTAGGAATATAATCAATGTATGGTGAATTAAACATCGAGATAGATCCTCGGGAGGTTAAAATCAAATTTCCTACAATAGTGGTAACAGAAACATTGTATACAAGCTCAACTATTACGCTTCGGTTATACAAATCCAACAAACTCAACCTGCAGGTTTAGTACAATAAACCTTTTAAGCTCCTTAAGGAGACGTCATTATCCTAAACGGATGGTGACTCGATACAGGTAACTAGCATGACATACAAGCGTTGCCATCATCTAAGATATGGAGAATCTTAAGTTATCTCATGTAACCTTCACGCATAACAAGTCAAAGTGATGGTCAGTTACTTATACACACCTAAAACCTTATCGAGGCTTAGATCAACGTAAAGTCACTGAGATCTAGGTTCTTCACGACGGTCAGATAGAATAACTCATATCACTATGATCCATCAAGACATCAAACCATACCGGCATAGACAAGTAACCAAGTCAAGTTACTTCTTATCTATACTACAACATATACCGATAACTCGTCCTCAAATTATCTCAGTTGTGATCATTTTTATATCTCAACTATCGTAACTGATCATATAGACTTTTGTGATCTTCTATAAACTGTATGATCTAAATTTTGTACGAGATAATTGACAACATATACAATCAAATAAAACAATTCATATAAGAGATTAGAATAATGATAACAAGAAACATTGTATATAAACTTAATCATTCTACTTTCAGTAACAAATCCAACATATCTACCTTTTATACAATGAATGAGCAAACTAACATATTGAATCAAAATTCTTTTAGAAATATTTTAGGAACTTAAATTTTTTAGACGAGAAGAAACAACAGTGGCGTTGAAATCAAAACGAACTCATTATCAATATTGCAATATAAGAGGTAATTTCAATTTAAATTTTTGGGCATTTAATTATCAATTATCTTGTTTAGTAATTTGTTGGTTTCAATTTATATTATCCTGTATTTAATTATCAATTGTCTTATATAGTGAGTAATTGAGATATAATTTGTATATTCAAATTGTTTGAATGTTTAGTTGAATTTAGATGTATGGTTATATTGTATATTCAAATCGTTTGTATTTTGTATTGTTTACATTCTCCCATTCAAATATCAATTTATATAGATGTATTTGCATGGCTATATGTTTAAGTGTGTATTTATAGAATGTTTGTATTTATATATTTCAATCATATAGATAACCAATTAGTCAATAAATCACCATATATCCATAATAATTTCAAAATCAATATATATGGATTCATAAAGTATTGGACTAATTAAAATCCATTCTAAAATAAATTCACGTGATGGTTAAGTATTTTGAAACTTAAATGAAACTTACATGAAGTAAAATTATTGGGGAAATTCCTAAGTTGTTTGGAATTAATTTATCTTCATTGTGTGTTTTGATTGGATCCCAAAACCTCTGATAATTGCATTGTTGATGTAACTAATGCTACTGACTTGTTCTAGTGTTAGGCGTTTGTGTTATAATTTCAGCATTATAGTTACCAGCTTGGACAAGTCCAAGACCAAGAAGTTCAAGCAGTACTAAATTCAGTCATATTGAAAAGAGTGTTAGTATCGAGGCGGTGATAGAAGTTGTTGAAAGATCGCAAGCGAAGAATTAAAGGCGGCGGAAGGCGGTGACGTTTGAAAGCTGAAATAAGCGATCTTGATGAGCGAGCTCTTTGGAGTAAAGTCGAAGATTGGTGGCGTCGAAACCGAATGCTGAAGATCGGAGACTGAGACTCGGCACTAAAAGAGATGAAGGAGTCATGATATGACTATGTATCATATCAGGCAACCGACTGTCCCGCAGGAAGTCAAAGCTGGCTATCAGGAGTCAAAGCTGGCGTCCTAGAGTAAAGTTGTCAATCGATAGTCAAGGCTAGTGACAAGTAGCCAATATTGGCTATATCAGTCAAAGCTGGCTGATGAAATGTCAAAGATGATTATTTATCTACGTCTGCTGAAGCATCATACTAACTCAAGTGTCTGAAGCTGATAAAAGATGAGAGTCCAACCTGCTGACAAAAGTAGGGGTGAGCAAAATAACCGAAATCCGATTCTCCGATCCGAACCAAATCGAAATTTAAAATTCGGTTCGGATTTTTCAGATTTTTTGTTTGGATCGGATTGGATTTTTTAATCTAAAAAAATCCGAAAATATGAATTATATATAATTTATATATAATAATAATGATATTTTTTTTAATATTTTTAAATCTAATATAAATATATATAAGAATTAACAAAAATTGGTTTTGGATTTTTGGATTTTTCGATTCGGTTCAGATTTTTTTATAAATTTTTTGGATTTTTGGATTTTGGATTTTCGGATATTTGGTTCGGATCGGATTATTTTCCTCTCAAAATTTGGATTTTCGGATCTGTTCAGATTAGACAAAAATCGAATCGAAATCCGAATGCTCATCCCTAGACAAAAGACGAGCAATCTCGACTAGCCCAACCTGAAGTCAATGCTGATAAAACACGGAGTCAACTAAACTGAAGAAACACGGAAGAAATTAAGCCGTGAGTGTTTGACTCGCCATGTGTCTTAGCGTATCTGCGGAAGATCTGTCATGTCAGAAGATCTTTTCAAAGTTACAGAGCTACAGATGTATGATGATGCAGACCTATGACAGCGACGTACGAGGATTTTCAATGGGAAGAATTCAAATGACAAATAGAAAGATCTTATTGGTGTTCCCTCCAAAAGCACTATTCATCATCTCCTCTATAAATATACGCAAAATCCAACCTTTAAAGGTTATCGAAAAACGCCGTGCAACTGAAATCTCAAAGTATTCAAGCTCAAAACTCAAGCCAATCAAACATCGATTTCAAAGAAGAAAGTTCACAGTGCTATCATTAAATCTCAAGATCTCACATATATTTATCAGCTCGAGATTTCAGTATACACTTACTTAAGTCTAGGATATTCATCTTACATATCTTAAGCCTAGACACACTGAGTTTATTGTATGTGATAACTCAGATCTATAGCTGGAAACCCCTTTATAAAATCCCTAAAAATTGTATAGAAATTTGAGGCAAGTGGGCAATGAAATGTTAGTTGCTGAAAGCTTGGTCATCTAGCACCCGTAAGCTAGAGGTACAGTCGACTGCATCCGAAAGCAGTTAGTGATTTCCTAACAGAAGCAAACGTAGGAGAAACGATGAGTTAGGCGAGATTATGTAAGGTGAACTGAGTATTTAGGTTTACTCTTGTACCCCGTAAACAAGACCCAGTATGAAGTTAGTGGATTGAATGAGCAATCGGTTCGTGAATGTAGAAGCTGATCTCTCCGAACCACGTAAAAATCGATATATTATTTACTTTCAATATTGCTTTCAGTTTTACATGTTATTAAATTATCATCAACAGCACACAATAACACAACATTGTTTTAAAATCTTTAGTCAGTATTCGATTGATACTAAAGAGATATAAACTGAAAACTGACTAATCAATATTTGGCTAAATGTTTCAAACTGGTATTAAGTTTTCAGTAAGGAAAATAAATTAACCACTATATTCCGTACGCACATCAATTATCAATCAATGGCGATTGTCTCGTGATCGATAGGTTTGCTAAGCGTTATCACTCGGCATGTCGTCCATGGCGGGCGACCACGATCTTGGGCGCGATTACCGACCAACTCGCCTATAGCGGTCATTCTTGTCAAAACAAAAAGCTTTAGAATTTACCTAACCGGTGTATCCTTTTCTCATACACCAGTACGTATCCAACATGACTCATCAATTGGTATCAAAGCAGATTGTTCACAAGAACAACTAACTCCCCCAGTGCTCTTTGTTTTCAAACTGATATAAAATCTTATATATTTTGCATAATGTTGCATTTTTGCTGTGATGGAAACTAACTATAGCAGGTCAACTTCTCTCCTCAAGTTCGCGGTAGACAATTATGAGATCTGGAAGTTCGGACTCAAGAACTACCTCAATGTCCAACACTGCCGCATATAGGAGGTCATCACCAATTGCCCAATCATTATCCGAGAGAAGATAATGAAAGTAAGCACGGTATCGGGACAAGATCATACCTATGATTTCAGGCCGAATGATCAAGAGGACTTCATCTCAGAAGAACGCAAACAAAACGAGCTCGAGAACCTTGCCAAAAACATCATTTCCAGAACAGTTCACAACTCCCACATTGGGAAACTGATTAAATACAAGACAACTAAAGAGATGTTGGACACGCTAGAGAACCTCATGACAAGCTCTGAGAAGATTAATGAGAACAAGTTTACGATAGCTTGTTAGAAGTTTGACAACTTCAAACAGAAGAATGTAGAATCCATTGATGAAATAGAACTTAGATTTGCTACGATCATCAATGAGATCCCAGATCTCTGAATAACAAGGACACGTAAATAAGATCAACCTCAAAGTCCTCTAGACACTCTCTGCTACTGGATGGAATGTCTATACAATAGTTTTTCAGAAGAAAGCCGAATTCAACAAGATGTCTACGGAAAAAATATTCTCAGTATTGAAAGCTGATGAGTATGACATCAGACATACAAAAGAGTCTACAAAGGCTAAAGCATCTGAAGAAGACGCTTAAGTTAGCATGTGCAAAGACGTTGTCCTAAAAGTTAACAGAGCAAGGAAGCCAAGAAGACAACAAATGATAAAGTTGTGTGCTGCAACGACGAGCTGCTAAGCTAATATACATTAATGGCTGAAACATTCAGGAAAATGGAAGCCCGATTGAAAAGGTACAACACGTACCACAAAGAGAGGCACGAACATGACAAGAGCCACAAGGAAAGAACTCACAAGGATCGGTCTAACGAGAAGCCCAGCCGACCTGAATATAAAGATGATTAGTGCTTCAATTGTGGCAAGAAAAGGCACTTCAGACACGATTGCCCAGAACTGAGCCACATGAAAAGAAAAGCTTTCCGAGTCAAGCGCGATAATAAGATGAGCGAGCGTACGGTAATGGTTGATGAGAAAGCCGATACTAAGCTCATCAAGAAGTTCTTCCAGCTACTCCTCAAGCATTGATGATGAAAGACAATGCCTGATGGTTAGAGAGATCATCAATTATGAAGAAAGCTACATATTGGGAATCGACAATGGCCTCGACGAACCTGAGGTCATGTCGATCAGTCAGAAGAAGAAAAATGACTTACCAGCCCAGAAGCATATATGGTACTTGGACAACGAATGTTCAAGACACATGATTGGCACCAAGGAATACTTATCTAACTATGTGGAGAAGGAAGACGCGAAAGTTGCTTTTGGTGATAATTCTAGCAGATCCGCGAAGGTTACATTATACTTTCGATCGACAACGCTAAAATTTTTAATGTCAATTACGTTCTTGGTCTTAAGCATAATCTCATATCTAGCCAATTCTGCGATAACGATTTCATTGTCAAGATTAAAAAGAATGTTCCTGATTAAAACGACGGATCGGATCGTCTTGAGGAAGCAAGACATGTGAGCTTATACGTTGCATCATGGGAGGACTGCAATCCAGATACATGCCTGGTGTCCAAGAATTCCTTATAGATTAACTGGTTGTGGCACAGAAGGCTGAATCACCTAAACTTCAAGACCATCAACAAGTTGGCTAAACACTCGTTGGTCGAAGTTTACCAAATGCAAGATTCCATAAGTACCAAGTGTGCAAAGCGTGTCAGAAGGGAAAACAGACAAAAGCGTCATTCAAAAGTAAAGTTGCCCACTACTGATAGAATTCTTCAACTACTGCATATGGACCAGTAACTCTAGTAAACTATAACGGTAGAAAATAAACCCTTGTTGTTATTGATGATTTTTCTAGATTCAAATGGATTGTGTTTTTGTATAAGAAAGCGAAACACTAGAGAAGCTCCTGTATTGTTGAAAAAGCTCAGCATCGAAAGCAGACTGACATCATCACAATTAGATCCGACAAAGCAACTGAGTTCCTGATGTTGTCATCAAAAAGTATTGTGAGAAGGAATCAGTCGTCAAAAATCTGCTACTTGCACGACTCAACAAAATAGAGTAGCTGAAAGAAGAAATTGAACGCTGAAAGAGGCAACACACACGACGCTTTCCAGTTCAGAACTACATCCAAAGTTCTGGGCTGAAGTTATCAACACAACATACTACACCAAGAATGATAATTTATGACTCGGAGATATGGGAAGACATCATACGAAATATGGAATCATATGAAAAATTTTATCTCTCACTTTCGTACTTTTGGTTGTCTGTGTTACATCTACAATAATGACAAAGTGCAGTTAAAAACTTTTGACAGCAAAGTTGAACAATGAATCTTTCTTGAGTATTCCTCAGCTGAAGAATCCAGTAAAGCTTATAGAGTTTTTAAAAAGCAGTTATTCATTGTGGAAGTAACACCTCATGTTGTACTTGATGAATTTGTTATTGAGTACAAGAATTAGATCAACATGGAAGCTGATGTAGGGATAACATATGTTTAGCCCTCGCCCCGAGGATCTATCTTGGATATTTAATTCACCATACATTGATTATATTCCTAGCATGCCTATATAATTAATTGCAACACATAGGGGTTTTCACGTGTTTACCTTTGGATACGAAGAGGTCGATGGAGCGAGATGAATGGATCGAGCGGATCGGACTCGTGCTTTGACCTTTCGACTGTATCCCAGCGCCCAATCTCCAGCGTCGGTGAGGACGATCTATGGAGAATGCTTCGCTATTCACCCTTTGCTCACTAGAATTTTCGAAAACTCTCTCAAGGGGAACCCTCTAAATCTCGAAAATAGTGAAGGATAAATGAACATTAACCTAGACTTTATCTCATACCTTATATTTATAATGCACTACCTTAATCCCATATGGAAATTACCATAATCCTATATGGAAATTACTATAATCCTATATGGAAATTACCATACTCCTAGGATTATTACCATACTCTCGATTATTACCATAATCTTATATGGAAAGGATCTATGCATATACCATAAATATAATTATATCCTTGTGGGATAAAGAGAATAAAATCTTGCCTTTGGGAGCATAAAGTACCGATTTTCCTTGGTTACGGGCCTGGATGGGCCGGCCAGGGGATCAATCACGAGGAATAAAGATGGGCCTCAAATAAATTAATTATCTTATGTTCGACCCGAACATAAATTAATTTATAAACATTCGATCATGCCACTAGAGAAAGAATGTTGACTTACCCCTTTATTACCGAAGTTGAGTCGGGCTTGCACTTAGACATTCTGAATCCCGTATTTAAGATATCGAGCGTCCATTAATTATTTATAGCATTACATTGCTTAAAATAATTAATAACTTCATTTCTTAAGTAGTACCACTCAACCTTATTATTGTACTTGAGCTAACAACTGCGGGGTTTAGTACAATAAACATTTGAGCTCCTTAAGGGGCGTCATCGTCCTAGCGGATACGGTGACTCGTCTGAGATAACTAGCGTGACATACAAAGAAACGCCACCACCCAAGATGCGAGAATCTTGGGTTAGAACATATAACCCTCACCCATAACAAGTCAAAGTGATTGTCGACAACTCATACTCACCTAATACCTTATCGAGGTTTAGATCATCGTAAGTCACCGAGATCTTGGTTCTTCACAGCGGTCGGATAGAAGAACACATCTCATCGTGATCCTTCAATACGCCGTAGACGTACCCGGCATAGACAAGCAACTAAGTCAAGTCACTTTTATCTATCTGCGGCTATACCGACAACTCGTCCTCAAGTTGTCTCGGTGTGAAACTTTTATATCTCATTAAGCTTGACCAATCATACAGACTTCTGTGATCATCTACACACTGCATGATCTAACTTATATATGAGATAAGGGGACACATATATATGTAATCAAGTATTCAATTCAGATAGGAGATTGTAATAATGGTAACATGAAACATTGTATACAAGCTCAACCAAACTACTTTCAGTATACAAATCCAACAATCTCCCACTTATACTAAAGCAAACTTTTAGTATACAATGTGTCTCTACTAGCTATTACAAACAACCATCACTTTGCTTCTCCCACTTATACAAAAGTTTCCTTTCTAAGTGGGTGCCATCAGCATAATCCAAGTCCTCTAACGTGTCCATCGTAGACTTTTTGCGGCAGCTCTTCGTGAATGGATCCGCTAGATTTTCCGTCGATCAATCTTTTCAATCAGACGTCACCTCGTCTAACGATTTCTCGTATGACATGGTACTTTCTCTATGTGTTTGGTCGCCTTGTGGGTCCGTGGTTCCTTCGAGTTTGCCATCGCACCGAAAGTTATCACAAAGAAACTATGATACTCTTGGGCAAACCAGTACCACATCTAGATCCATGAGGTAGTTCTTGAACCATACTGACCTCCTTAGAAGCCTCAAGGCGGCTACATATTCGGCTTCCATGGTAGAGTCCGCAATGCATCATCGCTTTGCACTCACTTGAGATCGGCTCCACCTCCCAAGGTAAACACATAGCCCGAGGTTGACTTTTCTCATCACGGTCGACTTTGAAATCCGAAATCAGATAACCCAAAGGCATTAGACTATCTCGCATGGTAAACTAGCCTATAATCTCGAGTCCTTTTCGGTGCTCGAGTATATGCTTTATCGCAATTCAATGAGCTTGTCGAGTGGTTAGGCGATATCTAGCTACTATGCCTACCGCACAGCGGATGCTCGGGCCTCGTGCATAGCATTGCGTACATGAGACTTCCTACTGCGGAAGCGTAAGGAACTTGTCTCATTTCCTCTATCTCCTTTGCGGTCATAGGTGATGCGTCTTGATAAAGGAACGCCATGTCTCGAAGGTAGCAATCCTTTCTTGGCGGTGCATACTAAAACAGTAATCACAAGATCGATGTAAGGCGCCCGAGATAAGCTCGACATTTTCTTCTTGCGATCTCGGAAACCTTGATCCCAAGAATGTCTGTTGCATCTCCTAAGTCTTTCATTTGAAACCGATCGGATAGCCAACTCTTTACGCCCCGATAATGACTTCACGTTGTTGCCAACTAGAAGGATGTCATCTACGTAAAGTGCAAGAAATACCACATCACCGTTGACATCTAACCGACACACACAACTCTCGCTAGGCAATTGGGTAAATCCATGGGACTTTACTACCTCGTCAAAGCGTAAGTTCCATGATCGGGAGGCTCGCTTAAGTCCTTAAATGGACTTCTTAAGCTTCCATACTAGATGCTCTTCACCCTTTACCACATAATCTTGAGGTTCTGCATATAGATGTCTCTACCTTCCTCAAGGTAACCGCTTAGAAAAGCGGTTTTAACATCCATTGCCAAACCTCTGGGTTCAAGTGAGCTGCTATGGCTAGAAGAATTCGATGGACTTGAGCATTGCTACAGCGAAAAGGTCTCATCGAAATCGATGCCCTCAATCTGAGTGTACCCTTTCGCCACAAGTTCGGCTTGAAAGCGAAACCTCTCCATGGAATCTCTTCCTCTTGTATATCCACTTACTACTTACGGCTTTTTGCCATCCGACAGAGAGTGTCTTTTCATATACATCCATAGCCGTTATGGACTCCATTTCTAAGTCCATAGCGGTGCCATGATCTTGCATCAATATCTTGTACGCCTCCTTGTATGTCCATGGGTCGATTATTGCTGTTCGATCTCACGGGACTAAATCAGAAGATTCACCCACGAACATAAATCGCTCGGGTTGACGAACAACCCTCCACTACAACGAGGTTCTACAGCACAATAGCAACGGTGGGTGTAGAAACTTGTGGTTCTCTATCTTGCACAACTTTGGGTAGGTACCACATACGGTCGGTATCTCGGTGGAACTCGACCCACTTCAATTTCTTGAAGTATCCGGTATCGATCCTCGCACTAGACTCGACATCTCGTACCTTTGGCCCAATCGGTGGTGGAATACGATCATCTTCTAATTCTTAAAGAATGATTTCAACTTTGGACTTATGATTTTTCATATAATCCTCTTCTAAGAATCGGGCATTAGTGCTAATAATGACCTTCTGATCCTTAGGACTATAGAATAAACCACCTTTCGTTCCTCTAGGATAGCCAATAAATAGCCTTGCGTCGGATCTAGCCTCCAACTTGTCAGCCTTCTTGTTCAGCACATGTGCTGGACTGCCCCATATCCTTATGTGGCTTAAACTAGGCTTGCGCCCAAACCACAACTCGAAAGGGGTCTTTTCGACTGACTTGGACGGTACTAGATTTAGCAAGTATGCCGTCTCTAGGCATACCCCGGAGCGAAATAGGCAATGTTGCATAGCTCATCATTGATCTAACCATTTCTAAAAGAGTCCTATTTCTTCACTCGACACACCATTTTCTTTGTGGTGTGCCGTGTGAATCTTGTTGGGAGGTAATCCCACACTTCACTAGATAGTCCATAAACTCGTTCTTGAGGTATTCGCCACCGCGATCGAGCCTTGATGACTTGATACTTTACCTAGCTTCGTCTCACTTCCGCCTTAAACTCTTTGAATTTCTCAAAGCATTCGAGACTTGCGGTGAAGCGGTATCACGATCCGCACCTCGAGTGTCGTCAATGAAAGTGACAAAGTACTCGTACCCTCCACGAGCTTGTGTGGACATCGGTCCATCTGGTCGAATGGACTAACTCCAACATTTCTTTGGCTCTATAACCTTCGCTTTGAAGGGTGCAGGTCGACATCTTACCTTCTTATACGAGGATTCGCAGATCGAATGCGAGAATCGTTAGATTACCCAACGCCCATTCTTAGCCGTCTTTGGATCCTATTTAGATTGATGTGACCTAATCTAAGATGCCAGAGAAAAGTGGTGTCATCTTCTAAGAAAACTTTCTCTTTTAGGGTTTGATGAAGATGCAACATAGTTATAGGTATTATGTTTGGCGAGAAATAGTATAAAGCGAATTATATAACTTGCCAACACGAGATAACCCGTCATTTCTTATGATAGAAACACCACTATCAAAAATAACGAATATCCATGAGTAAATAATTTGAAAGCGAAACAAGGTTCCACCGAAAATCCGGCACATATAAAACTTCTTTTAAAACTAAAACTGTTTTCAAAACATAAAGTAACATCTCCAACCGCAGCGGCCTCGACTTTCACGCGTTGCCCATGGAGATCGTTATCTCGCCATCAAACAGCTCCTTGTCCTGCAGAACCCCTGCAAGGTGTAACAAACATGATCAGTTGCGCCCGTATCTACTACCCAAGAATGGGTAGAACAAGTCGCTAAACATGTTTCCGTTACTAAAGCAAACGGCGTACCTTGAGCCTTGAGCATAGGGCACTTAGCCTTCCAATGCCCAGTCTTACCGCACTTGAAGCACTTGCCCTTCTCCTTTGGCTTCTTCAAGCCTCCGGTGGCAGCCATGTTCTTGCTCCCATTACTCCCACTATTTCCCTTGCCTCTACCACCTTTGGTGCCCCTTTTTCTTTTCCCATTTTGCAACGGAAAATTTGGGCCCTTAGATGCGCTAGCAAGAGCATGTGCTCCTTTTCCCATAACTCCTTCCGCAGCAACGAGATCATTAAGCAACTGACTAAGTGTAAACTCGGTCTTGCTCATGATCGCATTCACGCGAAAGTTCTCAAAAGACTTGGGCAGTGTATTGAGGATGATATCGACCTTGGCTTCGCCGTCAATACCTCCTCCCAACTGATCAAGACTATCCATGAGATGAGTCATGTGGGAGACATGTTCATGGACCGAACTTCCTTCTTCCATCTTACACGCCAAGATTTCTCTCATTGTGTGGGCGGACGATCCGATCCGACCGCCCAAACTTACTCTCGAGACTTGACCAAATATCGATCGCGTCTACCATCGATCTTTGCAGTAGCAAGCCTTTGGACATCGTAGTCATCATATAGCATTTAGCCATATTGTTTGACTTATTCCAAAGTCCGCTTGACTCTCGCTGCTCATTAGTCGATCGTCGCAAGGGCATCGGGTTTAGGAGTAGTGAGAACAAACATGTGTTCTTCAATGATAAGAACATATTTCATGTTTCGTTTTCACTCGATAAAATTTGGACGGATAACGGATTTTGTGCGAGCATATTGATAATCGGCGTAAGAGACATATCACGAAGCGATAATGTAAACACATAAGCATACGATCGCAAATAATTCGTAACAATAATATTGTAACCTTTTGATAAAACAATATTAATTGAAATCTCCAATCGCCCAGGAATCCCACATGCAAGCCACGCGTGTGGGCGTTTACATGAACCCCCGACCGGACTAAAATATACATTTTAGTCGTTTAATTTCAATCCATGTCAACTTATCCTTATGACAAATGAAATTAACGATTGGACCTTACTAGACCACATCACTATCGCAAAGGGACTTCATGGAAGTTGTACTGAGGTGATGTCTAAGCATTGACCACAATTTTAACAAATGAAAATGAATTCTTAGAATTGGTATACTCACTCGGACCATACCGCTTCCAATTCAAATTCTTTTGTTATCTCTTTTATATCTATCTCTAGAGAACTTATGAAAATCGCACACGCAAACTACGCGTGTGGGCGTTTACATGAAACTCCCACTTCTCAATAGATTTAAAAGTTTTATTTAGAAATCTCATCTAACAAACTTATGATAAGCAGTGCAAGCAAGCCACGCGGTGGGCGTTTACTCACAAGTCGTCTCACTTTGTTTAGAGATCAAAGGTGGAGTCTTGACATTTTAATTTGAAAAATTAATTTGTCGGGTTGCTTGCTTAGTCTTTTATTCAAAAGGTTTGTCCATGCAGATCACGTAATCTAGCATGCTTTTCTATAGAACTCAACATGTAAAACATGCTCGCGAGTAATTCTAAAATATGCTTGATAAACGCGATAAACCTAGCATGCTTACTATGCGCATCCATTCGTAAAACACTTAAAGGTTTGTCAGCGTAATATAAACATACATAGCATGCTCTTGCATAATTTAAACATCCACGACATGCATATGAGCGATAAAAATAAAATAAAAGCGTTCATCGCGCTCAATCGTGAAACACGCACATTCTCGCCTAATCTATTACATAGATTTACAAAGTGCAATTAAACTTGACAGGCCTCGCGTACGTGCGCGGACGGATTCAACAAATGGGCCTCGCGTGCGTGGGCGCGGACCGAAAAAATCTGGGTTGGGCTGGAAAAAGCGGGTGCGGGCGGGTCATTGTCTGTCTTGGGCCGCTGGGGTAAAGCCCACCCAGCCCGCCCTTCGCCGCCGCCGCCCGCGTGTCCCTCGCGGGCTACCTCGCGGTCTCTAATGCGACCGCGACCCGTCCGAAAGCAGCGTCTGGCGGCCACGCCCGGCGCCGAACATCTACCGAGAGATGTCGCCGTCGCCGACGAGCTTCGCGACCATGAGTCCGCTCGGCGTTGGGTTTTTCGCGCGCTAACGCACGCCCGTCGCCCGCTAGCTCGCACGGCGCGTTGCTCGCGGGTCATCCTCACGACGAGAGCTCGCACGCTAAGCGCCAGGATCTCGCGAGCACGCGTGGCCCGTCGCCGCGCTGCCCTCGCGATCGACTCGTGACCGCGAGGCTCGCTGCGAAACCGTCGGAAGGGCGCCGAGAGACTGCTTCCGTCGTTTAGTTCTGCGTTCTTCGTCTTTCGTTCTTCTTTTTATATAAGATTTACGAATAAAATCTAATCTAACCATGGATTTTCTCATGGTGTAAAACAAAATCCGACAAAAAATAAGCGAGCCACGATGAGCAGCGGATCCACAATTAATTAAGCGACGTAATAATCAAGCGTGAATTAATCCAACACGGCCCAAGATTACGAACCTCGCTCGATACCAATTGTAGGGATAACATATGTTTAGCCCTCGCCCGAGGATCTATCTTGGATATTTAATTCACCATACATTGATTATATTCTAGCATGCGTCTATATAATTAATTGCAACACGTAGGGGTTTTCACGTGTTTACCTGGATGCGAAGAGGTCGATGGAGCGAGATGAATGGATCGAGCGGATCGGACTCGTGCTTTGACCTTCCGGGTGTATCCGGTTGCCCAATCTCCAATGTCGAGTGAGGATGATCTATGGAGAATGCTTGAAAAATCCCCTTTGCTCTCACTAGAATTTTGAAAACTCTCTCAGGGAACTCTAAATCTCGAAAATAGTGAAGGATAAATGAACATTAACCTAGACTTTATCTCATACCTTATATTTATAATGCACTACCTTAATCCCATATGGAAATTACCATAATCCTATATGGAAATTACCATACTCCTAGGATTATTACCATACTCTCAGGATTATTACCATAATCTTATATGGAAAGGATCTATGCATATACCATAAATATAATTATATCCTTGTGGGATAAAGAGACTAAAATCTTGCCTTTGGGAACATAAGGGGGCGCCGATTTTCCTTGGCTACGGGCCTGGTGTAATACCCCATCTTTTTAAGCTTCTGTTTTGCATGGCACGTTTTTCGAGAATAGGTCAAAGGGTTGACTTTTGTTTCGGTGATCACGACCAATCCACGAAACCTCGGGCGTTATGAAGAGTGTCTTATGGCGAATTCATGACACTAAGTATCTTGTGTTTTCGACCACCCATGAAGGTTTGGCACTCAGGGAAGTTATCGAAAGCAGGACTTTTCATTGGTCTTTTAAAAGCATATCTTGTTTATAGTCATTGTGTCCGGTATTTTATTTCGTGTCCATGGCTACCAAGTTTGCTAAATTTGAGTCCGTTTGCAAAAGTTGCGTCGGTTTTGCGTTTTCGAAAAGGTCATTATGCAAGACTGCTTGTGACCTAACTTTCCTATAAATAGGAGGCTAGGGCCTTCATTTTCAACGTTCATTTCCTTCGTCTCTCCGTGTTTACGGAAGAGCCAAGCAGCTCGGTACCCGCTGGAGCGGCTGGAGGAGTGGGGATCGGCCGGGAGGCTCGGCGGTGCCATTCTTGCTGTTGCCGAGCCACCACCGATCGACCACCCCAGGGAAGCCCGTTTTCGCTTTTTATCCTTTTCTTGTTTTGATTCCGTCTTTAGTAGATCGTATAGCATAGAACTCGGGAATCTAAAGGGCGGGACGGGATATCGGGGAGGCCGCCAATTTTTGGCAAAGCTCACCGAATCGCCGCCCATTGCCGCCGATTTGGTGGCTGTTCACGCCGATTTGGTGGCCGACGGACCTGCTTTGCTACGGGTCCTTTAGGTTTTGAGTCCGGGCTATGCATTTTACTAAAGTACCGATTCCGTTTTACGCTTTTTCGCGTTTGCGTATGGGATGTTTTCAGTTGCTTGAGTTTTCTAAAGGAAGTACATGCCGGGTTATCCATTTTCAACGTCGTTTGTCATTCCATGTTCGCCGTTATGCATATTGCTTATGTTTCCATTTTCATGCATCGATTTTGGATGGTTTATCCAGATCCGAGGATAGCATCGATTTTTGAAACTTCTTGCTAAGATTTGAGTCGACTTGCATGCATGCATATTTTGAAAGTACCCTATTATAGGTCTTGATGCCACGAATATATTTCCTTCGTATCGAGTTGATTTGAAAACCGGAGAGTGCGAATGTGGGTTCGAGAAAGTCGAAACCACTAATTTTGCTACGATCGTCGTTTGGATTACGTTGTTGCTTTGCTTTGTGGGAAGTGACCCCAAAAGTTGTTCCGTCTTGTTACGGTACCTACCGGTCGATCGGTGAAGTCATCGGATCCGTAGATATCTCTCGGTTGACGTTTCGTCTATTCGAGGTTGGGTTATATATCTTATTTTGAGTTATTTACTACGATATTTCAAAATAAAACATGTATCTGCCGTAAAATGTTTTGTGAAATTATTCTCGTTCTACGATCCAAGATATGGTTCTATCATGGTTGTGCACGGTTCTCTATTCGGTGGGTTGATCACCATCTTGAGTATTGATCATGGGGATAGACCGGGAAGTCCACACGAAATGGTAATGAGGTGGTTATGGTTACGACGGATTTGACCCACAAGTCCACACGAGTTAGCCGGTGGATACGCCCGGGCGTGGGCCATTGGATATGTTCCGGGCGAATGAATGTCATGTGATGGGCTGGCGGGATACGTTCCGAGCCGTGGTTCATGGTTACATGATGGGAGTAATGATAATAACGGATCGGTATCGAAAATGAAAAATCTATTTTGCTTACTTAGAAGTGGATTTACGTTTTAAAACCTTCTAAGGTAAGTGCTCTAAACTTGACCTCATGATTCTTTTGATTTATGATAAAACCCGGTGAGTGCGCTAGTACTCACCCCAAACTCTTTTCAAATCTTTTCACGGATGGAGGAGGGATCGGACGCGGCATTTGAGGGTGGAGCTGCGGGTTCTTCATGCTATGCTTCCGCGATGTCGTGTTATATCGTACTCGATAATTATGTATTCTTGTCCCTTATTTGCTTTACGATTGGGAACAAGATTTGTTATGTTATTCTCACGTGAGTGCCGATCTGAGCATGCTATGTGGTTGACCGGTCTAGTTGACGATGGATGTAATGCTACTTTGCTTTCTTGCATTACTTATAATAAACCGAGATCATGTTTTCGATGTTATGATATCGATATTATTACATTGGTGGATTGTTTGTGCACCCGCCTTCGGGATATGTCCTAGTTATAGAGAGATGGTGCCCGATTTCATGGTCACATCTTATCATGTATGTTATATGTATTCCCCTTCTTCCCCGCTCTAACCCCCACCCCTAATCACACCCCGCATCCGTGCCTTCCCTCGGGAATTGGGCGTGATGATTGGTATCAGGCGGTGTTCTTGTACGACATCTATCTTTGTTATCGATACAGTTAGTATCGAGCGATTTTCGGCTTTGGGTATGTGTTCATATTGTTTGATATCAAAGCGGTTCTTTTGCTTTATATCATGTGCGTTCTTGAAATTGAGTGTTTAGAACTTGTTCTTCTAAGCTTTATCAGTCTGACTACCCTCACTCACCATCAGTGCCTCCTTTAAAAGGGGATGAGGTATGTGTTTATTCTTGATGCTTTATGTGGTTATGTGAGTTGATGTGATCTTGGTTTCATGTGCTTTGGCATGGTAAGAGTTTACGTGATGTAAGCGTGATGTGGATGAGATGTGGTTGGATGGTGATGTGGATGTGGAAGTGATTGTCGATGGAACAAAAAGGGCCTGTGTGGTTGTGATGTGAAAATCGTTTATATGATATGATGTGATTAATGTGATCACGTATGGTTGATGTAAGTCTATTTGTTTACATAGCAATGTATTGTTGATTGAAAATCTTGTTTATTTTGATAAACGAGTGCTTGTAAGTGAATCCTGTATTTGCTTACGTGATTATATCGATATTGATATTGATATGTGTTGAAATGAACATGTGTATGAGACATGATTACCCAGATGACTGGGATGGTAAAGGAAACGTGAATATTTGTTGTTGTTTTATGGTGAACTAACATGTAGGTTTATGGATATTCAGTGGCCCAGACAACGTTGGTTGAGATCTCACGAATGGATGAGCATATCCGTAAATTCAGGAAATGTACCCGGAATATTCATGAGCCATTGGGAGTATTTATGGGAAGATTTGTTGGGTTATGGAGAAAGGTTCGAGACAGTGGGAAAGTGTCAGAATACGAGGCCTACTATCGGATGACAGAGAGGCTACCAACAGGTTGGCAACCGTGGGCGAGAAAGCAAGGACATGTGTTGTTCAGACGGGATCCTATCACGAGGCACCTTACCTTGGACTTTACTGAGTTCGCTGCTCGAGTATGGAGACAGTGGACAGACCACCGAGGTATACCATCTGAGGAGGATGTGGTTGCGAGACACCCTCGAGGACCGATCCAGATCGATGATAGGGATGATGTTCGAAGAGCCATTGGGAGAACAACCATCAATCGAGCGATCGCCGATCTGACAGGATACACCAGATCACTACACCTCCATCGGCGATCCTTACCTTCCGGAGGACCCGGAACGACTTTGAGGCAGGAACTTCCAGGAAGAGAGATATTGTCCGTCCGACAGTGGCAGCGAAGAAGCCCAGAATCAGAATCTTCATGCCACCAAATTGTGTCAGGCTTGCATCCAGAGAAGGCGACTCTGAGGAAGAAGAGGAGGACCCAGATGAGAACGAGGAGGATAGTGAGGATTTGGAGGACCGGTGATCCGGATAGCCGATGACTCGATGAGGCGGGCACATTGAAGGCAGCGCCGAGCGAGGACTCGAGCACAACTTTCACGATACTCGAGCAATCAGGGCACGGCTTGGATGGGATCATACCACGAGAGGCTTGCTTCCATGCAGATCGCTTTTACGGCGGCGGCCAATTCAAGCCCCGATTAGAAGGAAAGGGAAGATGAGGAGAGGCGAATGGAACGGCTGAGACGGCGGGGAATAGTGGATGGATATGGAGGGCGAGGGATCTAGGTAGTCGGTGTGTCTGGTGGCCGTCATGAGTCTGCAATAGCATGGACAGGCGGCATCTTTTGACGATGTGGGAGTCGATTCTTTTGCTCACATCGACCTTTTGATGACATACCTTGATCTTGTATTTTGTGATCCTTCATGGACTTGAATATTATCGATACTAACGCTGTCTATGACGGGATGTTTATGTTTGATGCTTATATGTGATATGAGCTATGCCATGATGATATATGATCTATGTGATGTGTGATGATAATGTTATGTGAAAGGCATAACGATGATATCTTGACATGATTGCATGATTATAAGTGATCGTGCGTGATATGTGGTATATGTGATGATATGTGATATGGGTGATGATATATGTTATGCGATGATACCGGTTATCTATCGAAAGCGTTTTAATGTTTCAAACGTCGGTATAGAATGCCGAGAACGAGAATCGAGGAACAATAACGTGGAAGAAGCCGGGGAACCACCTTTGGTTCAGCGGCATGCGATCGAGAGTTTTCGCAGCGAGAATCCTCGTTCGACGATGCCGGCGAACCGATCGCTGTTGAACCGGATACGATCCACGAAAGGATCTTGAATACATCGGTGCGAAGAAGCGAGAAAAAGTCGAATGCGCGATCTTTCGGCTAACCGATGAGGTGATTTCGGTGGGAATCCGTGAGAGGACCCTAACACCGTGACGATGGGCAAGGTATACGTGGGAAGATTTCGAGGAAGAACTCATGGAAAATGCACGTGCTGGCGTTCTACGCAGAAGCGCAAAAGCGAGTTACGGAATCTTCGTCGAGGAGAAGGACGGTCACCGAGTACGATCGCTCGCTCAATCGTCATCGCGTTATGCTACGTGCGGGTCGGCACGAGGCTGCCAGGCGAGATAGGTTCGGAGAGGACTCAGGCCGAGATCGGAATTTTGCTCGTCGGTCGGGGAGATCGGCGTATCGCGCCCGCGAACCGGCTTTAAACATTGAGTCGATGTTGCCCAGAGAAAACGATGCCACCCGGACTGCCATCGGCGGAGGAAGAGGTAAGAGGAAATGGGAAGATCGAGGAAAGGCAATCAGTGTTCCAAGGAACAGAGGCGGTCCAGTGATTCCAGGAATCAAGGCGTTCAAGAGAGAGCGACCTTGGGAAGGAATTTCCAACCCATGCGCGGTGAGGCGGTGTGGAAAAACTTGGTGCCGAAATGCCAAAGGAATCATTTCGGCGAGTGCGGGCAAGGTAGCACCGAGTGCTATCGTTGTAAGAAGTCGGACATTACGCTCGAGATTGTCCGTTAGGAGGCCAGCGAAAGCGGCCGCCGAAGGCGACATCCAGCTCGCAGGGAGTAATCATGCCCGCCGGGGACAAACAACGGAAAGCAGAGGTCACCCATGCCAAACAAACCAAAGGCCACCGCAGCAAGCAAGGGTGTACGCCTTGAATCAACAAATGACTCAGGCTCCGGAAATCTTGCGGTATAATCCATATGAGTGATATACCCGTTTTAGCTTTGTTTGATCTGAGGGCCTCCATTCTTCGTCAAAATCGCGTGTGAGAGGTTGGGTTTGGTACCCAAGAAATCACAGTACACGAGATTAGCATCCCGTCAGGAAGTGCTAAAGGCAAAGAGATTTGCAAAACCGGAAGTAGAAATCGTGAGCGAAGGTCCTTGTCGATTGCATGTCATCGAATGGAAGATTTCGATGTCATCTTTGGCATGGATTGGTTGGAAAAGCACATGGCAGCTATGCGTTGTCTCGAGAAAGTTGCTTTTCGAGCAGTGAAGGAGTGGAAGTTTGTTTCCACGGCATAAGGATGGTGTTTGCGTGCGATGATCTCAAAGGCGCGTGAGGATGATCGGGAGGAAGGCTATCAAACTTTCTTGGTAAGTTTGACGAGGCACGATGAAGAGCGCAAACAGCTGCAAGAGGCCGATGGTGTGTGAATATCCGGACGTGTTTCCCAAGGACTTGCCAGGTTTACCACCTGATAGACAAGTGAAATTCACTATTGATTTGGAACCGGGAGAGCGGCCTTGATATCAAAGGCACCATATAGAATGGCACCTAAAGAATTGCAAGAACCGAAAGCCTTGATTGCAGGAGTCGTTGGATCTAGGTTTTATCCGACGAGCGTGTCGCCGTGGGGCGCCAGATTACGTTCAAGAAGAAGGATGGGTCGATGAGAAGCCATCGTGAGTGCGCAACGAGGAGGCAATTCTGGAGAAGATGCGTTTGAAAGTAAGGCTAGAAGATAGCAAGGGTTTCACAGAAGCGAAGGACAACGCTACTATTCCGAGGAAGGTTATGTGTGCCACTCAATAGGGAATTGAGAGATAAAATCATGAGTGAAGCTCATGAGGCACTCAGATCTCTTTCGTCCAGAAGCACCAAAATGTACAGAGACCTTAAGAGGAACTTTTGGTGGGAAGGGATGAAAAAGGATGTAGCCGCGTTTGTGGAACGTTGTTTGGCTTGTCAGCAAGTGAAAGCTGTACATCAACGCCCGTCAGGTTTGTTGCAACCGCTACCTATCCCAGAGTGGAAATGGGATCATATCGGTATGGATTTTGTGGTGAGTTTTCCAAGGTCAGCGAGAGGAAACACCGCTATATGGGTTGTCATCGATAGACTGACGAAGTCAGCTCATTTCTTACCGATCCGGATGACATACGGGTTGGATAAGCTTGCTCAGCTTTACGTCAAAGAAATCGTACGGTTACATGGTGTGCCGGTATCGATTACGTCAGATCGGGACCCGAGGTTCACGTCGAGGTTTTGGAGGAGTCTGCGGGGAAGCCGTGGGGACCAAGTCAATCTCGATCTGACCTTCCATCCTCAAGCAGACGGTCGATCGGAGAGAGCGATTCTGTGTCTTGGAAGATATCTTTGCGGCGATCGTGGCCGACAGAGGAGGAAATTGGGAAGATACTACCTTTGGTTGAGTTTGCCTATAACAACAGATTATCGTGCCACCATAGGAATGGCTCCCTATGAGCGTTGTGCGGAAGGAAGTGTCGATCGCCACTTTATTGGGGCGAAGTGGACGAGAGGAAGATGTTAGGACCGAGATGGTTCAGCAGGGCGGTCGAGGTTATCGATCAGATCAGCGAAGGATCGAAGCGCTTGGGGCGCGTAAGTCCTATGCGGACAAGCGTCGTCGGATCTTGATTCATGATCGGAGATCGCGTTTTCATAAGGTTTCCCCCAACGAAGGAGTCGTTCGTTTTGGGAAGCGAGGTGGTCTGACCGAGTTCGTTGGACCTTTCAAGTTCTTGAGAGAATAGGCCCGTTGCCTATAGGTTAGCTTGCCACCTAGCATCGGAGATGTTCATGACGTGTTCACGTTTCACGGAGAAAGCACGTGTTCGACCCAAAACACGTGATCAAGCATGACCAGTGGTTCTTGCTCGGGATCCGAGTTACGAGGAAAGGCCGGTGGCTATCTTGGAGCGGAAGTCGAGGAATTGAGGAACAAGCGATTCCGTTGGTGAAGGTGTTGTGGAATCACCACGGAGAGGAGGAAGCTACGTGGGAGTTGGAAGACAAGTTCGGGGCTCGGTGCCACGAGTTGTTTTCTCCACGTGTTTGAAATTCGGGGCGAAATTTTTCTAAGGAGGAGGATGTAATACCCGTCTTTTTAAGCTTCTATTTTGCATAGCACGTTTTTCGAGAATAGGTCGAAGGGTTGACTTTTGTTTCGGTGATCGACCGTCACGAAACCTCGAGGCGTTATGAAGAGTGTCTTATGACGAATTCATAGACACTAAGTATCTGAGTTTTCGACCACCCATGAAGGTTTGGCACCGGGAAGTTATCGAAAACCGGACTTTTCATTGGTCTTTTAAAATCATATCTTGTTTATAGTCATTGTGTCCGGTATTTTATTTCGTGTCCATGGGTACCAAGTTTGCTAAATTTGGAGTCAGTTTGCAAAAGTTGCGTCGGTTTTACGTTTTCGAAAAGGGTCGCTTATGCAGAATGCGAGCGACGCTTTTCCTATAAATAGGAGGCTAGGCCTTCGTTTTCAACGTTCATTTCCTTCGCTCTCTGTGTTTACGGAAGAGCCGAGCAGCTCTGTGCAGTGCGGAAGCGGCTGGAGGAGTGGGGATCGAGCCGGGAGGCTCGTGGCGCCATTGCGGCTGCTGTGCGAGCCACCATCACCGATCGACCACCCGGGCAGCTCATTTTGTTTTTTCCTTTTCTTGTTTTGATTCCGCCTTTTAGTAGATCGTTATAGCATAGAACTCGGGAATCTAAAGGGACGGAGACGGGATAACGGTAGAGGTCGACAATTTAGCGACAAGCTCGCCGAATCGTCGCCCATTGCCGCCGATTTGGT